>JAUBOD010001069.1:1381155-1393309 GCA_032353885.1 Nothura maculosa | reverse complement strand
AAAGCCCAGGAGGGCTGCATTTTAAGTTATGACTGAGCTTGCAGACAGACTGACACAGACTGGAAGGGCACAGCTGCCTGCCAGGCAGCCAGCGAGAGCATTTGTGTTCTCCCTTGTGCCTCCAGGGTGCAAATGAGAAACCAATCTGTTTTCATCTAAATTAAAACACTAGAGTATGGTCTTCTACAGTCAGATTCTGGATGGTCTCATTTCTACATGGTCTACATGACATCTACAAGCCACTCACTCTCATGGTCTACATTTACTTCCTAAGCCTGAGGGCTGCATGGAGCAAGGCTTAGGAGCTAGATAGTCTAGGAGGAGGCACAGCTCAAGAAGCATAAAGACTGCATGTTAGTCCTCCTTAAAAGTCTTTGTTTAAATCCAGGTGATGCCATCTCACCAGGAAGGATGCAGACTGCTGGAATTAACATGAGTCTCCTCTCATTTGATGAGGAAGGTAAGATCCAGGTTTCCCAAGGGCCCCACTGAAAGAACTGAGCCTGTTATTAATTGCTTATTCTCATTCAAGGTTATTGATACCATTTATCCCAATAAGCACAAGGTATGCAAGTCAACTCCACACAAATTTCCTAAAAACCCTTCAAATGCACAGAGAGAATGAGAAGAGCACTGGAGGAGGAAAACAGCATAAATACTACAATAGATATTTTACTTCAGAACAAAGCTCAGATCCCAAAGTCACATGGTTTGTATGCTTAGTTTCCAGCAGTTACATACAAGAAATTAGTAGTCATGAGGAAAGAAGAAAGCTGCATGGAAAGAGGACTACATACCACCATCAGGATTGAACACCTGTCTCAGAAATGGAAGTTTATGTGAGGGAGGGTGATAGCAGCTTTCTTCCTTTCACAGAGCTGTAGAAATTTGAAGCTTGTCTCTCAACCTCTTGCTTTCTTGTAACTTTAGCAACCATTTTTAGTAACTTGCAGAAAGGATTTGCTGACAGCTTTACCAATGTCTTGGGAATAAGTATTTCAAACTCCTTCACCTTAGTGGGAAATGGTAGGGAAGCTGCATCTTTGAAAAAACATCTTTTCTCCAAAATGTTTAATTAAAGTGGATATGATGGAAAACAAAGAACTTGACCCAGAAATAAGTTTTACAAGTCTCAAAAAACTGCATTCCAAACTGATGTTTGGAAACGTTGCGAAGAATAATTATTCCTTCAGCCACCACTGAATATTTCAAGAAGCATCTTCTTTTCAGGCTTTCTTTACACATTATAAGATAATGAAAAGAGTCGAAAGCCAAATATTTGTTTTCCCTTTCAAATCACCCTTAAGATTATAATCCATTCTGACTCTAGGGCAGGAGTTCATTTTCAAGTTCAAAGTAATTCATCACTGAGCTAGGATATGAACTGCACAAAGAATAAATGTTTTGAAAACATGTATTTGCAAGTCTTCACACAGTCATTCTAAATGTCTAACGCCATCACACAGTCTTTAGGTTTGCTGCTTCCAGAAAGGCTCATGCATTTACATTAATCTGTAGGAACTGCCCTACACTACAAGAAAGCCAAACAACATTCAGACTATTGACTGGACCACACAACTTTGAGCTACAACAACTGACTTTTGAATAGGAGCTTGCACAGAAACTTTGGAAGAGCAAGTCTGTATTCTGACATGAGGCAAAATTATATCAGCACAAATACCCTGTGCTGATAGCCCCATCTGACAGTAACCTCACTCTTTCCTTAACAAATCCTCAGGATAAATCCTGAGCATCTTTACACAAAATCCAGAAGGCAAAAAGACGTCATGTTTTAGTGATCTTTCAAATGCAGAACTGGCGCATACAGAGTTGTCGCAAGGACAGGCAGCCCCCTAACCTTCCTGAGCTCACAGGAAGTTAGACCTCTAAGTGATTTTTGCACATTTGGCTACAGCGGCTATGTCTGCAGTCACACTAACTGGTTTATACTTCCCCGTGCAGTTGTGGATCAGCCTCCAGCTTTAGCCCCAAGTTTCAAACTCAAAACCCCAGCTCTTTCCCTCTGGCTCCAAAATTGAGCAAACCATATGACTCAAAGTACAGAGAAACTCTACTTAAACAGAAGGACTGGCTCCTGCTACAGCTTGGTCTCTCAGTGCAGCAGCAATAGCTGAATCCTTGGCTCTCAAGCAGACATGCAGGCATTGTTATCAGAATTTGCAGAGGCAGCCACTGCAGCAAAGCAAGCCACTGAACCCTTGGCTGCTGGATATTCTCCTCTGGCAACAGATTTTGGGGTAAGAACCATCTCCTAAAAGCAAAAAAGTTGCATGCAATGACTTGTGCTTGTGAGGACACAAGAAGCAGACCTCAAACAGGCCATCTTAGGAGAGCAGCCAGTCTGAGGGCTGTGGGGGGTGCAAGCAAGTCAGCTGCGCTGTGCAGGATTGGAGCTCTGCACCCCTGCACAGAATGGGAAGGGGCTCAGTGCCCACAGCGCACCAGCTACCAGAAGCTTCAGAGTGGCACTTCTAGGAGGGGGATCCAGGACACGGGCTCCAAAACATCCACAGCATTATCTAAACAGTCATTGTAGCAAATGCAAAATGCATACAGAAGATTCACAAAGTCAAGCTCTTCACTGGAGCATTAAAAGCAGCATATGCACCATTTTGATATGTTAAAATGCTGTCTTTCAGCCTTGCAGGTGTGTATTCCAGACAAGCTTTGAGGGAGGAAGGGTTTGCTTGTGTTCTTAAAGAACAGTTACAACTTATAAAAAAGACATTTTCTGCTCACTGTGTCCAGGGTTCACTCAGGATTTGCTTTCTCTTATGGAGAAAGCATTTCTTCTATAGAGTGTAGCATATTAACTAAAAAGTATTATTTGAAACAACACAATCAGTAAAGATGCCACCTTAACAGTCCTGTGAACCAAAATCCTCCCTAACAGCCACAGTCCAACCAGAGAGCTCACTGCCTTTCAGTCATCCCTGGAGCTCATTCAGCAACACAGGTGATTTGGATTTTCCCTAGGACTCATTAACCCAGAGCCCTCTCCCTCCTGACACCCAGGGTGACCACAGCAGGTGCAGCACAACCAACAAGGCAACTGGCCCTGTCCTTGCAGCTCTTTCTTCATTAAGGCACTACAGAGATGGGACACGGCAGGGTTAGCTAGTAATGCCACGTTAGCAACACTGACTTTTAGGACAGAAGTCATGAAAATCCATGAGCTTCTTTGTAAACTGTCTCATCATTAGACCACAAAAGAAGGCGGTGCAAAGAGGTGATTTCATAATGCATCAGGTAACTGCCAGAGCCCAAGCAGCCAGTTCCCACTCCAGCCTGGCAGGTAAGGCTCTTCAACACTGATGAAGGGTGCCTAAGAGACAGATTTACATCCTGAATACTCAAATATGCCCTGGCAGAAAATCTGCTCTGACCTTGCAGAGTGTCACTGAAGCCTCCCATGAGCCTCCTCACTTAAATGCTCATCTATGCTGAAGAAAAAGTCTCTACACAAGCAGGCAGCCCTGGTTTGAGCAAATAATTTGGGCCAGACACACTTACCTGCAAGACAGTAGATTCTGGAACAAACAGCCAACAACAGCTACAGGTTGAGAAGAACATCAGTCTGGTCCTGATCCTACCCAGCTACTGAGTCTTTTAAAGCCATGTGACTAGCTCTCTGATTGCTGTAATTGCACACAGCTGCAAACAATGAGTAGTGCCTCGCTTAACCTCAGCTGAGCCTGCCCCAAGCCCTCAGAATCTAGAAGAGCTGTTTGACTCGGCTCCCCCCACCCAAGGCACTGTGCCTCATTTGTAGCTAAAAGAAAGGAGGCCTGTGCAGAGGCTCTAGGGACCCAAGACAAGGCAAAAAAAAATGGTAGTTTCCTTTTTTTTTTTTTTCTTTTCCTTCTTTTAAAAGTTTATATGACATGTATGGGCCAGATGCGATGGGTTCCTAAGCAGTGGGTCCTCTGGCATGAAGCACCGACTGAGTATTACCAAGATGGTCCATGCCAGTCATTAGGATACTAATTGGCCCTGACAGGACTCTGGGACTAAAGGGAACATCCCAGTTGTCACTACCTGGAAGCACTGCTGCAGGGAACAGCTCTAGGGAGCATAAAGGAAAGAAGTAGGTGCAAGATAATAGAGAGAAGGGGCTGTTTATAGCTTTCTACAGCTGTCTGCATCACCTTCTTACTGAAAGAAATATTTATTTCTGCACCATGCTGTTAAAAATTCCACTGAAAAAAAATCATTTGGGGTAATTTACATTTAAATGGAATTTGCTCATGAAGCAAATTATTTTCCTGGTCATGTTTAGAGTTACTTTCCCTTCCCCTTTACCAGGGCTCCATCTCTTCTTTTCCCATCTCCACACCTATGCAATTAAAATATGCCTAAAAAATTAACTTGTCAAACTTGCTCAGCAGTGCCCTTTTTCTCTTCCTATTTTCCTATTAGAGCTTTTCTCCATGTTGAAGAACCCTCATGTGCCAAGTGTGGCATGGTTTGCCATTTATGTGTGGGCTAGCCTGGAGGAAAAATCCCAAGGAAAAGGGGTATCTTAGCCTTATTCCACCATGAGTTATGCTTGTTCAGTTGACCACTACAAGGTCTAATAAAAGCACCTTATCTTTCCTGTGTCCTTAGGGCAACAGGTGCCACTTATTACCCAGGGGCAGGGAAGACAGACATTTGGTTTTTTAGCAGGGAAGCCCAGCCCCCTGGAGGATCAATATGCCTGACAGCATAGGCAGCTTTCTGAATCCTGATCACATGCAAAGATCTTTGCCCAGACCTGTTGAGGGAGAGTGAATCAAGGAAAACCAACCTGCCTGCAAACCTGGGATCCCGCTGTCCATGACGCACGGCTTTGGATGGGGAAAA
The DNA here is from genome assembly GCA_032353885.1 of Nothura maculosa. Classification (NCBI taxonomy): domain Eukaryota; kingdom Metazoa; phylum Chordata; class Aves; order Tinamiformes; family Tinamidae; genus Nothura; species Nothura maculosa. The sequence continues at coordinate 1,388,443 of JAUBOD010001069.1, read as the reverse complement.
GCAAACACCAGTCCCGCCTGCTTCTTGTCTTGCCAAGGCCAAAGCCTAATTCTGAGATTTCAGGGCCAACTCAACTCAGATCAAAAAAAACCATTCAGACATTCAGGGCTGGGTAATATCTGGGGCTCCCAATTTGTCCATTAGAAGTCACTAACACAAGGTGGGTAACTAAAGTATTATCAAAATACAGACTCAAATCTTTTCAAACAATCACTAGTTACAAAGAACAGCTGTTTCCAATTTTGGTTAGATGGTGCATGTGGAAGGCTGTGAGAATGTCAAAGGGGAGATGCAAAATGGACTGGATTCCAAGGTGAAGAGAAGCCCAAGTGTTATTGAAATGCCGAGTGCTGAAAAATAAGTGTTCAAGGTGTGTTATGTATTTCACTGCAAATAACAAACTGCACTGAATGGAGCCCATTAACAAGGGACTCGGAGACCTCCTGTATGTGACAAGTTAGCTGTACCGCTTAGGAGACCAGCTGTGAACAAGATAACTTTGTTAACAAAGATGCCAAAACACACACTTAAAAACAGAACACCACAGACTTTAACCTTGAATCGTGGGTCAGTACTTTTATCCAAGCTGCGTGCACACAAGATGAAACTCAAAGCAACTCAGTTACACTTAATCCATGACAAAAACAAGGGTTCTCTGAGATAATATACATAGGAAAATACAAGCATTTCTTTCGATTGCTGCATCGAAGATCCGCTTTTCCTAATCCCTCACTACCATAATACCTGGGCAACTCACAGTAGGTGTATTTATCTTCCTAAACATTGGGAGGGCACAGACCAGAAGCAGAGAGCAGGTAAGACTTCCCTCCAGCTCGTCACCCCTGCCTGCTGCTCTCTCGAAATGCTGCTTCTGCAGAAAAAAATGGGCTGCTGCTGAGAGGATTCTGCTAGAAAAGATACAAGAGCTTCCACGGTTGAACAGCCTAAATTAAATGCTTGCAAGCAGGCAGCTCATCCTTCCCCCTTACATGTTATGTGGATCCCTAGGCCTCTCCAAGCAACATGTAAGGTTGTGCCATGAGTCTGGGGGAATGGGCAAGGGAAGGTGAGAAAATTGTCATGAAGACCAGATGCAACTAATGCCAGCAGTGTCCTCTCAAAATAGCTGTAAAACACACCAAGAGGGGAGAAAATTAAAATAAAGAAAAAAAAATGCAAAGGATGCAAGTTCCTGTGCACTGCCATTTGCACTGGTGCTGCAGGAATGTAGTTTCTGCTTGGAAGAACTTACAGTACAAAAGGGTGATGGGGAAAAAGTGGCACAGCAGTGATGAAGCAACTTGGATTTCCACTGATACAGCACCAGGGAGGGAGAACCGGGCTTTAAGTTCATTCCCCTCACTGCTCAACTAAACTTTTCCCTGATAGTCTCAGTACAACTCTTCAGGAACACCAGAGAACAGCTGAATACAGCAAAGGAAGAATATTGGAGGACCACAAAGCTCCTCTGCTGCACTCTAGACCTCATCTATAAAATATACACAGCTCAAGGCTTACACCTTCCCATTGTTACTTTTGCCAAGCCCCCACAACAAACTTCACTCTTCTTTGCAAATGGCTTTCACTGCTTTATAAAATGAGTGTATTAGTCATGAATAAAAAAAGAATACTGAGATGGGAAGAAATATTCAATGTACCACAGTCAGTCAATAAACAACAGAGGGGGAAAAATTAGCTAGAGAGTTCCAAGAAGGTTAGTATTACAAAGCAACCAAATATTGGCTTTGATACAAGAGGAAGCCCTCCTGAATATAAATGTATTCCATACAGTGACAAAAAAATACATACCTCCAAGGAAATTAAACAATATATTGTAGAGCCTGGGGAAAGAGAGGAAGGTGGGAAAGAAGGAAGCACAAACACAAAGAGAATAAGGCTGCTGGAATCTGCTTCATACAACTTTTTTTTTTTTCTCCAAAAAAGAAAATTTTATATTTTTACCCTGGAAACCCAGTGTTCAAGAAAGCAGACCTGAAAGTTTTAACTTCATAACACCTCATCCCCCGGGAACTGTAATACTGATTTACCGCTCAAAGGAATAAGGGTGCTGCAGAGTTCCAAGCAAGGTGCTTCTGCCTTTCTGAAGTTAATCCAGCTCTAAGGTGGATAAGCAAAAGGCCGACACTAGTGGAAAAGTACAGCTGAAAGTGTGTGCGTGCAGATAAAAGGAGCTTTCTAAAAGCCAGTGTTCCTGACAAAATGGAATAGTTTTTGTTCTGAGGTGGAGAATAAAAGGAGGGGGAAGGGGTGCCCATCTCAGCGGTACCAGGATGTGTTGCTGGTTACTCTTTATGTCCCAGTGATGCCTAATCAGTTAAATTAAAAACTGAAAGGGTTTCAGGTGGATTCATTTCATTTTAAAGATGTCTACAACACATCAGATGAAATGTGGTCTAAAAACATCTGTTTCTCTCTACTGACTATAAGAACATGCAACTCATCCGCAGATACCGATTTTGTGGGTATCTGAAGTTAATGGTGGACTCATTTCACCAAGTACCAAAATAACCGCAGCACCTCATCTAAAACTCAGGGACACAAGGTTTGCAACTTTGCACCACTTTCTTCTCACTGTCACAACTGGAAATCTTACTCCAAAGAATGCAAATGCAAGCCCTGAGCTTCTGTACAACCTACGTTACCAATTAAAATAAATGAAGATGTAGCTCTTATAGTTGCAAAGATAGCCTTTTAAACGTGAAGAAGATGCAAACCAGAGCAACGCTGTATTCCAAAGCCTGCAGATTGACATAGACAGCACTTCAGTGGCTGCTCAAGAGAAACGAACCATCAGAGGGAAATTAAAAAGAACAACAGCTTTGCTTCTCCAAAACTCTGCCTTAGATTCATGCTGGCAGCACTGTCCCTCTGCTCATATGGCCTCCAGAACAGAGGGAAAGCAATAAGCTCCTGGGTTTTGGTAACACAACAGTTTTTGTTAGTGAACAAGGCAAGTATGTTCTAATAATAGAACTTGGTGTTGCTCACAGGTGTTGTGCTATTGGCCTGACAGAAGAGATTCTACAGCCCTATTTTACCAGTCTCCTCCTAGTTGAAGGAAGAGGTGTGCATGGTGGTTCATCTTCCTCTCCCTTGTCTCCTTGGCCTTGTAAACAACAAATAACCAAGGACAAATTAAGCAGACACCCACCCAAATACAGCTACTTAGTGTCAATACGACGAGCCAACCATCTCACCATATAAATGGGGAGCAGTTCGGAGACCTCTGGGCATTCTGCCAATGAGCAGGGACATCTCTCATGGTTACTCCTCAAGGTCAGGAGGCCCCTTACCTATGACAAATCCTCAATAAGCAATTAACAGGGTGCAGAAATTTTGCAGACTTTGCTAAGTTGCATTTCTGATTGATTTTGGACATAACACTTTCAACAAACCATCAAAGTCTAGGACTAAGACTGGATCTAACTGCACAGACTCCTCAGAGGAGTTTGGAAAGCAAGGGGTCCACTCTGAACCTCATGACTCCTTGAGAAGGAGAATCTGCTTGAGAAGGAGGATCTGTCCTTGAGGAGAAGGAGAATCTCCTTGAGGATTTTGTCGGACCCTTCCCTCCATGCAGTAAATCACTGAATGTAGCTCACTATCAAATCTTGTTTAACCACTGCTTTATAAGCCATCAAACTTCATTAAATCTTTGGTTTTTTGTCATTAAGACTTACTGCTGCTTCTCTCTCACGAGTGAGGTGAATAACTCACCTGCACCAAGGAGTCCCTCCTTTGTGTCATAGCCAAGTGGCTGAGAGCAGGCTACACAGGCACAGTCCTCCTCTCCTTTTCCTTGCAAGGCGTTCTCTGGGAAAAATGCAGTCAGGACAAGTCCACCTTTACCTAGGTATCATCAGCCCCTTCCTGGTTGCCATTTTCTCCAAATGCTGCTCAGGATCAGAGATGAAGCCAGGTGCACGTTGGTATCTAGGAAGCATTAGACACCAGCTGTATGGAGATAACTGTGCTACATACACACCAAGTGCAGCTCCCTAGCCTGCAGGATGTAGGAAGTGGCCCCTCCACCTGGAAAGGCTGTGCATGGCTAGGACGTAGTCTCCCTCGAGGCAGCAGTACCTCCTGATTTATTCTGCATTGTGTTGAAACCTCCCGGAGCAAGGTCCCCCTGTCTGTCCCACCGCTGTGTCATGCTTGTATGACACGAGGCCACGGTCAAGGCTCTTGGATGCTGCTGTGGTGCAAACAAATAAAAGCAGTCTTCTGCAGACTAAATTCTGAAAAAGAGGCTGTCTGCTTGCCCACATGCAGACTAAATAAAGAGGGCTGCTAACCTCTCAACTGAGCATACAGTAGACCCTGATCTTCTCCTTTGGCAAGGACACACTACTTTGGGGAGCTACTTCAGGACATGGAAGCAGTACTTTACTAAAACAGGAAGATTACTCCGACCAACATAAGGGAAAGGGATCCCACAAACACCTCATTCTGCAAGAATGAGAAACAAGTTAATTTAAACCTCAGTTTCAAACAATAACCGCTTTACAGATCACTCACCTGAAATTTCCTAGCTTCCATATAGAATAAAAAACAGATCACTTAAGAAGCCTTCAGTGCAAATGTATATAAATTATGTGGCTATATTTTAAAAGCACTACAGTAAGTGAATGAAACAGTCACTGCACTATGAACAGTGCAGTGGAAGTGGAGGAAAAGAATATACTTGTAAGTAGAAGAGTTTTTCTCCTTCCAGGAACTTGAAAAGTAAAGGTGGAAGCCACTATAGCTGAATGCATTTAAAAATATACATATCTTGTTAGCATACATATCTGATAAATTTTACACACACACACACACACACACACACACACACACACTAGTAATACAATCTATCAGAGGGGTTTTGAGGCATTTTCCAAAGGCAAGAAATTGTAACTGTGTAGTGACTATTATAAATAAAATTAGGATCTTGGCAGTTAAATTCTTGAAAGAATATTTTGCTAAAGCATTACTGTAGACTAAAAATCCAAGAGTATAGGAAGGAAGGAAATTCATTTTTTTCATGGTAGTTAAGTCCTTAAAGCAGGTTCTGTCTACTTCTGTCTCTCAGGCAAGGGATATTTACTTACACAATTGGATAAGCTGTGTATTTGCTGGATAAATTTGTGGTACAAGCAAAAAACAGTCCTTGCACTACAAGTCACCCAGCAATCTCCCAGCAGCAACTCAGAGGCCATGCGAGATGCCTGCAGTCTCTCCAACATGCAGAACTAAGTGCACCCGGAATGCAAGAGCAGTGATAGACAGTAAGCAGGCATCTCAGTGTGCCAGAAATTCCATGTTTGGCAACAGCCCACAGTGGCTTCCAAGATAGTTCGAAGCCACTGATCTGAAATATGCAACAAGAGACAACAGAGAATAAAAACAGAAACTGGAAGAGCCCAAGAAGTGGAAAAGAAAACGTCAGCCAGCCTAAGCAGCATCCTAAGAGCCACGCAGCACTGAGAGCTGGAAGCTCAGCCAGGTCACCCTGGCCATGGCAGATGAGGCTCTGAGGGCCCGGGAGCTGCTCTGCAGGCTGCCCCATCACTGCAGCCACAACAGCTGTGCAGCTACAGCCCTTTACCTGCAGAGGTGAGGAAGGCACCCACGCTCAGCCGAGCCAGGCAGAGTTACATTGCCTCCAATTTAAAGGCAGATCCAGAGAGCAATTGCACAATTTGCAGCAGAGGTTGGAAAGAAATCCTGCCCTCACACATGGCAGACTGCTCCTTGCTCACACTCATGTTTTGCCATGCTCTAGTGCTAGTAGAAGTACAATAGTATTACACCAGCATCCCCCCAACTTTCGTGATATACAAAGCCTGAAGGAAAGTGCATTACAGAAAGGTTTAGTTTCCTGGTATGAAATGAAATGTATAACCAAAAATTATTCACAAAGATCAAGAAAACCTTCAAAGAGGCCACAAATCCAGCAGGAAGAAAAGTCATTTTTCTTACCCACATGAGCAAAGCAAACTCAAGAGAAAAGGTCATAAAAATGGATTTTATTTTCATTCTTTGAAAACACTCTTCCTGATGCAGTGCCCACTGTCAACGGGAGATGGAACCTGATAGTGAGCAATTTTTAGATACCCAAAGCAAGATACCTTAAAAGGGGCCTTTTCTTGAAGTGAGAGTGCTCAGTGTTCTAGGAATTCAGACCCTTAAGTTACTAATTGCTTTACATGTTCCATAAGCATAAGAACATTTCCAAGAAGATTAGATTTCTGATAATAAAGGATGTTATAAACTAACAAAGAAAGCATTTCAAGATGAAGGAAAAATAAAACCAAATCCTTTCTGCTTTAAACAGACACAGACAGACTCTGGTGTTCTCCAGCAGCTCAAAACACACAGCAGGGGCAATACAAGGCACAAAAATCACCTAAGGTCCAGTATTGAGCAGTCTAATACAGTCAGACAAGACACTGTGAGCAGCTCTCTGCTTTCCTTCACCACCAGAGTTTTTATTGTAAAGATCCTTCATCTCTCCTCAAAAAGCCTCGAGGCTCTCCTCCAAAAAATATATTAACAGACACTGAAGAACTAACGTTAAACCTCAAGAGAGGGAGAATCATAGGATCATAGAATCCTTAAGGCTGGAAGGGACCTCTAGAGCTCATCTAGCCCAACCTCCCCTGCACATGCAGGGTAACCTAGAGAACGCGGCACAGGATTGCTTCTTTGGGCAACATCCTATGAAGCTCTTGGCTTCTTCACTCTGAGACCCTAACAATAGCCCACAGTGTAACCCAAGCCCAATCACTGGGGACACGACACCTACACTGTGTAAACTGCCAGTATGCTCCAGCAGCACTCCAGATACTCTGCTGCAGTTTCTTGCGCCTGCCCTTTGCAGTGCCACTTCCCATGGGCTTTCAGCTTTCATCTCTCTCTGCACCCTAACATGAGTCCTAGCCCTAATCCTACCCCTCTCAATGGGGTCATCTCACTTTGCACTGCTTTAACAGCCAATATTCCCCTAGCTGCAGTCTACATGGGATGCTCTGTTTCCTTTTGCCCTGTCTTTCAGGGCCCCAAGCTTTCTCTCGCTCTCTCTCCCTCACCCTACCTTATTCCAAAAGCTCCTGTCAATAGACCTTGTGCTCTCTAAAACATAAATATGCTCTACACAGAAGTCTTTGTTTTGCGCTATATTTCCTTTTGCCTGCCCTTTCTAGGGCCACTCCCCAGGGGGCTCTACAATTTCTCTCTCTCTTAACCTTATCCCTACCCCTAATCCTAGTTCTAACTCTATTCC
>JAUBOD010001069.1:1361456-1372022 GCA_032353885.1 Nothura maculosa | reverse complement strand
CTGCATGGCTGGCAGATTGTAAGATCTCTGACCTCTTTCTAGTATATCATATGCATTACTGTAATACTGGACACTTTCCAGGCTGATATAAAGTAATATAATCATCTGTCACATGTTGTTTAATCTTCTAGCAGCATCCCAGGGAGAATTACATGGAATGTCATATTCATTTGATAAGGCCATGTTAAATATTTACCTTCTGTGTTTCTATTAGGAAACATACGTGTGTCCAGCACTTAGCATTGAAAGTGGCAAGACCTGTGATAATCCTTTAGATGCTCCAGCGTCTCAATCGCATCCATGAGAAAGTTTTCTTTCCCACAAAGAAGCTTCACTTCTATCCTGGCTAGAATCCAGATCACATTTGGACTACAGTAGCAGCATAAATTAAATTTACCTATAGTTAACTCCACCATGAGTTTTCTCAGGATGATACACATGAAATGGCTCAGTCATTAAGAATCTACCAGTTTAGCTACATTTTATTGCCGTTGGTCAGAAGGAATTCACATATGGAAGAGGAAAGGAATATTGTTTCTCTGCAGGATGCATTGGGCACTTCGAAAGAAAAATGCAATAATTGCTTTTCTTGGAGGAAGGCCATGGCTTCGATTCAGGTGATCTGGGTCAAGTCAACTGAAGGTGCCTAGAAACTCTTTGTGATAGACTGTGACTGCGGACAGGTAACCACCTTGACTGTAAAGGAAAAATTCCCAAATACCAAGTGGAAAGAACCAAAAACCTTATCTTACACACACTGGGTATTCTAGATCAAGTGATCATGAATGACCCGTCCCTTGACGGCGCAGCACTCTACACAGGCAGTAAACCCGTGCGGGAGGTGAAACACAACAGATTGCTGAAAGCCTCTTCACATCAAGTGTTGTTTTCCATCATTGTCATCTAACTGTGCTAGATGAAAGAAAGATCTTGAACATAAGGAAATCCAATTTGTGTGAATCATGTTAAAAAAAAGCTACTGTGAATAGATATTAAGGAAATTTAATAAACATGTGAAATCAAGAGTGTTGCTCTAGACCGGGTAATGACGTTTCCAGTCTTCATCATCTCCTCCTCAGGCTTGCACAAGTGAGAGAGAGGCTCTATGAATGCCCAGCGCTGCAGATACAATTAGAAATCAGTGAACTCCAACAATTGCTCATAGCAGAGTCATGTCAGCAGCTGCAAAACCAACCCCGGATCCTTTGGCCAGAGGATGCCTTGTCTCCTTATCCGGGCACACAAGGGCAGATCCCAGGACACCCTCCTGTGCCTGCTGTACCAGGGAAGCAGCCTGTCGCTGTCCACGCATAATTCATATGCTGTTATGATCAAACCTATTAGCTTAAGTATTCTTTATTGGAACCAAATGGATTAAAAGCCCAAAATCTAAAACCTTGGTTGAGGTCAGCAGCTTTAAACTTGGTTTCCATTTTTAGCTATTTTCACAAAAAAGTGCTGACTCTGCCTGCTTAGTAATTATTAAAACATTCTTGACATCTAACTTAAAACATACTCCATACACTGAAGTTCGGCAGGCAAATCTGACTTTGAATAAGTGCATCATTTATTGCATTTTTAGATGAATGATGGATTGTCTTTTTACTAAACTATACATAAAATAAGGCTTTTGCTTAACACTAAACTGTCCTTGGAGGAAAACTAAAATTCAATTGAAGTTAACAGAAACAATGTTTTAAATGATCTGCTGTTAAAACACCATCAAACTTGATAGTGTTTTAACTTGGTGCACACCAAGGGAAGATAGCATATCAAACAGTGAATCTTTTTTATTATTATATTGTCTATTATGAAAGAAATAGAGTGTTTCTGATTCTACTAGAGTAAATAGAATAACTCAGGCTCCTCTATCTAATTCTTTTCCAAATATTTAAGGGGGACAGGGAAAGACAAGCACTACCTCTAGCATTCCTAACCCTAAGTCTCATAAATTTACAATTTACTAGTCACAAAACTGAAGTTGCTTAAAAACTTTAATGACAAATATTTCCCTGCACCTGCAGAATAAGATGTTGCTCTCAGAGGTGGCCCTGAAGCTTTTTCTCCAGTACAGCTGTAACTTTTTCCAGACAATTAAGCCATTGATTTCCTATGCTTCAAGTACTTCCATTTTGTTTTAAAGCCATGGCCAAACCTGCACAATTTAATACTTTATAATTTAAGCAATATTAAGACTTACAAGAGTTTAAGAAGCAAACGGACTTGTCACTATTTCAAATCTTCTATTAAAGAGGTTTATTTTTAGAAAATGTATTTAATGTATAACCTCCAGCATTATCTGTTCCATATTGCAAGAGGTTGGAAGCTGGAAGGCTACGAGGAAGGTAATATCAGGAAAAACAAAAACAAAAGAAACACCACATACAGGCAGAAAAAGCAGAACTGAAACTGGCAGTTTTTGCCAATTGCACAGGGATACAGCAGAAAGGGCACAGAGATTTCCTGAAGAGAACCTCCTCCCACTTGTGTTCCCACATGGCCTTTCTGTGGGCTCCCCCCTTGTGAACATCATGGCTTTTGAGAGAGAACAGCCGTAGCCCCAGCTGACGTGCAGACTGCTGGCTGTTCCCCTAGAGCAACGTCCAAGGCTGTTGCACAATGCCAGAGAGCACAGAGCGCCTCAGGAACCCACACAGGAACATGGCCCCAACCAAACAGCCTCAGCCTTGGTGTTCAGAAGCATCTGCACAGGAGCAAAGGAGGTGCAAAAAGCAGCTGGTAAGCACAACAGAGAAAACCTAGAGTATGAACAATATCGTATTAACAATAACGTGCCATTCCATTTCCTATACCAATCAAATGAAATGCTTCAGAACATAGTACTTACTGTAAGTTGCCTACTACTGCAATTTCTGCTAAGCACTCACGTCAATGAAAAAATAATTTCAGCTAGTGAAAACATCTATCCTATCTTTGCACTTTGTAGCGACTTCAGAGCTGTAACAGCGTGTGTCCAACTGAAGAAACGTCAGGTATCTCTTACTCTCTTAAACCAGACATCCTAAGTCTAAGCCAAACAAACCAAAAAAGTTCTCCATCTCAGCTTGCAGGAAAGCCAATGTCACAATTCCCTCCACTTCAGTCTTCCATCTGGTGACAAAGTAATTGGATCTGGCCATGGGCCTGCATGCTGGCAAGGTAAAGTAGTACTGGCTGTGAGCACATCAGCCAGCTATTAAAAAACAAAACAAAAACAAACACCACAAAAACAAAAAACAAAAACCCCACCACCCCCTACTTGTCCAGCCAGCAGGTCAATAAAGACTCTCAGGTCAATAAGGAGCTGCTGTGCATCAATTTAAGAGCACTGATGCTTGGCAAGGGTTTGTGTACTGGATGTGATCTAGCCAGCAGCAGGTAAAGGAAAGCACAGTTCAGATCTGTCTGCCTAGGAGAGCTGACATATCGTCAGTCTGGACAACTCTGAAAACCACCACTTGCACTCAAATCCCTGTCCAAAGCCCTGAATGATCTGCAGTGCATCAAATCAGGCTAGAGCCAGAGCGGTTTGGCACATAAGCTATGTATTTTCATGGTGATTTTGCATGGCTGAGTTCTTTCCCTCATAGGGTACTTATGGTACTGAATAATCAGCTTGATTAATCAACAGGCACTTGTTCTGCTCCCTGTGTGAGATGAATAATCCTCTCTGCCCTGCCACCCTCCTTATTTAGGGGCCACAAGAAGTATTCACGTCGTCTACAACGGTGCTAAATGCAACTCACTGCTGGGCTTCTCTGCACAGGATCAGGCCTGCATCCCCTCACTGCAGGGCATTCAGCTTGCTCCCACCTAATCCCTTTAAACTCACACTTATTTCCCATCACAGCATATCCCAGGACTTCACAACTTGCTGCCATACCCTTCCAGTCTCACAAAAAACTGTTTGCTTCAGCTAACGCTCTTGATCACCTTCCCAGTTTCAAGACAGAAGTTAGAGATGATTGGGTCCAATACTGACAAAAATTTACATAGGGGTCCATACCAAAATCAAGCTTTCAACTTTTGGGTGGCAACAATGGTCTCCAACCCACTTATTTGTAAATCTTCAAGTACCAAGTCAATAACTGGAACTAAAGACACTAAGCAGCTACACACTGAAACACAATGTCATCACTGTCTCAACGTTCCCTCTGGAGGCAGGAACAGTTTAGGAAACTGCTTTAAAGAGTTATTTATCACCACTGGGCCTAAGGAAGTTCATATACATCTCATGAATGTCCAACTTTGTTTTCTATGCTTGAAGTAACTCCCACTGCAGAAATGAAGGTTGATTTAGAACTCAGTAAGTCAGTGTTTTACACTCACTCAAGAGACCCTAAACAGCTTAGGAATCAACATCTTTAAGCTGCTTCAGGGCTTTTGAACGTTTTGTGACAAATCACAGTTATATTACTGCCTCACTGTACCGTATCACAGAAAGAAACCTGACGGCAGACTCAGCTCTTTGCTCTCCCTCCCAGTTCCTGTTACACGGGAAAAGCTGCATCCATCAGCTTCAGATATTCATCTCCCTGCACAGTTGTTCTCACACACAATGGAGGTAACACTTAACTACCTGCTTCATCTCAAAACCAAAATCTGCCTTTTGATAGCAGAAATCATTTCTTAATACATATTTACTATGCCTAGCACAGTTAGTTTCTCTTTCGGGCAGGGCAGACTAGGCAGTACATCATACAAATAATCACTGCCTATAGCTAAAGGAAGTGGGTAGAAAAATGGGAAAAGAAATACTCTGAAGCAAGACTCCATTGAAACTTATATCTGCAAAGGAGCCGCTCTAGGACTATGAAAACAGATGGGAAACAAGAACCAAGTTCCATTAAAATCGGCATTCGAAGTTTCACTGCTATTTCTCTTCTGCGTTAAGAGTCTGCTTCAATCACAGGAGGCTACATGAGAACTCATCATGTTGGCCAAGCAGATGAGACATTAGAGGCGGAGATCAAGGGCAGGCACAACGCTTGCTCACTAGCCGCCAGCACGCTAACAGCTCTGTGACTAACCAGCATCTCTCTTGCTAGACCCACAGTAGGCCCACGAGATAACAGCAGTCATAACATCCTTCCCTAGCTCTCTCCAACATCTTCTGCCATCTGCTTTTCCTTCTTGTCTTCTCTCCAGTCTGGCACGTCCTAAAACCCCTCAACTAGTTTGAGCTTCATACACATGTTGATGTTCACTTTGTACTGCTAGTGCTATATTCTCTTGTAAACAAACTCTTGGCTGTTGCCCATGTCTTAGAAATAGCATGCACTGCTCTAATGAAAACCAAATGCCTCTCAGCATTTTCAAGTGTTGAACAAGGTACTATAATGAATGAAGGTCACCCAGCACTGCTTAGTTTCTGCTGAGTCAAAGACATGAGGCAAAAACACATGGCAGCTCGTGGAGACCACAGCAAACATCCAAGATTGAACCGAGTGTCCCAGGTTAGACATTCCAGTGTAATACAACAAGGCCCATTCTCATGGGTGTGAAGTATAAGAAGGAAGGATTCCTTGCTGCCAAGAGCTGAAGCACTCTGATAAACCCAGGTTCTTCTTGCTCACTCTGAACCCAAACAAGCCCATTCCTCATGGAAACACTTGCACATACAGTGCCAGGAGCCCCACTGATGTACAGGGGTTGTCTGGAGTTCATTAGAGCTGCTCCTTGCTGTGACTAGGTAACCAAGCAAAGCAGATTTAGTTTTCAGACTATGAGAAAAGCTGCTGCTGCTACCTGCAACAAGATTATACTTAGGCAATACGCTGCAAATCAAAATTGCATCAAGATTTTGTATTGTAAGCAATCCCCTTCTACGGCGATAATATTCTCTCATCTAGTCTGCTTTAACATTACACAGTCTATGGGAGATAGGGCCGAGAAATAACAAACACAGGTGCATGGGAACAAGAACAGAATCAGTCACAGAGCCAAGTAAAGCCTGTATGAGACTAGAAGAAAAAAAAACTTCCCCACAGGGAGACTGTTCCCTCATGTTCTGCAGGGCAGGAAACAGGCTTAAAAACAGCATCCAAAGCTAGTGACACATACCTTGCTCTCTACTTTCCACAATATGCCAGTGCTATTCCCCAGACCTAGGCCAGGTGCACCATTTCATCTGCAGGCATCCCATACCCAGCCTGAAATTCCACGGCTCATTTCTATAATTTAATCTCTCAATGCAGAGAACTCATTCCAACCATTATCTCTTACCACTTATTTCCATTTCCCTGCAAATATAAAAACACCTACATTTACATGACAATTCCTTACGTGCAAGAGTTTCTGCATCACCTGAACAAACGTGCAGCTATGTTCTCTCTGCATCCCTCCACTTGGATGGAAAGTTAACTAACAGTGAAGGTTACAAGGAGTGGAGGAAAACAAAGGTAGATGAGACTCAAGCAACTTGGAAGTCGTTCTCTTTTCCATCAAAGAAAGCGCAGACTACCCCAGAAATTAACCTGTGTCAGCCCAGCACACTAACAAAGTAATAACTTGACAGCACTGTCATCCCATCAGAACACGGGTTCTCAGCTAGGGTGAAGCACATGAAACTACTACTGGTTTAATGGAGCCAGTCTAGCTCATACCACTAATGCTGGTTCAGCATACCTAAGGAACCAATACACTTATTACAATAAATTCTGACAGTAAAGCAGCTGTGAAGTTTTTCAAACCTCTCTTCTCGCAGTTTCAAACACAGCCAGCACACACAGTGTTCTTTTAAGAAGTCTATAGCTTACTGTGCTGTACTTGGAGTTAAGCAGCCTAAGCACCCATAGCAGCGCTACCTTGCAACTCTTACAGTGCTGCCACACACATGGTTAAACAGTTTTGCTAGCATCAATTTACATGTGTTTAAGAGGGCTGAAAGGAGCACACTTCTCACCCATCCCCTAAGTAAAACTCAACATCTTCCTCCCTCATATACCACCCAGTTCTCCTTCCTCTCTCTATAATGGAGCCTTTGTCTTCTATTTGAAAGGCATGCAAATGAAAACACAACCTGAGTTCATGGGGGAAGTTCAAAGAACCAGTTCTCCTACACCCATTTAGATTTCTCAAAATACAACTATTCAGAGGTATTCTCCTGTTTCCCTCTAAATCAATTCCTCCTTACAGCTCCCAAAGCCCCACCGCATCCACCCACACATTCCAGTCTGCTCCACTCCCTTGCTACTACACTCAGTAGCTGGTGGTGCAAGGAAGTGAACATGTAGGAATGGCTTGAGGTTCCTTGGCCTTCTGGCTAAAGATTTGTGGGGGATCTGCCTCCTCCCAATTGCCACCTGTTAAGTAGAACTATATTACATTGGTCAGCAGTATCTCTTAAATTAATACAAAAGATAGACTAATTCTGACCGATTTATTGAGCAATTTACAGGCAACATTTTCCTGTGCCTGTTAACTACCATAATTTAATCTATTGAGGTTGCAGTGGGTGGGAGAACTAACCCTTTCAGAAAAGAGTCCAAGTGTTCAAATAAAAGACACTCACTTAAAAGCAAATAAACTGCAGCATTTCCCTTCAGCTAAGAAATCAGTAATGTCTCATCAACACAGTCACATTGCACAGATGCATCCAGCCCAATTAGAAGAGAGAAAAACATTTTACTGAATTTTCTTCTTCTGTTCTGTAGCCACAGGGGTCATCCCAGGATAAGAAAGCACGATACTGCTATAGGTTGTTCTCCTGTTTCTACAAGAGAAAGTTATAGTAAAATACTATGATCGTAAACACTATAAACTATTCAGTAAATACAAAATACACCTTTGAATCACAAATGTAACTATCATCACGTATGGTGGGATATTCCCATGGCCAGGCAGGCAGATGCTAAACAGCAAGCGTAGGCAGAGCAGCGCTCCACAAAAAAGTCAGAGGGAAGAACAGAAAGCTTTACCCGCTGGTTGCTGTTTTCTCTTCAAGGAGCAGACAACGTATGGGCATCTTGTTACAGACAGGGCATATCCTACAAAGCGATAAATAATTTCACTGCAGGCTAATCTCTCTGCTGACACTTCCTTTGTAAGATCAGCAAGTAAAATTGCAGGTCAAAGGTGAAAATTGGCTTTTCACTCCCTTGAGATTCAATGGTCTTTTCAAGCACTTTAATAGCCTTTATATCCCGATATAATTTTAGCGGTATAGGTGGCTCCTCTGATTCTCCATGCATTATAAATATGTCTGCAAAAGTGTGTGAAATGCTGTCATATTTCTTTAAAAGGAAGCATTCCTCCCTGATGAGGAATTTACTCACTGTAGTTTCACTTTTCTCCCACTCACTCTTAACAGAATCCAAGATCACATTCCCCAGCTCCCACAGTTATTTGGGGGCAGAGTATTTCCAGCTCTTGGTGCCTCTAAACGTCAAATACGTTTAAATGGAGTACATTTAAAAGGAGTAGAAGAGTGTCACCTCTCAACTTGGCTGACTTCAAAAGCAGCATTATTAGAAACCTGTTTCCTCAGATCATTCATCTTCCCCCTCATGGCCACACAACAGAGGTGCGCTGCATTAGCGACACACACTGATGCACGGGCTTTTAATGCCGATTTCATATGTCAGGCTGGAATGAAGCCGTGACAGGTACTTGCTAGCGCTTCCCCTGCCCCAATCCTGCACTGAAACACAAGCAAGTGAGGTTTTCCTTTAAGACAGGATTAAAAAGCAAGTAGTTTATTTTATTAAAGCCAGATGGAACATCTTTAGTCAGTTTTCACTTTTAAAATACAAGCTTAGTTTTAAAATTAGAGAGGATGATTTTACAAAGTGCTATGTCACAGCCCCATTATTCTATATCCTGCTAGGGACAATCAAATAACCTTTCAAATACTCTGGACATAAAAGCCCTCCCCAAATTCCAGGGTTAAATGGTTCCTCTTCAATTTGCACACATAATAGATCTTTGACTTTTGAGGTTATCTCAAGCTTTATAAATATAACACAGTGTCAAGTACCGCAATACTAAGTACCAAAGAGCGAATATTCTTATTTGCATTTTCCCCAAATGTCAATATTTCACTTGAAAAATAGAGTGCTGAAAAAGCAAGACAGTTTCTCCTTTCTGCTCTATAAATATCAGTGAGGTGGAAAAGTCAGAAATCTACTTGTTCTAGAAACCTAAAAGCCATAGGACCGTTCTTGTCTTTAAATTGGTTCCTAGCTGCATCGTGAAGTGTCAAAATGCTTTATGTAAATTAAGTCCCTAGAAACCAGAAACAATCACTCAGTAAAAGCTCTGTTTAAGAACTTGGGTAATTTTATACATGGGACATATTATGCGAGGTTGACCTTTCCTCCCTTCCTTTTTCTCCCTTGACCTGCATTCAAGACATGAAAGTTTTTTTAAATAGTTAAGCAAAGTACTGTATTGGTGTCATTTTAATGCCGGTGTCATTTTATTGCATCATCAATAATCAATTTAACTATACCAACCAACAGCAGCACTGAGAAGGGATACAAAGCAAGGCTTGGAGGAGCTGTTGAAGTTCTCTCCTTGTCAACACTGATCACAGACCCACCATCAGTGATCTGGGTCACCCACACAAATTATTACCCTCTGCTCCACACTGCAACCACCTGCATTCTGTTAAAATAAAGGTAACCAGTGGTTCTTTTAAGCTCTGTTATTCCTGTGTTTTTAATATCACATAATCACCATAACTAGGCCCAGCTCAGCCTCTAGTTCCCAGGGATTCAATGCCTGACACTGTTAGCAGTGACAGCAGTCCTATCCCAGACAGCGAGAGAGGAAACAAATGCAACATCTCAAAATTAAAGGAGTCTCCAAATCATGATATCAACCAGTCTTGGCCCCGGAGGGGACTGACACCGGTGACTGGCTCCCACTCTGAAGCTGCTCGGCTTTGGAAAACGCTAATGACTTGGCAACTTCCATCCTCACCACAGATCTCCACTGGGTCATGGCTGTTGTTGACCTATTGAGAAACACTTGATGAACACCACATGGCTCCCCAGTGTTCTGGGACATAAACTAGCATAAAAGCAAACCAAAGAGCAATACAGACAGTGGAACAGATGGCAACATGGCTTTAGTGGTGCCTTGCGATGAAACAATGAAACCATCCGCCGCAGCAGCGTTCCAACTCTGCATTCCATAAACCACTGTTCTCACTTCTACGGACCCAGTTATCAAAACACATGCTACCATGTTTATTTACAAGCATTAGTGATACCTGTTTTAGAAAGCACAAGGCAAAGTAACAGAGCTCTTTCAATGTCAGACTTAACCCTGCCTTGTAAAACAATTTAGGAAGAAACGTATTGTTGTTTGCCATAGCCCCCAACAAGGGCCTAATCCAAAACTCAGAGTCAGTGGAAAGATAGTTTTAATTCATCGAGTCCTTCCTTTTATATAGAGAGCACTAATAAGATGCGATAGAGCAAGTGTTGGGAGAAAAACAAGTAACATATGGTACTAATTTCAAAGACAATTATTTCCCAACAATTATTTTGGCATTAGCTAGGTTTTACTATGTTGGTTTAATGGGCATTTTCTTTAAAACATACATGGATCCCTGCAAAA
>JAUBOD010001069.1:1325886-1338330 GCA_032353885.1 Nothura maculosa | reverse complement strand
TCTATCCTAGATCCAAATGACCTTGGAAATGAATCCTTTCCAAGTACCCAGATTTAGGGTATTTATCTAAGCCAAATATTATGACTCCCTCTACACAAGTTGTAATGGAGTTTGAAATGAATCACTGGCATTGGTCAGTTCTGAACAGGATGCATGTCCACATCACAACCAAGTGCCAAATTTACAGACAAGCCACAGTTCATGTCATTGCAAACCAACACAGTCGGATCTGTATTCAGTCATCAAACAGCTGAGCACTGAAGGAGTAACGTCGTGACCACTCCAGAACACACCAAAACCACAAGCAAGGCAGCATCAAATCCCAGCTCAGGTTCAGCATAACACTGCCTCACACAGCCTAACAAAGGTGTGCTCACACCCCCCAGCAAAAAGCACGGAAGCAAGTGATGTGACCAAGCAAGTGTTCGGACGCAAGCATCATTTACTGGCTCAAAGCTGAGCCAGTAGCTCAGCCAGTAGTAAAGATCTGGCGCGACTCAGCTATTTTACCACTAACTCCTCCATCAGACAAGTTATTAGAGGCAAAGGCAGCTGCAACGTAAAGCTGTGAATCACAGAGATGTCAAGCCTTCTAAATTAGATAGTGGGGTAGGGAAGGCGAACAAATTCACGGCAGTAGGTAGACAATCACATTGTGTGTCTTCTCTCCTAAGTCTATGAAGGAATTAATCTAATTATTTTGCTGCATGAAACCTATAATAGAAAATACTGTTCATTAAACATCCAAACATAAAATGCTGCCTATTGCAACTAGATTCTTCCCACACACTCTTTTTTTTTTTTTTAATTCCCTTTTTTTGGAAAAGATACTAGCCACAGTTCTTAAGTGTGCTCAGCCAGGCATCTTAAATGATAGTTTTCATCTTCTATCATGGCAGTAAAATAGAGAATAGGCTGCCTTTACCCATTCAGTAACAAGTGAACAGCTCCCTTTCCATAGACCTAAGGTGGAAAAAAAAACCCACACAACAAGAAGCACCACCACCAACCATACACATACACACACACACACACACACACACACACACAGTGGTCAAATTAGTTACTTGAGTGTACATTCATGAGTAACTTGCCACAGCAAAGAAACAAAAAGAAAAAGCTAGTCAGTTAGGGAGAGGTAGTCAAGCTGCTATGCTAACACACTACTCCCTTCAGCACCATGAGAGCAGTGTGGTGTTCAGAAGCAGTTCCACAGCCCAGTCAGGCAGAATTCAGTTTCCCTTGATCAGCACAGGTACTACTTAGAGTTCACTCCATTTTCAGGACTGCAGAAGGCACACTCTAAGAGGCAAGCCCAAAAGGGAAAAAGGCAGCCTTCAGACACGCATAACTTGAGTCCCAGCTTACTAACTTCAATATGCCTGGAGCTCTGCAAAGCCCAGAGACACCCAGTGGTTGAATCATACACCACAAGCACATACCGCTAATGAAAAAGTAGGGAAAGCATCTTCTCACCCAATTACATGTGGGCACTAAAGAATCGAGTGGAAAGCTCCCTCAGCCCCTCCAGTTCAAGTATTTACTACAAATCTCAGATGGATATACTGTTCCTCAGCTCACTTTTGGCTCTCAGACAAGGGAAACTGATGGAGAGATAAAGCAAAAGGGCAGGTTCCAAATAAGCAATAAATAGCAAGAAGGTCCAGTGAGCAAAGGAATGCATCAGGTGGCACATGGAGCTTTATCTCATGCCTGGTAAATCTCACCAGCATGCTCTGACCCTTTCTGGGCTCTCCCCCCTTACAAGGAAGCCTCTGCAGGCACGACTTTGCCTCATTGGGGGTGAGGTGCTCAGCTTAAGTAATCACCACCAGCACTCAGCAAGAGGAAAATGGAGGGTCATGCTGCGTAGGGAAAATTGCAGCTAAGTGCACTTTGCTCAGTTGTCCTGTTTGCTACCATTGCCAGCAGCAGGCTCTTTTCCTGACTTAAAGGTCGCTTAAAACTCCAATGATTAGAAAAAATACATGTGCAAAACAAAAGGCATCACAGGGCACATTAGGAGCCGGAGACCAGGTTCTGTACTAGAAAAACAAAAAAAAAGGGGGGCAAAATTAATCTGAAATAAGCTTTCAGCAGCACTTTAAAAGTATCAATAGAATTGCCTTTAATTAAACCACCAACAAAGCTGTAAGACGTGCCACGCACAATGGGACTTCCATGCATTGCATGGGTTGATACCATCTAATGAAGCTTTAGACATTCATGCAAGACATCCAAATTAGGAGGCTAATCATAGGCTCTCTGATCAATGGAAAGAGATGGACATCTCTTCCCACTAAAATGCAAATCATCATTCAGAAATAATCATCTAATTATACAGCTCCTATTTATGGCCCTTTGATTAAGTGGGGTAAAATACAAGACAAATTACATTAGGAACAACTGAATTAGATGCAGCCAACTAAGCAGGATATTATGCTCCCTCACTTGCCTAGCACTACTTTTAAAATCTTGGTAGCAATACTCAATGCAGGTGAAAGTATATAGAGCAGGCACAGTAACTTCCAGAGGGACACAGAGACAGCCTGCTCTTCTGGGGCTCACTCTGGCATGCAGCCGCCCAGACTTGGTTTACAACCCAAGCCACATGCACGAAGCAAATGCAACCTGCAGCAAAGTTTTCTGTGCTGGAACTCTGATCACTCTGGAAGTGAAATGTCATAAGGAAGCTATGCTTTTCAGAAATAGCAACTACATCAGTGCAATAGACAAATAGCAGGGAAAATAATAGGTCAAGTGCATGAATAGGTGACCTTACCATGATCCTGGTCATAACAGACTTAAGAATAGCTTCATTTCCTGCCAGAAAGCTCAGGAATACAGCATCATCAGCAACCCTGAAACACTACAGTGACTCGTTCATATTCATCCAACCATCAACTCAGGTACTTGGAAGAAACAACACAGGTGCCAAATAGGGGAGAGTTTCGCTGAGTGAATGCAGTATCCTGCAGAGCAACCTAGATTCTGGCCTTAGCTTACCCAGCAGCTTGCTGAGCAACTCTTCCTGCCTCAGTTTCTGCCTCAATTCTCACATCCGGTGAAGTTTTCGGAAGACAGTTTTGGCATACGGGTAAATGTTTCTGATAGCCAGTATATATTTCCAGGATTTAAACAGATCTCTGATGATAAAGAAAACAATGACAAGAATCTCATGCCCCTATATGCTTTACTGTAATACGGAGTTCAGGAAAGAAGTGAGGGAAACCAAACCCAAATACTGCAGAAAACTTACAGCCAGAGCAGCTGTATAAATCCCATAAACTCTAGAGTAGTCTTGGCTGATCAATGACAACATGTGACTTCAGTGTGAAATAAGAGCACATAAACAAGCTTGAAATGCTTAAGGTCGTCTCTCAGGCAAAAGAAGGCATTTAATATCCTACTAACTCTCGTAAATTACATGCTACATCTGCTATGCTGTCCTGCTATCAAAAATCTGCAAAAAAGGGGCAGAGAACAGAGCTAAGTCAATTGCATCTGCATCCCCCATCATCTCACTAAGGTGTCCAGCTTCACTGTGCTGTTCACTCCTCCTGCCTAAGCAGGTTCCCCTTTCAACAGTCCACGGTATGACTCAACTTTAAGGCAGTCTCTCTGCACCGCTGCATGTACAGAGATACTGACACTCACACCATGTTCTCCTGTCAGTGACATGCAAGCAGCAGAAGCTGTGAAAAGAGAAGGTTCCTTCCTCCTCCCTCCTCCTGCGTCATTAGAGCCTCATCTTTTACTCTGCAAAGCTCTTAAAATGAGAAAACAGATCTGAAAAGAAATGGGAGGGGTGCAAAAAGTCTCTGGAACAAAATACCATATGCGCAATCCCTCTTCTCCTGTTCTGTTAGCTGTAAAAGGAAAACAGCACCTTCGCTGACAGAAGAAAGAGATTCTAAACTGCACATAGCAATTGGAAGGGGGCATGAAGAAGAGACACACATGGTCCACACTCAGAAGAGCTCCTTTCAACAACACAAGTAGAAAAGTTGCAGAAGTGACAGCTGCAGTGCCTCACTGCCCAGTTGGCTCTCTGACCTGCCTACAAGCAGCATTCAGCACTGTGGGAAGGGCTGGCTTTGTTTTCAGCACTGCAGGCCAGGGGCCTCAAACACAAGATTACAGAATGCTGCGTTCCTCACAAGCCAAGATGGGAAAATTTATTTTCATTGGCATAAGCAAGGAGGGAGAGTCCATCTGATCTACTCTGCAGCAGAAGGACACTCTGTAGGAGATTATTTAACATCACAGAATCTTCAAGGTTGGAAGGGACCTCTAGAGATCATCTAAGTCCAACCTTCCCACTCAAGCAGGCACACCTAGAGCATGTGGCATAGGGTGGTGTGTCCAGACAGGTAAACATGTACATTAATTGGTCACATCATAGTACACACAATACACACACCACCTTACATCAATTTCTTGAAAGAAAATCTTTCAAGGGAGATCTTCTACTTCCAAAGACTAAACTATGATCTATACTTAAGAAACCCCAAACTTCAATCCCACCCATCATCCTCATGCTCTTATGGCAGATAGAAACCTTGTTTCCTTCTTAACTCTCAAATCCCTATTCCCTCCTATTTTCACTGCAATCTGCCCTGCAAAGGCATAAAAGGGTTTTCCCTTTTATTCCCTGTCGCTCTGCTGACATTTCCTCCTTGTTCCACTGATCACATCCAGTCCCTGTCACTCTGCACAAGTGACAGGCTAAGAGCTGGGAAACAGTACAAGATCCATGGCACTCCAGAGATCCTCCTCAACATTACAGCTTACAAACAGCAATTACAAGTGAAGGCCCAACTGGTGAGCAGCAACTTCTTATGCATCTGTGATGATGCAAACTGTTCCACTGTAAATCTACAAACTACTCAGTCATGCTCTGCTCTGTCTGCACACATACATAGATTTACAGAGATGTTAAACAACAGACTGTCTTTTTGCATACTCTGACTACATTCTTCCCCAAACCTTTAAATTGGTGTATCCATTCTAATCCTTTACACATCATAAAAACTAAAGTATATTGACACATTGGCATATTAAGCTTCGGAAGAGTTACCTTTTTCACAATGCTTTCAGTCTGCCCTTATATCCCTGCTCTTCCAAACTGGGAATGAGAAACATATCAACCAACTCATCTGCTGATATCCACCTAGGCAACCAAATGTCTAGCTCTAGTACAGTTATAACACACGTATGTATGTGTTAGAAAGTACTGAATACTTTCAGTGCTTTCAAACATTTTGCTTTGAAACAATCATATTTCCAACTTTAAAAATAGTAATTGCTAATATCAATAAATCAGCTGCAATAGCAAGATGTTTTTCTGGGCTTTATTACTGTAAATCCGAAAACCAACCAAAAAAAAAAAAGAGAGAGAGAAACAGAAAAAAAACAAGTCTTAAATCCAAGCCACCTCTCTGCAAGCTAATTCAGACACGTTTCAGAAATGGTAGAACATTTGCTCAAATGGAGTAGAGTGAGATGTGATAGAAACACTATTTTTCAGACTAGATGTGAACTGCAATGCATGGCACTGAATAGAAGCTTCCATAGGTTGCACAATAGCATTTGAGCACCCTGGTCCTGTTCATCCATAGATGGCACACATTCAGAGACAGCAAAGTCAGAGCCAAACTGGAACTCAGAATTTCCTACCTTCAATTTACATTGTGCTTCTCCCTCCAGATCTCCCATGTCTTTGGATTTCATCCCAGCTCAGTCCCAAAAAGAGAGATGTACTAAACAATTTTAATGTACCAACATATTTAAACTTAAGTATTCAAAATGATTTTGAGTGCACATTCTTGGCACTTCAGAACTATCCTGGACAGCTCTTTAATCCACCCATTTTTACTGAGTGGTCAGAGTTTAGGGCAATTGGACTAAACTAAAACCAGAGAAGCATTTGTACCACAGTAGATTTCCACAGAACGAAAGCTGTTAGGGCGGAGTAGCACATTCCCATGGGAAAAGAAAGCTTAGTCGCTTATTCAAAATTTGTCTCTACCAACACTGTGCACCACGAAGTAGGAAAAATTCTGAACCAAAAGCAAGAAAGGAAACCCAAGGGCTCTCAGTGATGCATGTACAAAGCTAGTTCTAACTTTGTTCATATTACTGTAGAGACAAATAGGTAAACAACAAACTAGCAACTCCCTTGATGGGAGTAAATATGAGGAAGATGGAAGGTAAATAAGCAGATTCTGCAACATATACATCAAAGTTTACTCAACAGAACTAGTTGCCCATAGGCAGAGTTAGTAGAGAAAGACCAAAAAAAGAAAAAGAAAAAGAAAAAAGAAAAAGACCAAGGAAAATACCATTTTCCTCATCTCAGGAAATAACTAATAAGACAGTAAAGCTCAGTTAGCTCTTCAGTGGCAGCATTTGCCATCAGAACCCACATATTAAACAGCAGATGGGGCTCCTAGTTGCCTATGATCTAATGCTGCACTGTGCAAAACCAGCGCAACTTTGACTAACTCACTTTGCTTATACTGAAGCTCTAACAGGTGAACTGGGTATATGGAGAAAGAGCCCCAGGGAGAAGAGGGGCGGGAGGGAAGGCTTACTAAAACTGTAAAATATTTAATACAGAGAATCTTCTGTGTTCTTGCACTGAGGAAAACATGTTGTCAGCTGAGTTCTGGGTCTCCTTCCAATAATACTGTATAAAGGAACCTGAAACCTTTACTGTCAAGCAATGGCTCATCATGGGTCCCATGAATAAAAGGCTTGGATATAATCCAGCAGCCACAAGGCTTAGGGCAGCTTTTTCAGGAACTCGGAGAATTTGACTTCTCTCCAACAGCTCCCTTAGGCTCCCAGAAAAATCCCCAAACAGCTTTTTAAGCTCCTAGGAGTCAGGCCAGTTGACAGCAGAGTAGGTACCCAAAAGGCACTGTAATGACAACCCTGCAGTTGAGCAAGACTGCAACAAGCAGTAAAGCTGATGCCAAACAGATCCACAATAAACTATCCCTAACCACATTTTAAATAGTAGGACACTGCCCAAACAGAATGGCCATTCACTGACAGCGTATGAAACAAAAAAAAAAATTAAAATTAAAATTAAAATTAAAAAAAAAAAATCTTACTGCACTGCAGCCCTAGCCCACTGGCACTCTGTTTGAAAGGAGATGGAAAGAGCCATCCTTTGGCCCACACTCCCGTTGGTTCTGCTGCTTTGGAAGCAGAGCAAAAGAAAAGGGAAAGCAGGCGTTTTCAGCATGCATTTTAGGAACACTAAATACCTCTGCTCTAAACTGACCCCAACTGACCCCAAACACCAGAAATATTTTCTGCTACTTTATTGAGACAGATCTCCTGGGGCAAATACAGATACATTAAAATATAACTCTGGCCCAGATGCAAACAGGTGACAGCCTTTGTATGACACTGCACGTGACTAATACTCATTCATGCTGCACACAAACTGCTGCATGGTTTATTTAATACAGAGTTAAGCAAAAATCCCCCACACAAACACTCTTTTTTGCACATTTCGATGAAGAGGAATGAAAAAGAGTCTTTTATAAAATACAAGCAATTTTTAATACTAAGCTTCAGTTCTCAGAGCTCTCTATGGAGGATGACAAATGTCACAAATGAAGCAGAGAAGTGAAGCTGTCATACAAGAGACCTGTGGGAAAAGGGGGAGAGAGATAGAGAGCCAATGTCCCATAATATTCATTTAATATACTACTCATCAGACCAGTGAGGCAAGGGTGAAAGGAGGAAATTCATCTTTGGTTTATACCTCTTTTGGAGAGGTAGACACAACTTAAGTAGCCAAAACAATTTCGGAGTCCCTCAAAAACCACACTCTCCAAACAGCTTTAAGGGTTATTTGTTTCTTTGTTAGGAAAGGTGGGAGAGAACAGAGGGATGCATAGTACAATTTTAGATGGGCAGTGATTTGCAAACAAATCTGCAACCTTGATCTTCCTGTTTTTTACTTAGGCAAAAACAAATGCAGAATGCCAGCCAAAACGGTTCAGCCCTGAGCATACTGTAGCAGCCAACTGTTCCGAGAGGAGTAATCAATCACTCCGGAGAACTCCCTCTGATCAGGTCGTATGACTGAAGGCTGTACTTCATTATTCCCTCCCACCAGCAACAAGCACAGTGGCAGCGTACCAGATCAGACAAGGGAATGGTGCCCTTCAGAACACTCTCCTGAATAACTGTTCCCTGGGGTGCACATTTGTTTTACCTGTGTGCAGAGGAAATGCAGGAGTTGCATGCCACACATGCCAACACGTACTAGATTTAAAGAAGCAAGACACTGAAAAGAGGCAGGACATTCAGATTTCAGTTTTCCCTTGCACTTTGATATGCAAGCTTCACGATGGCATATCCTGCTATATTACAGCAAATCCAAGTATTATTACATATGCATCTCTGAAAATGTTAGTACTGCTAGATGGAGTTGAAAGATACATGAAAATGCAGTGTGAGCCAACCCTTCACAGCCCAGCCCCAGCCCGCTGCTTCACCAGCATGCAGGCCTCCAGCACACTCTCCAGCAAGCTGGAGATCCTCCCTCATCTTTTTAATCCTCAGGCAGCAACACTGAACTGCTTCCCAACCATCTACACTTCAGTGACACTACTGTGTTGTAATTAAAATGCTAGAAGTAGCTCTGGAATAAAAATAAATAATAAAAAAGAAAAAAAAAAAACCACACACTTGCATGCAAGCAAAATAGTTTCAAAATACATATTCATAGAGATGTTAGAGGAATGCAGAGGCTCACTGCCTTTCACTCATTAAAACTTAAGGGTTTTTTATATACAAAACATGCAATAATTCTTCTTTTCCCCTTACAGAGCAGTTACAAAGCATATGTCATATACTGTATTATCTTGAAGTTTCTCCAGAAACTATCACACCCACAGAAAAGAACTGACTCATGGCACAACAAACTACATTCATTCTGTAAAGTTTTATTTTGGAATCTACAATTTAAAGTACAGGACCCCTATGGTTACTCGTTCCGCAGCACAGCAAATTCAGCATTTCCTGTGAGATGAAGCATATCACCTTAATGCATCCTTGAGGTGAGAGAACCACCAAGCAGATCAGCTTCATCACCCTAAGGACACAAAGTGACAGGCTTAATCTGATGAGAGACACTAAAGCAGAGCCTCTTAATATTTTATGAAACATTTGGCTGTTTTTTAATTTGAAAAACAGACGCGCAATAAACACAGCATTGGAATGTTCCTTAGGGAGAGCACAACGGTAGGTATATGATGGCCTACCCAACGCAGCCTATAACATGGCACTTGCTGCGTTAACTTTGGCATCCCTCTCTCAGTGCCTGCACTGCAAGCTAAACTCCACAGCCTTAGACTCTAAGCTTATACTTAGGCTCCACTTTCACCAGCATGCAGCTCAACAGCAGGGGTGTCTCTGGAGTTAATTTTGGATATCTAGTATCTACATAGCATATTAAGCCAGGGACAATGGACAGACAGACCCAAACTGAGTAAGTGGTTTTAATCAAAGGGATTGTACTCCCTTTCCTAAGCAGTACATTTTGGAACTAGACTGCAGTTATAACAGGCTTTTATAAAACACAAGACATACCCATTTTTGTCTCAATAAGTTCCTCGTCTGGAAGTTGAGAGATGCATTCCTGCTGAATTACTACTGCACACTTGCTATATACACTTATCTGCTTCCTTAAAGTAGACACTATTGCGCGTAATTTCAGATACAAGGTGTGGGGTAAGATGAGTCTTTCATGTGACTCATAACAACTATCTTTGATTCTGGTTACCATCAAGCTTGCAAGAATCAAGGCTGGCTAGAAAACAGATGGAAGGAACAGCCGAAACAAGAGGCCCAGTTTGTGTGCAAACAGAAGCATCATCACAATGTCCAAATTGCAGCCTTAAGCAGGGACAGTTCTTTTATTCTTTATTACAAATAAATACACCCAACACTACTTCAAAACTAAGTTAGAAAATCCTCGCATTCCTTTTCAGGATTTCAGGAACTCCCAGGTGCCAAGGTACCCAACCACAGGACAGCTGTTTTGCTGTAGTCTCTACAAACCAGTTGTCTCCCATCAGTGCTTTAAATATTGCTTATACACCTGGAGAAGGGCATTCCCAGCCAAAGACAGGAAGCACATTTCAGACAAAAGTACCACTTTGAGCACAGTGGAAATACACATATTAACTTTAACATATGAGAACATTTGGAGCTTCTCCCCACAGATGTCAATACTTGATTACTCCTCAGAACACTTGTTAACTCCTAGCTTCACCTGAACATCAGAGTTGCCCTTTCCTCCAGCAAGAAAGGCTGCAAAAATGGAAAGCACTATCCTCAAGAAAGGGGATGATTTTATCATCCAAAGGCACTTGCATGGAAGAGCAGAGTTGACGGACACTTCCTCTGATCTTCTGATTAAAATGCTGCCTTAGGATATTACTTTTTCTTTTCCTAAACATGAAACAATTAGGCTGTGATATCTGCATGCAATAAAGGCTTTTTCTTATAAAATATGTCAATCCAAGGCCAAGAACATACTTCTGCCTTGAAATGACCTTGCTGAGAATGAACAGAACAGACAAAACTAGCCCTGAACTGGTTAAAAACTGATATCCAAGCAGGCAGATATGTAAAGGAGCTTAAAAGCCTCCCATCCCAACTCCCATCTCAGTCTTTTAATAAAAAATAAATAAATAAAAATAAGGGGTGAGAGGAAAGAAGTTAAGGATGACACATATCTTTTCTGAAAAAAGCAGTTTACTCTTTTCTATAATTTACATGCACATAAAACTCACCTGCCATGACTGCTCTACAGGTATCTTGCCACGAGAGCAGACTGTGATCAAAACCAACCCCAAAAGCAGGCAGATAACCAACAGACAATTCTTAGGCCAGTCTCCTACGCTAAGAAGCCCATATACCACGAAAAACATTGCTCAAACAAGAATTCCTTTGTCGTGCACGCATCAGACAGAATTAAAAACACACAGACACAAAAAAGAAACAAAACCCACACACATACAAACACACACCACCACAAATACAAGAGCAACCTAATTCTTACTTTTAGGCCCAGCAAAGAGTATCCTGAAAATACAGACAGTCCAACTGCATCCTTCTATATTTAATCACTGCTCCCAAGGGACTAGTGTAAAAGAAAAGAAACACATAAAATGTGTGATGTCTTATGTAGATTACGAGCAAAGGCAACTCCATAAATCCAGAAAACCACAAAGTACTGTCACATTCCAGGATAAGTTCCCCATCTCCTCCCAGTTTCTTAGTATCTCAGCAGGAACAGTTTCTAGTTATTCCAAAAGGATCATTGAAAACATGTCTATAGTGAGACAACGGCTGTCAGAGCCCCCAGCACAGACCACTATCACAACATCCAAACTCATCCAGTGAAGTAACAGTCTCTGACCCTCCAAAGTACCAAGCTACATTGACTCTTTCTCAAGTAATAGACAGTAAGCTTTACCTCTAACACAAGGAGGCTTTACACCTTTTTATGGCAAAACATTTGCCTTTTTGGATGCATCTATGGGACTTCCTCGTATACTTTATTTAGCAGAGACATCTGTTACTCAGTATAAGTTTCATATAAATCCTACTCTCCGAATCCCTTCCATCGGTTGTCACTAACAAAGCTTTGTGTGCAAAAACAAGTGCATTCTGCCCCCATTAGGAAGCCAATTACAGTAGGAAAAACAAGCAATTAACAAGGTGTAAAATAAACATCCTGCCACCTGCTTTTAATACCAACCCCACTTCAAACAAGTCACAGTTTCAGCACAGCTTTCAGAATTGGCAACCAATATTATATATGCATTTATGCAGCAGCTGCTCTTCATTGCAAGAAATATTACAAGCTTACCAGATAAGGTCAGTATATTTAAAAGAAATATATAGTAAGTATTAAACCCTGCTTTGAGGCACCAAATGTTGCTTTTAATGAAATCAGCAGCATCAGGCTTGTCTGGTATTACAGTGAAGCTGCAGTCACATCCCCAGCTTAGGGATGTTTCTCTTCATTTCCATTTGCTTAGCAGCTTCTGTATTTGTTTCACTAAATCCAGGGGCCACAGCAGCTATTAAACAGCGCGGGGGTAACTAAACAACATGAAGTAGGAGGGTTTCCTCATTCTACCATCTCTGTCTTTCCCTCTTGGCTTTCTCCACCATCTCATAAAAAAATGTCTCCCATGAACTGGTAGGAAGGTGGGAGCATAATGCAGCAGAAAGGTACCCACTCAAAAGTGCAAAGCAAAAAAAGAAAAACAAAAACCAAAACACACTAAAAACACTAGACCCCACAAATAAAGATTCCAGCTCAGTCTTTGCTCCTTGATTCAGCTCTAATAGCACAGAAGGAAGCCCTAATCATACCACACTAGCTAGCTCCAGGGGGAG
>JAUBOD010001069.1:1315718-1325786 GCA_032353885.1 Nothura maculosa | reverse complement strand
AATCCTTTTTCCCCTCTGCCCCTCTGCTTTTAAGTACTTGCTAAGTTTTCCATATCACTTTTCAGCTCCTGATCAGTATGCACTTTAACCACTCACCTGAACATTCATGCAAGTCTTTTTTCCCTTTAGGGTTCTTTCCTCTACAGCTTGTTGAAAGATCAGGAGTACAACAGTGAACACAATGCCACTAACTTTGTCAATCATGCATGCAGTTCTGATGAGCTAATCAGAGGCAAAATGAAAAGGCAGGGAGAAACTGGAAACAAAGCTGTAACTAGAAGCAGAGCCAATAGGACTACATATTACACTGAGATTTTTAAAAAGTTGTAAGTCAAGATCAACTGCGTAAAAATACTCCTTTATTGAAAATGAATTATTCTTAAAAAATAATAATAATTAAAAAAAAATTTAACTCCTAAATGACAACTTATTCTCCTTGAATACATCTCCTAGCTAACTGCCAAATCAGATCTTGAAAGACCCTGGTCGAGTTGTGGACCTGTATGAAGCAATGAGCAAAGTCAAAGGAGACAACAATGAAGAGTGAAAAGCGGTGAAGTCTCCAGACCTGTGAGAGTAGGAGGTTGCAAATTTAAACTAGAGCAAGGGCAAGCTGCTTGCTGACATAAAATAAAATATAAAATAAAAACCTCAGCTGCAAGCCGCAAGTTTCTCAGCAAGCCATTAGTATCAGCACAAACACAACTCCTTCCTAGAGCACTAATCACAGAGACAAGGTCACAGAAGACAACCCATCAATGTCAACTGCAGGAGGTCATCTAACCACTCAAACTGCAGGACTACGTTAAGAGCTTTCAGTTGTTCAGGTCATTTTAACTTTTTTATTGTTTTTTTTTTTTTGTTTTAAACAAGCTGCAGTACATTCCCATACATTTTGTGGATGGAAGAGTAGAAAGGAGGATCTACGTAGTCACACCTGGAGGATTTCAGTACTCACTGGTAAGAGATCATGCCTAAGAACGTTTTGTAGACTAGAAGGAGTATTGTTGGCTTTCAAAACCATTCAGATCACAAATAGAAGGCCTAGAAGGTCTAGTTGGATACATTGTTAGCTGCAACACCAGAAGATGATGCTGCTCCAGAAGCACATTGGAAAACCAGTTTGGTTTTCAAATTTCTTTCAATCTGTTGGTTCTAGGCAAGTATTCTCTGCTCAGTGTTGAGGGGTGCCCTGATGGGTTCCCCCATTGTCACTCTTCTTAATGTCTAAGGAATCAGGCAGTCTGGGGACTGCTGCTTGCTACAAAGGCACGGGGCCAGGAACACAATGAGAACTTACAAACATTCTGAGAGAGATCACACAGTCTTAGAATTTGCAGTAACTCCAAATGTTCATAGAAGAATGCTTAAAGAGACCTACTTTTATTAAGTGCTAATATGCAACTGCTGATTGTCAGCAGCTCACCTGAAAAACAACAGTTGGAAGCTGTGATACTACAAATAAGGGCTCAACTATACGCAGGACAAAGTAGCACAGCTCCCCTCATCCGCATGAGCTATGGCCCATAAAACACCGACTTTGATTCGGAACAGTCGCATGTACACACATCACTCTCCTCCCTTCCCCCTCAACTCTTAGACTACTGTGGTTTGGCAAACAGTCAGATTAGGCAGAAGTTGAGCAGAGAATGTTCTAAGTATGTAGCAATCTTTCCAGGTCATAAATAAAAAAAAAAATCGTACATTTTCTAGGATCAAAGAAGTTACAGCCATAAAAGATCTGTTAGATCCTTAAGTCCATCACCCGGCCAAATCGGGTTATCCAGAAGAGATGCAACAGATGTTAAAAATAACACTGAGAACAGCAAAGTAAAAAATTCTTGGTGAAAAAAAAAAAGAAAAAAAGAAAAAAAAGGAAGATACTAAGTCATATCTGAGAACTAGGTCTGAAAGTTAAAATTCAGTTTATTTGGGGAGGGAAATAAACAACCATATTTCCAGAAGGCTGCAGCAAGACCCCAACCTTTCTCTAATGCCATGGCTCACCATTAAACCCCCGTGACAGTATCTCCTTTTTAACTCCCAATTGCAAATTTCCATCTCCAGACACAAATGCCTTCACTGCACAGTTGAGCAAGAAAATTACTTTGGAGCCCTGGTGCTGAAAATGTATCCAAGTACAATCTCTAAATTCCCAACTAAGGCTAAAAAAAATTTTAAAAAGCTAAAAAATAAATAATAAATAAAAGATAGAAAGAAAAGGCACAGTTTGGCTCCTATTGGCCTATAATGACAATTATGATAATAATGTACAGATCACAGGAGGTTCAGCTACTCTCTATGCCATGAATTCAGTCTTTTCACAACTGAGTTCAACAACATGAATTCAGTCTTTTCATTCCTGCGACTGCAAAAATTGCCATCCTTTCATTAGGGGAATTGTAAAATCTCTTCCAGTCTCAAATTCTTATTTATTAAAATTGAAGTATTTGCTCATTTACAGTTCAAGTTAGGTCTGCTGTCTCTGCACAGAGGGTCAATAATCCAGTCGTTCAAAAAATAGTCACAAAAGACGTATTAACATAAGCTGTGCATTAAGACACAATTATTTATATGTCAGGCAGTAATGGCTCTCTGCTGTACACTGTATCAACTCAAGAGATACTTTAACAGGAAAATAAAATACTTTGGGAGAATTTCTGCTCCATTCTCTTGTTAGGGTCTAGCATTAGGGCTATGCTACTTATCCTTGGACAATGAGAATTGATAGTGTTCAGATGAATACTTCATCCCAGAGTCTCCAAAATAGCAGGTTTTGTTCCTGAAGTTTAGGGTCATCACAGCAAACTTCCCTCTGCTAAGCACAGTCTGTGCCTAATACTTCCCCAATCCTTAGATTAACGAAACACCAGTAAGCAATCTCAAGATGCATTATCCCATGCTACCAAACCTTCTCAGCTTGGTATATCCAATAAAACTGGCAGCTTTGACTGCAGCTGAACATTGCATCTGAAGTGCAAGGAGCAGCCATCCCACAGCCCACAACAGGGGGGAAAAAATGCTCCTATTCAGGCAGGCTGCACCAACAACACCTGAACGGGAGGCAGTAACTCGAGGATGGCGCACGCTCTTGCTAAGCTGCCTCTTCTCACTTCAGCTACACACCACTCACAGCAAGGCTACATGGAACATTGCCAAGTTCAGTCTAACCCCAGTTTAGAAACTCTTGACCAACCTGAAAGCACAACAGCATCCTCAACTTAAACAAGTTTCAAGGGAAATTAAGAAAAAAAATAAAGGTAAATGTTGCCTGGGATGTGCAGAGGAAAAAATACCACCCCACAAAACTCACTTGGGAGTGTGGCTGGGCAGGCAAAGATGGATATAACTCCAAGAGACAGCCCGTGCTTCCCAGCGCCTTCTCCTGCCCGAGGGAAGCGCCAGCAGCGCAGAGCGCCCGAGGCCGCGGGCTGCGAGGCGACCGCTGCGGAGCCAACGGACCGTTGGGATTCGAACCGCGGCGCGAGGCGACCGCTGTAGAGCGAATGGACCGTTGGGATTCGAACCGCCAGCGCGAGGCGACCGCTACGGAGCCAACGGACCGTTGGGGTTCGAGCCGCGGCGCGAGGCGACCCCTCGGATTCGAACTGACCGTTGGGGTTCGAACCGCGGCGCGAGGCGACCCCTCGGATTCGAACTGCTGGCGCGAGGCGACCGTTGGGATTCGAACGGATCGCTGGGGTTCGAACCGCCGCACGAGCCGATCGCTGGGGGTTCGAATGGACTGTCCAGGGGTCCAACCGACCGACCGCTGAGATTCGAATGGACCGTTGGGGTTTGAACCGCCGGCCGTTTGGGCGCCGTTCCCCGCGCGACCCCCGTCCGGGCCCCCTGAGGGCCCCGCAGGGGAGCGGCTGCCGCGCGAGGTGCCCGAGGCGGCGCAGCCCGAGCCCCGCAGCCAGGGCGGCGGGGTCTGTGCCCGCCGCGGGCTCTCGGCCGCGCTCCCTCAGCCCCCGGGGGAGCCGCGGGGCAGCGGAGCGGGGAGGCGAGCGCGCTGTCTGCGGGACACCGCGAGCAGCTGCCCCAGCCCTGTCCGCCGCCCCGCGCCGGACAGCGCTCGCTGGCGCCGGGCTGCAGCCACCAGTTGCTCTTCCCACCCCGGACAACTTGAGTACCTGGGCGGGATGGCAGCAGAAGCCTCGCAGCCGCAGAAGCCGCTTTTCCGAAGCAACAAGTGCCGCCCGGCGCGGAGGCAGCAGGAGGAGCGGGAGCGGACGCGCTGCTCGCCGGAGCCGCCGCCGCTCTGCGCTCCGGGCGCCCCCGCTGCCACTCAGCGCGGCACACGCGAAACGCGAACACAAGCCCGCCCCGCGCGCGCGCCTTCTTGAGCCGCTCGGGACGCCGTAGTCACCGGGCTGTGTCGGGGGGAGTGACCGAACCGAGCCGCGCCTCCCCCTCGGTGCTCGCAGTGGTGGCGCCCGGCGCGCGGAGCCGCCGCACGGGAGGAGCCGCCGCGGTAGGAGCCGCCGCCGCCGCCTCCCTGTTCCCCCGTCCCAGCCGCGGTCCAGCGCGGCACGCGGGGGCGGCACCGACATGGCGGAGGGGCCGCCTCGCTGCTCGGCCCGGCCCGGAGGCCTGGGCGGGCCCCAGCGCAGCCACCCGGCACACGCAGCCGTTAGGCTCGTGTCGGGGCCGTGCTGCTCTCGGGAAGGGCCGTGTTGATGCACGTGCTGTGTTTGTGCCTTGCAGGTACCGCGTGAAAATGATCATCCCGGTGCGGTGCTTCACGTGCGGCAAGATCGTGGGAAACAAGTGGGAAGCCTACCTGGGCCTCCTGCAAGCGGAGTACACGGAGGGGTGCGTACGGAGCCTCGCCGCCCGGGCCCGGTGCGCGGCACGGAGGCAGCTGTGGCACGAGGGGACAGCACTAAATAAACCGAAAACCATAAATACACTGTGACAATAGCTGTAATAACTTCAAAGGTCTGGTTATCAAAGCGCTAAGGAAGTGCTTGTTTACCTTGTGAATCTTTGGAGACTGATGGGTCTTATTCTTGATATGCAAACAGCTTCCAATATATCGCTTGGTGCAGAGGGGGAAGCAGCTGCACGCAGCCTTTGCACCTGTGCATTTTGTTGGTGTTGTCCTCCACCTTTTTATTTAAGGAGAAAGAAGCTATAAACAGAAGAAATAAGAAATGCTGGTGCTGGTATATACCCCTTTTAAATATCTGTGAAAATGCTTCATGCTTGCTATCTAGTTTTGCCAATTGTAGTTCAAAACTCTGGTTTGGCGATGGTGAGGGAGCCAGCTTAACTGTTCTAAATACCTGGCTGATAACCCCAGCAGTTCTGTTTTGGAAGTATGTGTGTCCCCTGCATGACCAGAACTGCCTTTTAATGGCTCAGGGAGAGTCTGGCAATGGTGGCACGACTTTGAAAGAGTCTGCAAAAGGTGACTCTTGTGAAACATTGACACTGTCATCACGTTTGAACATGGAGGAAAAGAACTGACCTTTGCAAGTCAAGAGACTGGAAAATGCCATCATAGGAGCTTGGGAGCTTCCTCGGGTCACAGGGAAACAGTTCAGCAGGAGTTGCCTCGCATCTGCTTCTGCTGTGGGTAGCAACAAGTTTAACATTGAAAGAATATTTGTTTTCCATTCAAATAGTTAAGGTTAATAATAGGTTTTAAAATGGAATAATGTCTATGAACTATCAAAAGAATGGGTATAAACAACACAGACTTCACTACCCCTTCTCTAGGGTAAATCTGAACAAGTTTCATGGTTTAAGACTCTTGTCAGCCTAACGAGGTGCACAGAACAGACAGGTAGGAATGCTTTGGGTTATTTTAGGTTTTATCTAAACTTGTGGCAAGTCATAATTAATTTCTGTACTTCTGCTTCAGGAGGAATTTCTGGGGGAAAAGCCAGACAACCTTTACCATGTATTTTTTTTAATTAAATGCTAGATTGTTGCACTGCATAATATAAATCTAAGGATCTGAATTCAGTCCCCTTTCATAAATGTCAAATTTTGAATGTGTGACTGGCTGTATAGCTGGTAGGCTGCTGCTAAAGAGCGTAAATGCCGTCACCGGTCAGGAAGGTCCGGTGCTCTGGGAAGTTTGTGCTACTTCCTACCATAAGGCTTGAGGAGGATGTAGCTACCACGGGCAGTTATGGACTGTCCAAGATTTAAGAGAGGAAACGACTTTACATGTTTCAGAAGTGAGTTCTTATTAACTATGTTAACAGCTCTTGATCACTCAGATTTTTTAACCAGATTAACTCCTCTCTTCTATAAAATCAGGTTTGAGAAATAAAACTAAGTTACTGTTATAAAGTAACTAGGGTTTAAAACGTGTCATTTCCTTGTTTCTTTTCAACTAGGAAGACCAGAAATGTATTTCAAGAATTCCAATACTTGCATCTCACTTAACCACACTATGTGTGAGGAACTATGTCCACATGAGCAGGCTGGTTCAGGGAGGCAGTGCCTAAGAACTTGTCTTTTATGGTTCTGTACTCCTTCATTCAGACTTACCTCTGTTGGGTCCTTGTGTTGCCTGCACGACATTTAAGAGGAGTCTTCCGCAGGCTGGAAGAACAGGCAAACATCCTGTCAATGGCAGCAAAGAGCAACATTAGCAGCTCACACTAAATTTCTCAGTTACTTGGTTTAAATTGGAAACAAGCTTTATTCTATGACTAAGCTCAAAGTAATCAGTATCTTTCTTAGGAATACTTGAAAATGCTTCTGACTTTTTTTTTCCCCTCTCCTTTTCCCACCATGTACATTAATAGAGATGCCCTGGATGCCCTTGGTTTGAAGAGATACTGCTGTCGCAGAATGCTCCTAGCCCACGTGGATCTGATTGAGAAGCTTCTGAATTATGCTCCTCTTGAGAAATGAGATGGAAAAGATAAACCACGAGACATGATATCTCTACTATTGAGCTTGAAACTGGACTTTGGAGGTTAAACAATACAAGCCTTCAAAATGCACTGCAAACATTCAGATTTTATTTTCTGAACAAAATAATAACATCATCCACTAACCTTTCAGAGAAACCTGTGAAAGAGGAAGTCTACTTCAAGAATTGCAGATTAACTTTTAGATGCTTCTGCTGGTAAAAATAAAACTTTATTTTATAAAATATAGTACATTTGTGTATGAAAAATGTTAAAATAAAGGAGATCTTTCCCTGTAGCCTCCCTGTGGTTACTGGATGGTATTGAGCGTGTGCTTTGATCTTAGCATTTCCTTCTGCATGTTTCTTTCAGGTATTATTATAATTTCAGAATTATTATTAACATTTCTTTCTTTGTTTAACAACAAGTAGGAAGGGTTATACAAATGGGACTGAAATTCTGACCTGTAGCAGTAGGGAAAGGGTAAGTTGAGTTGGTGAGATTAGACACGACTCCTGAATAATTCTGGAAGTAGCAGAGTGCACTTGCTGCTGCAGCTCAAGGCATTTTATGGTTTCTACCACAGCTTCACTTTTATTAAAATGCAATGCCTGCTCTATTATAAGAGAATAGTAAATCAGAGGGAGCAGAGCTCTTGTGTCCCTGCCTGCACTTAGGTCAAACTCCCACGGGTTTTCCCAGTGAAACTTTGTGAGCGTCTGCATGGGCATCCTGTGGGCAGGACCAGAGCGTTGACGTGCAGCTCTGCACTGCTGCCTAGCGGGGACGGGTGCAAGTTTGGGACAGCTCCGTGACTTCTGTAGCTCCCCTTGTGCATAGAGCACGGGAGCACCTGGCCCAACTGCGTGCACTCCTGACCCCAGCCTGGGAAGAGGCACCTGCTGAGAGCACCGATGCCAGCGACCCGCTCTCCCCTTCCCACCTGCCCTTCCTCTAGAGGCCTCCTGGTGTCAGCTACCCATTAAATGCTGGCCTGTTTCGTGCCATTACCGACATCCAGGAAACGCTGCTGCCACAGTAAGGCTGTTCATGTGCACATGCAGACACGCTCGTCTTCCCCTGGCACAGAGGAGGGGAACTCATCTATTTATGCCTCCTCAGGATTTTGTTTAAATGCAGTTCTAGCCTGCATGCAAATGAAGGGCAAATCAGCTACAGCAGCCTCATAAATATGGTCTGGAATGGATGATAATCCCATAACTTGGAGCCTGTTATTATTTGGTACCGACAAGTTCTTGGCACTTCCATTTCAGCTACTAGACTGGAAGTATTTTCATAGATTGTTTGCATTCGAGGAACCCCAAAGAACATGGGTTGAATAAACTCCAAATTTCCAGAGATGCTGATTAACTAATGTTACTGATTCAAATGTTACACAACTAGGTTGTCTCAAAAAATCAAGTTGCAGAAAAGCTTGCCTTCAGCTAGAGCTATTACCCCACAAATCTTTACACTTGAGATTCTTTTCAGTTTATTACAGTGAGATTGTAGATAAGATTTCCCATATTCAGCAATTCTTCACTGAAGATATTTTAAACCCATATGCTTTACCCTAATGCAAAGAGAATTAAGCAGCTGATTCTAGCATTTACTTCATAGTTGGTTGGATAGCTTATGTTCTGCATTCCTTCCATATCAGCCAGCTAAATGCATTAAGGGAAGAGGAGAAAAGAGAAAAAAGAGAGGAAGAAGTTCTCTCTCTCTTTCAGGCTCTATGTTAAAAGGGACATTATGAAATACAGGATGACCTTTGCAAACTCCTTTAGGACGCATTTTCTGTTTCCAGTGGAGCGTTACATGAAGATACATGCTAACTTGTTCAGGGAAGGCTCAAATGCCAAGGAAAGTGCCAGTGCATTTGTCAGCGAGCTCTGCAGAGCCAGTGCAACAGCCCAGGCTGCCCCCGCTGGCTGCGGCAGCCGTGCCCGGTGCCGTGCAGACCGCAGTCCTGCATCAGTGCCAAGGGCTGGATTAGAGGGACCATCAGGACTTGATTTCTAGCTATAAAAATGAATTTGCTAATCTTATTCTGCTTTAGAGTATTACGTTCCTTTTCAAAGCAGATGCCAGCACAAGATTAAGTTGTTTGGTAACAAAAACTATTGCTCTTAAATACTGTGGGGAAGATGCAGCTTGCAAAAACCAAAGCAGGCCTCGTTCAGAATTCCAAAGGAAAAGTTGCTCTGATTGCTCTTTCTCAGGCAGAAAACAGTGCAGCAGAAACCAGTGACACAGCCAGGTCCTGCTCCAGCAGAGCCGCCACACAAAGAGCGGCAACAAGAAAGAGGAGCCACACGAAGTCACAGCAAACACGAAAATTGCTCCCTGCAGCACATCAAGCAGCCTGTCTGCATCGTGACTGTTCCTCAAGAGCTTGCAAAAGCAGCATTAGGGGGGGAAAAAGCCATTTTTGTAATGTGATTGAGCAAACAGTTTATCATGAATAATTAAGGCCTTCATATGAAAGATTGCCTCAAGACTTTTCTCCTTGGAAGAGTTAAGAGCAGAAGCAGAGTTTAAATCCTGCTCTTAAAAAAAGAAAAAGGGAAAAAAAAAAAAAGAGCAAAAAAAAAAGCCAGTAAATTTTTCAATGGCTGTCTATAAATCCCAGATTTCACCCTCGCTCTCTGGTAACTATAAAAGCTCTGAAAATAATTCCCTATCTGCTGCCATTTCTCCTGTGCTTGCCTCTGCATCTGTTAACAACATAAGCATGTTGGATTTGCTTTCTAAACTGCTAGATCTCCTTTAAAATACCCATTAAATATGCTCACAATAACAATTTTTAAAGCCAATGTGGGACATTTATACACAAACATATATATGAAAAAATAAATTTAAATACATACTAATTTTTGCCTTTTCTGTCCCTAAGGAGAACTTTTCTCCTTAGCATAATCAAAATAGGCAGAAGCAACCAAACAAAATTCAGGCAGCCCTTAATTAAATACAGAAATCTATTAATTGGAAGACTGCTGAAATACCAAAGATTCCACTGCTGCTCTGTAGTCACTTATTTGCTTTTACACATTAAACATTTTTTGATTTTTTTTCTAATTGGTTTTCCAAGACTGTAGTAAGGAATCACATTAATTGGAAAATGAGAAAGCCAAAAATGCAACAGAAAACTGCAGTCACCTAGATCGCCATCTCCCTGAGGCGAGGCAGG
>JAUBOD010001069.1:1238274-1253691 GCA_032353885.1 Nothura maculosa | reverse complement strand
GCCAAGCAGGGAAAGCAACATGGTAGCAGGGATGGGTACCAAGAAGGGCACAGAGAAGCCTTGGCGGTGACACATGGGAACACAAAGACTTTTTTCCATGGAAAACAAAATTAAAAATAGATCACATGCCCATACTTATCTTGGAGACTGGGAAAGGCTAGCCATGGAGTTGACTGCCTCAGATGTTCTCCAGGGCCAACAACTGGTCCTATTCCCAGCAAGCTCCCCACTTCCTCCTAATCCCTTGATACAAGGCTCAAAGTTGCATCTCCACCAGAGCAGAGTTTATAGGAATGGGGCGGCTGCCCCAAAGAGAACATCTGCAAACATCTGCTACAAACTCAAGCAGTCAGGAGCGAACTCTAAAACCTGCCCCTGCCTAAACCTAGTTCCCTGCCATGTCCAGTACAGCCAGCAGCATATCTGGGAATCCATCTTCTTTGTCAGCACTGAGCTCCAGGGACACATCCAGCTTCACTGCCCTCCCCACACGTACTCAGTGCCCGCACGAGGCCCAGGCCGGCGCGCGCAGCCGGCAGCCCCGCGCTGCAGCCCCACCGAGGGCCGCACTGCGGCCTGGGCCAACGCGCCTTGGTTTGAGCCCGGGCACTGGAGAGAGCAACACAGAGCTGCTCTCCAGCTCCGGCAGCGGGGCTGGAAGTCTGTTCTCATGCACCACACCAGGCCTGGTGAGCTCAGGTCAGTGTCCCCCGTGGAAGTGACAGGCCCCTGAGTGGTGACAGCAATAGCAGCAGATGAAAGGAGGGTGCTTAGGAATTAGGATTTTCTTTCTTAGACTAACCAGCTTCTTGGCTTCAAAAGTGTCTCGCTCATCTCGGAGTTTCTTGTTCATCTCTCTGCTCCAAAGAAAAAGACAAGAGAGAGACAAAGAAGCATTCATTGAAAATGACATAAAGATCAGCATTTGAAAGCTAGGAAGGAGAGGGAGTTTGGGACACAGGTAAAGATGCTCTTTACTCCACACAGGTTGGGACTTCCATGTGTCCCAATACAGTTAATAGGCTTCACATGGTCCCCTTAGTCAGCAAGAAAAAATAAATCTATCCAGTGGAGGGATTAGTGGATGCAATAACACAGCCTGTGCTCTGCTGGAGCTGATCAGAGTGCACAATACTGTCTGGCCCTAGCAAAACAGGCAGCGTGTGAACACTGCTTGAATACACTCCTAGGGCTTTCTATGGGGAAAGTGAGCAAAGGGCTGAAACCTCAGCACTGCAGCTGAGCCAGCAAATCAGCTTAACAAGAAAAAGACCATCAGGAATAAAGGACAATTTCCCAATCCCACCCCCAGACAAGCCATTGACTTTGACAGCCACACTTGGAGAAGCAGGAAGGGTCTGAGCCCTCTGTTACACACTAAGGGCTCTGTATCTCCTACTGTCCCTTTTCTTACCTGAGGAGCTCCAGTTGTCGAAGGAGGCTCTGTTTCTCCTTCTGCATG
The DNA here is from genome assembly GCA_032353885.1 of Nothura maculosa. Lineage (NCBI taxonomy): Eukaryota > Metazoa > Chordata > Aves > Tinamiformes > Tinamidae > Nothura > Nothura maculosa. Next base: position 1,252,229 of record JAUBOD010001069.1, on the reverse strand, counting down.
TTCTTGGAGACTCTAAACACATCCCTGGGGGAAGGAAATTTTAGAAGTGGAAGTCAATGGGGCAAGAAATAGAAAGCACCCTTTCTCAGGGACACATTCATGGCATGCGCAAGAAACATCCTTTACTAGCATTCAGTGGAAGAGGCACAGCCAGGAAAGTCAGCTTTCCTTCTCTACGAAGGTAGGAAATCCATTTTCCCCTTTTTACTCCCTAGTTTCCTAAGCTGCTAGATATGGGAAGAACTGAAATATCGTAATGAAAAGCATTTGGGTAAGATGAAGCTCCAAAAGAGAAACACAAGTAATTAGCCTATGATCTGTAGGAACATGGCAGAGGTGATGATGAACTGGAAAATATAGTGAGGAGAAGACTTCTTTAGACTGAGAAACAGTTGTATTTTTTATAGCTGTTTTGTAGTCAAATATCAATGAACAAATTTATCTCCCACTATAGGTGAGTGAGAGGCATAAGTGCAAATACCAGTTTAGACCTGCAAGCTCATGGGAGCCACTTCTCTTCCTCAAGAGGAGGCAGGCAATCCTCTGACAGGATGAAAGCTTCTAATTAGAGACATTGTTCTTTAATTATCGCACATCCTTCCTCTTTGCCCAAGTCCCTGCCCAGACAACCCATCCTCCTGCCAATCCTCACCTATCCTTCTGCTCCTGTTCAAGCTGGGCCTCTTTCTGGAGCTTCTGTAACTGCCCCTTTGCCACCTCCAGCTCCCACTTGCTTTTCTCCAGTTCTTCCAGAAGGTTTTCATTCAGATGCCGGAGCCTTTCATTCTGTACCCGCGTCTCCAGCTGCTTCGAGTTCAGAGACTGTAGCTGATGTTCCAGCTGCAAGGAGAGAGGAAGAAGAAGAGCAAGGGTTAAATGAAGGGTTAAATACAGCAAAGGAGGGATATATGCTACAGTTGTGATTGGAGAAAAAAAAAAAAAAAAAGCTGAAAAATGCAAACAATGAGGCAGATGGGAAGTAAAGACAACTTAGGTCTACAAGATTACCAGTGGTGTCAAGAAGGTGAACAGGAAGCAAATATTTTTTCATCGGAGCCAGCACTGGGGAGCAAGCAGTGCAATTCGTCAAGCATAGCTAAGGAAGCACTTCAGGCAGCATGAGGAACTTGTTGCTGTCAGGCTTTATGGAGAGTTCAAATCTGGGTGAAAGAAGGACTAGAAAAAATTAGGCAGGAGGGAGCAGAAGTGTATTTATAAGAAAGTTTCAAGCACAGATGTCGAGATTTGACTTCTGGTTTAGGGAATTCCTAAATCTGTGGTAAGCAAAAGGTGGACGTACTAAATGAAGTGTAATGGGAATGTCACACTACATGGGTCCTACTGTAAATACTGAGAAATGGAAAGTCAAGCAAGTGAGTGGCCTTCACTCCAACCTAAGTTCCTTTTGGAGACAGGACCCGGGGCTCGAGGGACCTTCATTTTGTCCCAGTGTGTTACTTTTGTGCCACTGGGGCACAGTTCCACTCAAGACAGTGCAACAAGACATCAGCACAACTAACAAACCTGATCTGGGAGTTCCAATTGCTGCATTCAGCCAGTGACTTGATTCATCACAACACGAACTGGCTGGTGTAGCTTGGAAAAGGGTCGAGGACAGACACAAAGCAGTCAGACACACTCATCTGATGATGAGCAGGGCATTGCTGGGAGGCTGGTACTGACACGTGAGTCCTTTCAACCTTCCCGTGAGCTCTTGAGTCCAGACTCACATAACCAGCAACACTGCCACCATCCCACAGCACTTGGGTTTTCAGTAAGCCAAGGGACATACATTCAGGAAAGCCCCTGCCCCTCTCCGAGAAGTCTCTGTCATACAAAACTCATCCCATTTTATGTTGCATGCAGTCTGAAATGATTCCATGCAACACTGTGCTCACAATACTAGACTTTCACCACAAGAGGGACCTGATTATCCACATACTGTGGTACGAATGTCAGAGCTAAGAGCACTAGAAATGTCCATTTTAGTCACAGCAAAGGCGTCATCTAGCCCAGTATGCCTTGACCATTACTTACTAGAGTCCCCTCCCCTCAAACATTCCAGCATTTGCAGTCTTTGGATTAGGCATGTTACAGGCTATATCCCTGTCTATTCCTGCCTTTTGTACCTGTTAATCAGCCTATTGCCCATTAGTTCAATCAGCTCCTTTTTAAACTGCTGATACCATCTGACTCCACATCCTTCTGTAGCAACAAATTCTAGAAGTTCACTAATCCCTTGTAAAATAAGGACTTTGTTTTACCTTCATGCTTGCCTTCTTAACTCTCCTCTTGCTCTTGGTAGACTTGATGGATAACAATTCCACACACACCTTATCCACCACCTCCCTGATACTGTAAAACTTGGTTACACTCTCCCTCAGTCTCCTCTCCAAAATGAAGAGTCTAAGCTTTTCTATTCTCTGCTCACAAGATAGATGCTCCATCTCCCTAACCATTTTAGTTCTCTGTACCTTCTCATCCTAAGTAGGACACAGTGGAGTTAAAGGAGACCAGAGCTCCACAAGCACTGGGAATTCCCAAGTTGCCAGCATCTTTCAGGTAGCTCCCCATGGATTATTTCTCCAGAAGCCATGCCTGGTTCTTCAGAGGAAAAGAGAGACACTCGTACCCTCTTACAAATACACATACCAGGGAGAGCAGGTCACAGGGAACTTCATGCTTTGATCTCTCAGGAAATGTAATCAGTGCACCATTGGGAGCTGAAATGCAAGTGTATAGTGCATACGGCTCCAATTGCCAGAGAACTGCTAGGCTGTTTTATTTAATCTGGATGCAATGTTTTTTTATCCTGTGTTATTCTGGAGTTGCCAGAAAACACAAGCTAGGAAGATTTGGCCCTTGCATGTCCATATGTACTTTTATTATATGCTATGGTAGATTCCAAATTCACAACTCTTAAACCTTCACCCAGTCTTCCTTGCCAAATAAAGTTACTGTCCAGCTACGGGGAGGAGTACAGGAAAAAAACAGATAAGAAAAAGAATGTGTGTGGGGGAAATATTCACAAGCAGCCATTACAGCTGAAGACAAACCAATCCACTCTAATGCCTCAAAAACAGGCAGGGAACCAGACTAGCCAGCACCAGCCCTCAGCAGATGAGAACCATCCTCAGTCAGAAAAGGTGCAGCAGAAAGGCACAAGAAGGTGGCATGCTCTTTAGAAAGACTTTGGGCCCTGTTACCTTCTTCTGGCGATAGAGGATTTTCTCGAGCTCCTGCTCTTTGCTATGCAGTTCCTTCTGAAGCAGGTTACTTCTGTCATGCCTCAGTGTTTCCTGAAGAAATAAATATATGTAACTATTCATACAACCCACAGCGTGGTAAGAGCTGTTGCTTGTCCAGATAAACCACCAGCTATCCTTCAGACCAGAGAATGTTTGAGGACTGTTCAGCCAAGAGAGATGAAGCACCTGGCCAATGAGCCTCTCCCTTTCTGCTTTGATCTGTTGCTCCATTTCTTCATAAAGGCACCTGACTTCCCGGTCATGGTCTGTCTCCTTCCTACAAAAGGAAAGGAGAACACACGTCAGGGGAGAGAAGGAGAAGGAAGAAATGAAACAGAAGAGGAAAGTGGTGAAAGGTTCCTACTAACAGCTGATTGCAAGCTAAGTACAAAAGAGTGTGTTAATGTCAAAAACATCCTGGAACAAGATTTTAGCTGGATCAAGGGTTATTGCATCAACAAGCAGTCACGATGGTCTCCTTACCGCTTTAGTGCCTGCTCCATAGACTCCTTCTCATGATGGGCCTCCCTGATGTAGGATGAAACCCGCAACAGAAACTCCTCAAAGCTGGACAGGAGCTCGGGACGCTCCTTTCGCAGCCGGGCCCAGAGCTCCCGAACCTCACCTGGGCTGCAGCAAACACACAAGAGAGAAGAAAAGCAAATGAGTTCCTGTGTCATCATGTGAATGGTTATTCCAACTCCAGTATGCATTTGGTGACGGAGGGATTGCCTTTCTCCTATGACCTTCTGCACTGCACCACCACAGCAAAGAGAGTGAGAAAGCAGTGTCTGAGTGATGAAGAGCAAGATCTGTTGCCATTGCTGGTTAGCAAAATACTGAAATAGAGGAAGCAAGCTAAGAGAGAAAAGTCAACTGTGAAGCAAACATGGAATGACTGTTTTTCAGGTGTTCAGTAATAATACATTTCATGTGTAAAACAAGACTTGAAGATAAGAACATTCAGCAAATTTGCTGTGAGCTGTGATCAAGTAGCAGACTACTATAACCCAAGGATTTTAGCACACATCTCCTAGGTGTAGTCCTCACACCAGGAAGAAAAAAAAAGGAAAGAAAAAAAGAAAAGAGAGAAGAAAAAAAAGAAAAGAAAAAGGGAAAAAGAAAAAACAGAAAAGAAAACAAAAAAAGAAAGCATTACACTCTTCTGGTATCTAATTTATTACAACTAGAACACAGCACTTAGAAATATACCCCTTCCCAAAAGATCTCCTAAGCCAACAGGGACTGAGACAATGTTCTATACTTGTCTTCAAAGGCTTTGGGATAGATTTTTGTTTGTTTAAGTCACAACACTTTTATGAACTGCCATTAAATGTACAAAAAAATTATACTCGTATACCTTATTTGGGTAGAGATTTTAATTTGTGCATTGTCTCCCTTAATATTCTTCATGCAAACACAAAACCACACCAAGCCTCTGATATCCCCCCACCACCATCACAAGATATTCTCCCTGTTCCTGCCTACAGCTGAAAGCTGCTAGCACTTCATCAAAATCTCATTTTCCAGGTAGTGGAAAATATCTGCTTCCACTTATAAACAAAACCATTCTTCTTCAGCAAAAGCAATGAAGACAGGCCAGCTCTCTACACCACCCCCAATTAGTTTCTGTTAATTCCTTACAACAGCTGGTTTGTCCCAAAGCCTCACATGAAATAGCTACTGAACTCATCGCACAAAACCGCAAGTAAATGGTCAAAATAAAACACAAGATCCTCCCACTAAGATGTGATGCTTCTCAGAGCCGAGTTGTTAACAGCAGTGACTCTTTACCCGGGACAGTACTAGAGGCTCTCGCAGTGTCACCACATTACATGAGGAGTATCCCCCTCCTGGAAGCTGGATTAATAGGAGGAACAGCTTGGCCTTAGCAGATGCCTGCAGGTGCTTTGCATCACGATGCGGGTGAAAGAAAACCCTGGAGAGCAGGCAGCGCCGCCAGCAGCGAGTTCCTGCGCTTGCAGCTCCCTCAGCAGCAGCCCCTACGTGAGACAGGCTGCTCCTTGCAAACTGCAACACTGCTGCTCCACCGATGCCTAAGGACAGGGCCAACAGCCACGCCAACTCCAAGGCTCAGGTGAGCATCCCTCTCACCTTTCTCAAGACCAGTCCATTCCCAAGCAGCCCTTTGAGCACAGCTCTTTTCAGCAGACTCTTAGAACTAAGATTGTCTGAACACATGTGAACGATCACATTTTATTTTGGAAGAGAGAGCACATTTGTCCTCCTCACCTTAGCTAACCCTCACATACTTGTCTTAGTTTGCTGCACGCAGATGTGTTTCCATGTCACCAACTGCTATATATTACAGCTGTGATATGAATTTATAGTCTGGGAAGTTCTTTGAGAAAAGTACTGCATGTTACTGAGCATAAAAGAACTCAAGACTGCAAGACAAAAAGCCCTAATGGCCTCAGACAACAAGCAGCTCTGTCACACCTCCTTGGTCATTAGCTTTAGTCTGAAGTTTTGATACTGAAAGATCAGGACAGGGTAGAAGTGAAGGCATGAGATTCCCCAACTTACTCGTCAAACACTTGCGCTGCTCCAAGCTGCTCCATCATGGAACAGAATCGTTTCTCTTCATCATCTGCCTGGTCCAAATCATCTGACCAGCCCGACTCAAAGGTCTCTTCATGTCTGGAGTGATCTGAGCTCCCAGCTGCTTGGCACAATTCAATCCCGATTAACTTCCCTGGTGAAAGGAGAAGGAAAGAATTAGAGTTTTTAAAAAATAGAAAAAGAAAGAAAGTCAAGTTGGACATAAATCATTTAACTGCATGCTATGCAAATGGCAACCTGACATGGCTCCAGGAGAAGCTGCCTGCATGCTGTTACTGTAGAACACAGCTCTGGGTCAGGAAGAGCCTCTGCTCTGACGTCCTGTCAGCTTCCAGTCTGGAATGCTGGGGCCGAACCAGGCTCCCAGGCTGACCACGGGCTCCTCTGGCACTGCTCACACCTGGGCTGCCAGGATGCACTCGTAGCCTTGCGCTCGGAGCACGTGAAGCATCCAGCACCAGCTCACTGGTGGCCCCGGTCCTGGGCCACAAGGTTCCCCTAGGATTGCAAGCCAGATGCTGAACAGCTCTGTGCTTCCCCAGCTTTAAAAAAAATGTGGTGGTGGGGAGGGAGAATCACCCTTCCCTTCTCATGCTCCACACCGCTGCTGATTCAAGTGCTGCAGGACAAGGGCTGCCTCTTGCTAGGAATGTGAGCAGTGTCTGAACAAAAGGCAGATCATCTCTGAACATCCCCTCCCGCTCCATCCCACGTAAGGACGGATTCCAGCTATCCAGATCCTGTGTCATGCTGAGATACTAATGCCATGAGAACTTCATGCTGTTCAAGGAATGAGGCAAATACGATACGGGAGGATAAATTCTGCTTAAAGAAACAAAGCAAGCAATCCTTTCCAGAAGGCAGCTCTAGTCTGGTATGCAGAGATCAGATCTTCATTGAGAACTACTCTTACTTTCTAAAATAAATCTACTTGGTCCGTAAGGCAGAGGTGACATCCAAGCCACAGGGCCAGGCGCCAAGGACTTTCAGAACATGGATGAGAACATGAAGCTGCTCTTAGAGGAAAAAGTCCAAAGCCTGCATACTTCAAGTCCCTTAACTCCACCACTCCAGGCTCCAAATTAAAACTCATGACTCTCTCTGCTATCTGCATATGATGCTGTACAAGTCATCTGTAAAAAAGGAACACAGAGGTTTTATTTCATGTGAGCTGCTTTTCCCTCCTCATCTTTCTGCTGTCTGTGCTCTGACATGTGCAGGTTGCTTAGTTTTGCAATGGATTTCTCCTGATATAGGGAGTAATGAAGAGAGATGGAGGACCTGAATGCTTCTCTCTTGCTCTTAAAACAGTATTAAAAAACAACAAAAACTAACAACATGGATAGACAGGCCTTACCTGACAGGCTTAAAACCTGAGGGCTTGGACAATTAAGGACATAGGTTTGGATTAGTCATTTAGAACATCTGCTTTAAAGATAGAGTTTTATGTTTGCTCTTCTACAGCTGGGAAAACTGAGGTAGAGAATGATCTGAAGACTGGTTTGACATCCTAGAAGGATCTCAAAAATTGCTTTAAACAGTAATATGCAAGGAAAACTTGTGAGTTAAGAGGCCAAGCCTGAAAAGGATTCTGGAAAGCCAGACACAAAGGCTGACTGTAAGGAAAAGAAAAGCAGAAATTAAGTGTTTTGTCTAGACTGAAGCAAATCCCATGGAGTTAGGCTGCCAACACAGCCTGACATCTTGTTCTGCTTCAGGCTTAGTCAGAATGGTCAGCCAGGAGGACTGGCACACAGAAATCCTGCCTGCCTCTACCAGCAGAGAGGCAGCTGCTCCTAGGACGCCTGCCCAGGACCATGGCAAACATCCCAAACAAGGTTTGTTTGAGTCACTGCAGAAGGCCCAGGAGATGCCAAGGTGCCCAAATTCACCTCCACCGCTCACCTTCCACACAGAGCAGGGCAGAAAAGCCCATGCTGTCAAGATGACTCTCAATTCTGAAGAAGCACCAGATAACAAAGCTTCACACCTGCAGCAGGCAGCAGAAACTGGTACATTCCCAGCATAGACTGGCCCGAGACAAAGCTTTCTACATTTATTCTGAGGAAATCTTTATATGCTTCTCTTTTCAGAGCTGGCTGTTCCTGGTCATTCAAACTGAAGCACTAAAAAGAAAGCCCTGGTTGGGAGAAGGCCCTCAGCAGTCACACTCTGAGGAATTGCGACACGGGAACTCAAGAGTCTCCTTCATCATTTTCAATGATCCTAGACCATGTATATCCATGTGCTGCACTGTGATCCTCATGCCAGTAATGACTTCCTTGGTCCAAGGGGTAAGAGGCACAAGTTTCCTGGGAGCTTAACACACACACAGAGGCTTTTTCCTACCTCTGTTCTTGAACAGTTCTTACCTAGTCCCATGCTGAACTCCACAGGCGTCAGGTATCCGTTATTGTTCTGTTCCAAGCTATCAAAAACAGTCTCCAGCTGCTCAGGCGTAAGGGGGAGTTCATTCTGGAGCCGCTGCAAAGACCCAAGGAGGGAGATGAAGGCACAGCTCAAGTCTTCCACGTGACTCACTCTGCTCCCGCTGCCCCCGGCAAGGAGCCCTCATGGCTGGGTGCATCCCAGCGGGATGTGACCGTGCCAGGAGAGCCGAGCCTCGGCACGGCGCCCGTTTGGGGCCCGGACACGGCCGGGCTGCCCTGTGCTGGCTGAACCAGCGGCGCACGTTCAAACCGCACTGCACAGGGAGCTGCTGCTGCCCCGGGCCAGCCCCGCTCCCTGCTCGCCAACACTCCCAACGGGCACGGAAGCACAGATCAATCTCCCTTTGTGATAAGTGTGTATTTAGCATGAAGGGCTCCCTTGCAGTGCTTCCAAATAACAAGTACAGCTAAAATCCCATTACTGTCTGTTTAACAGAGAGCTGTAGATAAGCCTTAATAAATATCTATCAACGTAAGTACACAGAATTAGGCATTACACAACTCAAAACAAAGTGAGTCTATAATTAATCCAGCTTTTACTTATTAAAGAGGTACTGCCAAGTGATAATTATAGATGGAGAGAGAGATTGGACAGATTAAAAATGATTCATATGTAACCTTCCCAATAAAGTTGTTAAAAAAGACACAAAAAAGAGTCTGTTGAAAACCAGATAATAATAAAAAATGCAGAGCTTTTTTGTTTGTTTGTTTAGAGACTGAGGGATAGTTTTCCTGTTGGTAGTGGTTTATTGTTGCATATTTTAACTGAACCAAAGTGTCTACAATTGTAGATTTCCCATCTATCCTGCTGCAGGCCTCAGGTTTGCAGGGACTGTTGCTAAGATTTTGATGTTAATCATCCCTTAAAATTGTGCTATTGCAGTCCCCCTTGTCCAAAGAATTGCAAGGACAAATAAATAAATCAGGATTTTGGATTCCTGGCAGCTGGCTGAGGCAGAGCCCAGCTTCAGGAAATGTGAACACACAGAGCCCGTGCACATGCCCATGTTTGCCAAGGTGAAGCCATCCCACAGCCTCAGCCTCCCCCTCCTCTGGCTCCCCTGACTCTACAAGCCCTCCTCTCGGGAGCAGCCATAAAGCAGCAGAAGCTGTTAAAGCTGAACGAGGAAGGATTTTTACCTCACCTGCATGTCCACCTTGGTGATAAAGCCCTTCTCATCCTTGTCACACAGCTGGAAGAGCTCCCTTGCCTTCTCGAGCATCTCCACCTGCACATCCTCCAGTTCACTCATTTGGCTGGAAGGAGAAGCACCAGGAGCCACTTCATCCTCCTCATCCCCTTCCTCTTCTCCTTCCCAGCGGCCGTATCCCGACAGGGCTCCCCTCTGGTTCTCCATCTTCTCAAAGCCTTTCCCCCCAGGGCAGAGGCAAATAGAAGACCTGTGGGGCAGGGCACAAAGAAGGCCCCATCAGATATGCTCTTCCACCCCCACCCCACGTACCGCCCAGTTCCACGTGGTCTGAAAGGACAATGTTCATCTGTAGCAATTACCAAGGAGTAGGGGAAGAGAGAGACGACGAGCAGAGCTATCCATGGAGCTGCAGTCCCCACCAGCGGGGAGGGATGTGACTGCCCCAGAGCTGTAAGCCGGCCCACACCACTCACCTCGCAAGGACGCTATCGCCACCACTCCCGCTTTGGCTCAGATCTATAGGGAAATTGGAAATTCCCGCCGGCAAAAGCAAGCAGAGGAGCAGAGAGCAGGAGGAACATTTCTCCCAGCACTCTCCCACCCATGTCCCCCCACTGGCCTTCCACCTCTGACATTTTCCTGTTAACATTTCCCAAATAGCAATTCCATCTCATGTTATTACAACACAAAGGAAGGTCAGAATATTCCTACACTGGGATATAAGATGGGAAAAATTTAATAAGCTGGGCATTCCTGCCCCTCTTGCCTCCCGGCTTCTGTTTTCAAAGTTCATTAGCTGCCAACAGAATTTTAATCTGAAATGTTCACCTTTGAAGGAAGGAAACTACCCAATCACGAAGATGTATCAGATGCCAAAGAAAATAATTCCCATTATTTACAAGTACCCAAAGCAAAAACGGTGGGAACGAGAGCCCCCTTTAAGAACAGCACTGTGACTGTAAAGATGAGTACAACATACCCCTACCCCAACCCACCTTCTGACTTACTGATCTGATAAATCCCCCTCCAGACAGCTGGTCTTCCACGAGAGCGCCACTTTCCAGAGCCCAGGGCTGCTCCGACTGCTTCAGGCTTCTCCTTGCGCAGCGCCCCGGGCTGCGGCGCCGGGCACACTGCGCTGCGCACGCAAGCGGAGAGCACATTTAAACACCATGAGCCAAGGCGTTTGCTTTCCTTTCCTTTCTTTCAATCACCAGGAAATAAAAGCCAAGTACAGATGCCGCGATAACAGCCAAGTTAATTCTGTTTGCACTATCGGGGCACTAGAAGGATAGAGAACATCGTGGCCGAGAAGAATGTCACGAGCATGAAGTGTATGAAACTAATACAAAGGAGCAGGCAATTATGTGCCGTGATATTTGGCTCTGTTCATTACAGCTGTCTGCTGAGCAAGAGGGTGGTTCTGCTCCAAAGAACAACTAGATTGCTTCACTCCCCCTTCTCAAATGAGGATTTTTTCCATGGCACCTCAGTTCAGCGTCACTTGACATATTTATTTGAAGCACTGCAGAGGACAACCTAGAAATTACTATATATTCGCCTTCTAGTCAGGTAGCCACCCAAGGCAAGTCAGGAGCACAGAGCTAAAACTCGAGCTTTGGGGAATCCAGAGGGCTAAAGGGGAAAAGCAAGCAAGCAAGTTCATCATTTCTATTTCAAATAGCACATACAGGTGATATCACCCCAGCTCTGCCACGACAAGAAACGTGTACAGGAGGATGTTCTGTTCTCCTGGAGGCACATTACATCCCCACCTCTAGGATCTCCTTTCATCAAAAGCCCTGCTGTAGTGCAGATCTAAAACGTTAGCTGAGCTAAAAGCCTCTTCATTAGAGGTGCTGGAGACCACGGATCTGAAAGGTTTTGCGTCAAGCACGTAAAAAAACAAGCCCATTAATTCAACATTTAGCATCTCCTGTTCAGTTTGCTTTGAGTAGCTTGAAGCCAGATGAGACTCTCTCAAAAGGCAGAATGACCTTGCAGAGCAATAAAGCTGCAAATAGAAGAGCCCATGACCAAGACACAGAGCAGCTTTCAGATGGACTCCTCTTCTAAAGGCCTTTCCTTCCCCATCTCCATTTGTAAGAACATGTTATTTGTAAAGTATAGTACAAACAGGGGCCCAAGAGACAGACCAGAAGAGCAGCCCAAGGGCAAAGGCTCAGCCTTGCAAAAGCCACATCGGCCTGAAACATGTGGAGGAGCCAGAGAAGAAAGCTAAAGCTAAAGGTGGCAGGTCATAAGCCACCTCCCAGGGACAGCCCTCAGGTTGCTACTGAAGCCAGGATTCATTTTTCCAGATCTCACATGACAGGAGAAGACACTGACTGAGACCATTCCCGCTAAGCGTTAATTTCCACACCCAGCCTGGTGTCAGGACCATCTCTATACCTCGGGCTATTGATCTCCATTGCAAGAACATCCATTACAGTCACAGCAAAGTTTGTGTGGCCCAAAAAACTCACCCTCCACAGTGGCCATGAACAGGAGCTGAGGGAAGAACAATAGGGGGAATCACAGAAAAGACTTCCCCAAAGAACTCGCTCCACTGGCCTCTATCATTTTCCTCTCTGGGAAATTCTGGGGCCAGAAGTGCCATGTGGTTCCTTCCTCAACAGACTTATCTTCCAAAACTCTTGTCCAATTTCTTTGAACATGAAAAATACTTACCTTTCACAAGAGCCCTGCGACAGGACCAAGAGCTGCTGACAGAAACAAGGTGTCTGCTAGAACTAGGGAGTATTGACAGAGATTCACAGGATTACTCCAGTTTTCTGTGTACCTGCTGCACAGTTGGAAATGCATCTGCTCCACCACAGAGAGCATCCCTGCATCAGATCAAACAAGTGTTCCCTGCTCCTTCACACGCAGGAGCAGTGGCACAGAGCTCATCTCCAAGGGCCTGGCAGAGCTACCAGCAGCATCTCCTGGGGTCCAGAAAGCCAAATCCCACCTGCAGGTACAAGGCAGCTTCCCTGGTATTTACAGGAAAAGCAAACATGGGCCACCTCAGAGCCCACAGCGGGAGCTTTGCTATGAGCAAAGGCGGCCAGCCCTGCCACCTGGCACGGCCACACCAAGGCAACTCAGACCAGCATTACGCCCAGGCCTGTTCTAACCACCCGAGACACAAAGGTGCAGTTGCCTGGCGCAAAGAAAGCAGCCAGATCCTCTGGGCAAGGCACTTGCTGGGGAAATCACAAGGCCTGAGCTCTAATCCTGACTCAGCTGCCGTATGGCTCCAGATAAGCCATGTCACCTGCCCGTGCCAGGAGCACTGGCAGCTCCTCCAACCGGATTCTGATGCATGTGACAGCTGGCGTTTTCTTTTAAGACTCCGTTCCTAGAGACAGACAATCACATGAGAAACCTGAGCACTAAAATAGTTTTAGAGTTTCATAGTTTTAAAACAAGTTGAATGGAGAATCTGAATGCACTGCCAAGCTCAACAAACAGGAGACTGAACCCGAGGGGCTGTTCCCTGAAAGGGGAGGTCATTTCTTTCAAGCTAGCATTACTGAGCTATAGCATTATTGTTAAGCTTGGTGTTAGAGCAGTAATTAATGTTAGAGGCAAAGAAAACTGATGGTTAAAATGCTCTCTATGGTGGAGAGTCCCTATCCGTGTTACCGTCACCACCGCGTACACGTGACCACCGCGGTGCTTTTTGGCAGCCTGATGACAAAGAGGAGAGGAAAGAGGGGAGTCCAGCCAAGTTTTCCACAGTGCGTCCTCGGATAACCTCCGTCAGTCACGGGCAGGGCACACGCAGCCTTCCCAGCAGCCCTGCCAGGATGCAGCACAAGGAATCCACAGTTACCAGGAGGTGAAACTGAGCACAGTTTGCAAGGCGCCTCATCCCGGACCGCGGATGAGTCGCGTGCTCAGAGAGCTGGAACGCAGGGTTTTGTCTTCCTGTACTGTGAGTTTTCCGTGACGTGGTGGCAGAAGAGAATTTTAAAGAAGAACCCTTCAAGGTGACACAATAGGCATCTAAGGTGTAGCACAAAATTGCCTGCTGAGCTATTTGCTGAGACGCCTCCCTAAAGGTATCCTCATTTATCTCTATCTGATAAAGTATAATTAGAAATAAAAACCACCCCACACTAAAGCTGAACAGATAAACCACTCATTCAAATAAATCAGCAGAACACACGCACCCTTTCCTTTCTCCTCCTTACGCATAAAACAAGTCTTGCAACTTGAAGAGAAGCCTGCAACAGAGCAACAGATCCGCTCATGCCTGGGAGCTGCTCTCTGGGCACAGCGAGGTTGCCCAAGGGAATAACGTGCCACAACCGGGACCACCCGTTCTCCAAGGAAAACACACCAGCAACCTCCCGGCAGGAGCAGGCATCTGCAGGAAGGAGGCCACCCAGCAGCAAACGCAGATCATCCCAGATCAGCTAAGGAAGTCGTCACCTCCATCATTCACGGAAAGCTTGAGGGAAAGCTGGTCGTGCCAGGCCTCTCTGGAGCAAACATGGAACAAGCCGGGC
>JAUBOD010001069.1:1134677-1146714 GCA_032353885.1 Nothura maculosa | reverse complement strand
AGGAGGAGAGAGGATGTCTGCCCAGGCCCAGCCATTCCCACCCATAGGCTCCTGGTCTCTTTCACATGCAAATGAGAGGTTCTGCTGCTGTTAGGAGAGAGACCTGAGTTCATGGGCTGCTTCTCTTCTCTCATGATATATCACAAAGTGCAAGTGGGCACACTAGTCACGGTGCACAGTAAGCTGCAGCATGTGTAAGGCCATCTCAACACTGCTCTCAAGCTCTTACCTTAAGGTTATGGGAGCTTCTTTTTTTTCCATTTTTCCCAAAAAGAGGAGAGGGTTTTCTACAGTTTTCCCATAATATCTAGGTAGAAACCAGGTCCCAAAGCAGGGTGGTACTGAGTGCTCCCCTTGTGCGCAGGTGCTGTCTCTGTGCTGCCATCAAATGTGGTGCCAAGCAGATGAATTTGCGGTTACTCGTGGCTCTCTGCACTATATGACACGAGTGGAGGGGTATCAGGGAGAGCAGGAGCCCTCCCTCTACCCTGCTGCCATCCCCCCGTGCACTGGGAGTGTGCACAGACACACGCTGTGGTGCAGCCCAGCCATTTGCCTGGCTGTGCAGGAGCCAAAGGACTAAGGGCAAACGCACTTGGCTGCTCGGCGGCGCCGTGCCCCATATACATTCATAACACACTGCTAATAATACCTGCCACGTCATCCCCCGGTTCACACGCTGCCTGCCAAAAGTATCCGGGGCTGCCAGGGTCACGCAGAGGTTTTCAGGCTTCGGTGTACCTTGCTCATAGCCGGGGAGTCACGCCTGCAGCGTGCCGATTCCCACCGCGCTCCTTTCCCACCGCGCGGAGGAAGAAGCGGATGCTCCACGTCAGCTCTGCCCCACAGCACATAGTTTTTCTCCCCAGCTGGGGGCTGCGATCTCCAAGCGTGTCTGTTGAGTGCCCAGGCACTCTGACGTCTGCGAGCGCTAGACCCAACCGCAAGCAGGAAGTGCAACCCCAGCGAGCTGCCCCCGAGGGCTTGGCTGCTGCCTCGGGCCTCTCCGGCTTTCCTGACTTTCATTTCTGACTCCATCTGCTACTGCTTTAGGTACATAGAGCTTTGCCTATAGACGGAGGTTAGTTTTCATTAGGGAAATATATTTATTGGCATAGCTAGAGTTTTAAGAGCTACAGTTTTGTAAAATGGTAGAAAACACTTTGGAAGGTGCACAGACAACAGCTGAAGTATCTAATTTCTCTTCCTCCAGTGAGTTGAAGCTGTTATGGATTATTGAGGACAGGGATTATCCATTCTCTGCTAAGCAGCTTTGCAGAAAATATCAAAGATGTAGGAGAAAACCCAGGTTTGTTATGTTTTATGTGTGTATGGTGTTCTTTTCTTTTCCCCTTCTACTTTAGTTGCAACTGGAGGAGAAAATGGATGTGAAAGCCCTCGGTTGCTGGAGGACGTCAGCACGTGGAATCATGCTGCTTGCTTCCCTTTCTTGCTAGTTTTTCCTTCCTTTCTTTACTTCAGCGGACGTTAGAGTAGCAGCTGTGGGGGTTTCTTTTTCTATTTTTTTCTTTCTCTTCTTGTTCTCCCAAAGACATGGCTATTTATTTGGCGTGCAAGCCCTCGTGTTTCACTAATGCCACCCTGAGCAGGCCGCACAGGCCCTTCATTGTGGCAGGCACAATGTGGGGATTTGCCTTCCGCCGCTCTTGGCAAAGCGGCACCTCTGCGGGAGGTGGCAGCGAGGCCTTGTTTGTGTCCTGTCCCCAGTGAGCAGCCACTCAAAGCTGGGTGTCCCTAGGGAAATCTGCACAGGCTGCAGCTTGGGATGGACCAAAAGGCACCTGCCAGCCCAACCAAGTGGCTGCTCTGCCGGTGACACCCAGCAAGGACGTACAAGGATAGTCTCCTACCACAAAGACTAGTGTAGAACTGGCTGAAGTCTCTGCAGAGCATCTGTTTGACTTGGCCTGGCATCTAAATCTTTCAAGGGCTCTGGCTTTTGAAGAGCACCAGTGCAGGGTTGGGGGGATGCTGGATCGGTCGCAGGAAGGCGAGAGGGGTTGTATTCAGCTTTTCAGCTTCACAAAATATTCCCAAAAGAGCTAGGCTGGTTGTTAATCCCATTTGTCCTCCTTTCTTGAAGGCCTGATCTGCATCCCTCTGAAATTCATAGGAGTGCATCTCCAAGTGGGAGAAAGGGATATGTATATGCATGGTGAGAGGTGGTAGTTATGAAGCTAAAGAAATTA
Source organism: Nothura maculosa (assembly GCA_032353885.1). Taxonomy (NCBI): domain Eukaryota; kingdom Metazoa; phylum Chordata; class Aves; order Tinamiformes; family Tinamidae; genus Nothura; species Nothura maculosa. Next base: position 1,144,504 of record JAUBOD010001069.1, on the reverse strand, counting down.
CAGAAAGCCTCTTGCAACTGGAATTGAAATATGTCAGGGGATGTCTCCAGAAAAAACAACTACTGGGAGGTAGAAATCCTATTAAACTCCAGTGGTGCTTTATATTTCTAAATCCTTTTGGTGCATTGGGAGCTTTTCCCCATCTTTATGCCCAGTTTTGAGCAGGAGTTACAACAAACTCATGAGTGATCCAGGCAACGGGTGCTTTATTCTCCTCCTCCAGTGCTCTTCTCATCTCTTCCTTCCCTAGGGGCTGCGGTGAACCTGACCCTCGTGACGCCAGAAAAGGCCATCAAACTGGCAGCCAATGACTTCTTCCGGCATCACCTCTCCAAAGACGGGTGAGTAGAAGGTGCCGAGCTGCAGCACCCAGGGCTGAGGGCCTGGATTGATGGCTTGACGGGAGTGTTAGTCATTCTTCAGCCGCTCAGCTGGTGATTGCATTCAAGCTAAGGATATGATGTCTAAAACTGGAAGTGAAAAGCACTTCATTGTAGGACAGCTTTTTCAAGCTTCTAAAAATAAGCCTAGATCTAAGCCAAGGTTAAGAGATCCAGACTTTGCGGGCAAAGTATTTGAGGAGGAACCCAACGACATTGCTCTCTCCTCGGACAGCTGCTGGGAGGACCTTTTCCTCAGCTTCCCATTGGATGCTTTTTGGCTCTCCCTGGCTTTTTGGAGATTGTAGCTTGAACAGATGGTGAATCAGGTTCTGTGGATCCAAACTTAGCACCCTTTTGTGTTTTTGTAATGTGGAAGTTATTTCAGAGAGGTGAGAAGAAGTCGGGAACGAATTTGTGTTGACAAATGGCACTTGCAGTGTTGCTCAGTAGCAGATCTGTCCATAAATGCTGAAGGAATTAAATTGTCTGTTTAGTTTGGTGATAGGGGCTGTTGCATGCCAGTTAAATGACACAAAAAAGCACTATTTTGGCAGCACCAGGCTGGACCATGAGTAGCTAATGCTGTTTTCACCAAAGTGTTTTCTCCATAATTCAGGGGACACTTGTATTTCCATTCAGACCAAGAGCTTTCCCTAGTGATTGCCAGTGAGCAGTCTAGCAAGGGCACTGCCTTTGGTGCCCAGCAGTTGGAAAACAGACCCCTTGGGAGCTGACCCTAACTCTTGCCACCAGCAGTGCTGGGGTAGAGCATCCCTGTGAACAGAAAGCTCTGCAAAGACTGCTTGATTTTCCAGCTCCCCATAGCATCCCACATTAGTCACAGCTGCTACGATCACAGCGGCTCAACAAGGGCAGTGGAGTTTAATGATTTACATGGGCTGAGGATCTGGGCCTTTCATATACCTCCCTTCCTTTGTTCTGCAGTCCTTTAAAGCAGCAGCTAACATACGTCTGTGTGACTCATCGGCTCGCAGCTGTTGGCGAATTTTCTGTGTCTTCAAATAGTGTCTCCTCTGTACTCGTGCCGACAGTGGGAGGTGATGATGTCCTCGCTGCTCCTTGCTTCGTTGGCCCCGATCCCTGCAGCAGTGGCACTGCCGTGGGCCCTGGCACTCTGCAGTAGCCAGGAGCACTGCAGCACTGCTAGCTCTTGGCCAACACCTGCAACGTGAGGGCTTAGGAGGCTGTGCAGGGAAAAGGAAGGAAAGGATGCTAAGCTGTCAGACCTTGTGCCCTCGGTTTTGTTGAAAGACTGACCCGTGGAAGAAATTGGACTGGCATTCTGATGCATCTGGTTTTCTGCAACTGCTGCCCTGAGGCCTCAGCCATTAAAAAGCTGGGAGCTGGTAATAAAGCTCCTGCAGGAACTGCACGATGCTGTGGTGAGGGGGGCTTTAGGTATTTCTAGGTAGAAGCAGCATTCCAAGATATAATGGGAAATAAAGCACTTTGCAAGCTGGATGTGACTGCAGCCAGCAACAGTGCTTTTCTACTCGAACTGCTGCAGAGGTCTCCTAGATCTATTTGACTTTGAACACCTTCATTGCTAAGCTTCCTTGCTTATCTTGAAATATGTCCAATATGACTTGGAGATCCTTGTCTGATAAAGTGCACAGGTTTTATCAGTATTTGCTGATTAAAAATTGCTGAGCCTGTGCTGCTCATACAAGTTCAAGAAGCACGTACAAGCAGAAGGGAGTGTGGCAAATACAATATGACCCAAAATAGCCTCACGTTATACAACAGCTTTAGTGTGCCTTGTTATTAAATTATTTTTACTTTTGAGAAACTCAGTGTTGAAATGAATCATTTTAAACTGCTAGGAAATAAAAAGGCGTAGATCTCGCTTCCAAAAGGCCAATGTATACAGGATAGGAAGCTCCAGGCTATAAATTGCTGGAAGAACAAATTGGAATTTATCTCTGCAGGTCTGTTTTGGGCTCACTTTGCCCTGGCCAAGCCTTTGGATGCACCTGGAGGTAGTGTCCCAAGGTACCTGGATCTCACATGGGATCCAGTACCCCTGTGGGTACCTTCATCTCCCTGTCTCAGTTCATGCAGTGTCCTCGTGCCCTGGAACCCACCGGAGTGGACAGTCCTCCTTGTAGAGCACTTTCTCACTCCCTTTGGTACAGCAGGGGTGTCTGTTCACCCACAAGAGCAGCATGATGACCAACTTTGAACTCCTGGTTTGGGGAGGAAATGAGACTTACTGTGTTGGTCCCGCTGCGCAGTCCTAGCAAGTTTGGAATGAGGACGTCTCAGTGAGTTGTCTTAGTAGTGTCAACCCCCTGCTGAGCCATGGAGGAGAACTTGAGATACACAAAAAACACAAGGGAGAGCCCTTGTCACTGACCCGAAAAGGCATTAGCCTGGTGTGGTCCTGTGGTTACTTTGGCGTGATGGTCTTTGCAGTTCCCAAAGCTAAGGCAGAAGAGGTGACCTGCACAGGAGGCTTGATGCTGGTCCTCATTCCTGGGGCACTTGTGCCCCATCCTCCTGGACACATTTCCTAAAAGGTGGTTCCTTTAAAGAGTTCTACACAATTTCAGGTTTATATCTAAAGTGTTGAGTGCTGGACAGCTTTTGTATTTGGTGTGTGTCTGCCAGTCTTTAGGTTTTTAGGTTTTTGGTTAAATACTCTGCCTTGGCTGCAGTAAAAAGTGGCTCATGGCTTGCTTTTAAAATAAAATTCTAGGTCTTAAGAGATCCCAGGGTCTTTGGATGATTGCTGCTCCACTCCAAGGTGCGAGGTGCTGTGGCAATTTCTCCACCTCTCCTGCCCTCTTCAGTCTTGACCTTCGTTTTGTTTGCTGTTCAGGAGCAAAGGCTGACAAGCTGCTGACTCAGCAGCCCTGCTCCTAGCAGGACCAGCACTTTTGCATTGTTTCTTTGCTGATTCCAGCAAATTTCAACCTCCTCCCCTCTTTTCTGCTTTCCTCTGAAAAGAGAAATAGCCCGTGTTCCCAGAGACAAGCAGGGGATGTCCAGACACTCCTTTAATGCTGATAACTTGTCTCTGATCCACTGTGGCTTGGAAGAGGATGCAGTGCTGCCTGGGGGTCCCTCTCTGGGCTGCCCTGCTCTGCAGTGTGTCAGCCCCAAGTGTGTAGCTAAGGCCTGCTGCAGAAATTGGTATAATCCAGGTGGCCTCTCTTGGCTCCAGCCTCCCCAGGAGATTCTTGCAACTTGCTGGATGGAGCAGCCAGAGGCAGCGGCCATCTGATGAGCCAAGGATGGAGGTTTTTAGGGTAGCACCAAGAGGGGTTGCGCAGCGTTGCACAGGGGCTGGGGGACACTTACCTGGTTGCCTTTTACAATGCAGATGTGCAGATATGAACATATGACTTTGTATGGGAGATTCCTTAGGCGAACTCAGCATGTGTCCTGCCTAATCTGCCTAATCCAGACTGGCAGATTTTAGTCCCTTCCCAAGCACAGGCGGTTCGTGGGGCCGACGTTTTTCAGAAGCTTTTGCAAAAATCCTGCTCTGCTCCTGTTTGGCATTAATGTATCTGCACTTGCAAAGGTCCTAACTCCACACTGATATATTGCTCTTGGGAAGCTCTCCATAAATCTTGGGGTCCTTTGCTTGGGTTCTCGCTGCCTTGTCCTATTTTTCCTCTCTAGTTTGAAATTAAGTTCTAGTACAATATGAATATTTCCCCCCTTCCCATTAGCAACCTAATTACAAATCAGTAAAGCTGAGTGAGAGGTTTTGATCACTGCAGATCTGGAGCTATTGTGTATATATATATATACATATATATATATTTTAATATTGAATACCCTGTTGCTGCGGTGAAGGACAGTGATAAAGGCCAGTGGCCACACTCATAGCTCCAACGCCCTGCTGCCTTAAGGTATTCCGAGATGTGCCAGTTTTTCAGCTCATCAGGCCTGCGCCACGTTAATATTTCAACCCTTTCTGTCATCTCGAGACCAACCATCTTAAAAAGCCTCGGATCGTTGTGGTAGCGAGGCGGGCGCGGAGGCAGCCGCTATGTTTAGGCCGGTAATCCCCGCTGCGGCTTTGCGCCGCTAATCCCCCGCGCAGGGCAGGCGCTGAGCCCGGCCCAGCTGGCGCGCGGGCCCAGGGCGCGCGGGCACCGGCCGTGGGGCGCCTGCCCTGCATCCGTGCGCCCCGTGGCGCCACGTGAGGTTGTGCTGCACGAGTGGGTGTGGGAGGGCCGAGAATAGCACTTTGGAGGGCATTGCATCCAAAGCAAAAAGAAAGAGCTGGTGATTAAATACACTTTTTTTTCTGTCCTGTTAAGAGCAAACCAGTCTGAGTCCCAAAACACTGACAGCAGCTTTATGAAGATGCTGGCTTATGATAGCGTTTACACTGTATTATTTTCCTTTTTTTCTTTTTAATCAGCAATCTCCGATACCAAGTGTGATAACCTAGAGATAATAGTGAGCTGTTTTTCTTAGGAAGTGAGAGCTCCCAGTTCCCCCAAATTGAGCCCTGCTGATCACTTGTGCCCAGGCTCCCTGTGCTGACCTGGCCCTGGCTGTGCCAGGTCAGTGAGCAAGGGGGAATGGTGGGTGGGAGCTGTTGGTGGCTGCGTGTCGGGGTGCAGGATGTGCCCCCAGCAAGCCCTGCCCTGCCGGGAGGGAGGCAAGAGGTGGTGAAAGCTGAAAAGTTCTACCAAAAATAAAAAAAGGAAGGGAGGAGATGCCCCAAAACTGGGGTCCAGCCACCTCCTCCAAATGACCCCCTCTCTTTTTCTTTTCTCGGGCAGGAAGAAGCTGACGCTGCTGCGGGAGATGCTGGCGGGCTGCGGAGCCGGCACCTGCCAGGTGATTGTCACCACCCCCATGGAGATGCTCAAAATCCAGCTGCAGGACGCGGGCCGAATCGGTACGTTTTGCTCCTCTTCTCTCATGCGTTGTTGGGGGCAGAGAGACCTGGGGAGAAGAAGTGGGAATGAGCATTAAATTAAAAACAACTCAGCTTTTTTTCTCCTCTGCACTCCAAGTTAGAGATTTCTCAAACTGTGGCACAAGTTTCTCCTTCCGTTCCCAGCTCATCCCCCTCCCTTTGCTCTCCAGGCCTTGCTGGGAGGCTCTTGTGGTTGCCACAGATGACCTTTGCTCGAAGGAATAGGCTTAGTGAGTGAACAGTGAAGAGTGAAGTAGCAAATGCTGGTGATAGAGGGGGAAAAGAGCTGGAAGAGACGACTGCGTATTCAGCTTGTGAATAACTAAAATTCAGCTGCACATAGTCCAGAAGGGATTAGATACTATGTTGGTGGCCCTGCCAAAACTCTGGCAAACAGGCCAATTTGCCCTCTAATCCCTCTTCTGATGTGGCATTCCTGAATAATCACGGATTTGCTTTTCTTTCCTCTCTTTGCAGTTTTTAATGCAGTCCTTATCCTCTTTGTGTGTATTATTTTGAAAGGGTTGAAGGAATTAAGCCGTGGTTTGAGGGTTCAAAAGAGGTTGTTGCTGCCGGGAGCAGCCTGTTCCGTGCGGGGCAAAGGACCTGCTGTGTCCCCGAGTGGCTGGAGGATCACTGCAGGTTGATGTGCTCTCCATCTTCTGGCCAAACAGCAGAAATACAGCAGGGTTTGAAAAGGCTCCTGCGAGAAACCAGTTCATGTGCACAAATCTGGGGTCCCTGGTGCAAGCAATGAACAACCTGAGTTAGTGGTTGTTTTTGAAGGAAGGGAACAAAGAGCAGAAGTGTTGAGGCTCCCTTATTTATGAGTATCTTCAGCTTTTCCTGCTAAGCTCAGGGATATAGCTAGAAGCACATCCTCTCAATGCCTCGTTGTGGCAGCTCTTTTCCACACCACAAAGGCAACCCCTCCTTGGTGAGAATGGTCGGGAAGGACAGTGCAGCTGTGGGGTGTAACAGCCAGCTCCGGGCATGTGGTACAAGCCGGCGGGGCGCGGAGTCGGCCTTGGCCTGTGCCAGGGCTGTTTCTGCCGTGCCCCGTGGCCGGTGCCCGGCTGACGGGCGCTCTCTCCGTGTGCTCCGCAGCGGCGCAGAAGAAGCTGATGGCGGCGCAGCTCTCGGCCACGGCGGGCGCCGCGGAGCCCGTGGTGGAAGCGCGCACCACGGCCACCCAGATAACCAGGGAGCTGCTGCGGAGCAAAGGCATCGCGGGGCTCTACAAGGGCCTGGGAGCCACGCTGCTCAGGTAGGACAGCACCTCCATCACCCAAGGGAGCCAGGGTGAAAAGGACTTGGGCTCTGGGTCTGGCTTTATTTTGTGTGCACGTGTCACAGGCTCATCTCATCACTCATCTTGTCCTCTCTCCTTCTTTCGCCCACGCTGCAGAGATGTCCCATTTTCCATTGTTTACTTCCCGCTGTTTGCAAACCTGAACAAGCTGGGCCAGAAGGACCCTGAGGTCAAGGCCCCGTTCTACGTGTCCTTCCTCTCGGGCTGCGTGGCCGGCAGCACAGCGGCCGTGGCCGTGAACCCGTGTGACGGTGAGTCCTGTGCGGGCGGCCCGGCACCGAGCGGCCTCGCTGCGCTGGGCGAGGAGGGGTGGCCAGGCCAGCCTCTCTGCAGCACATGGGGAGGGCAGGAGGGGAGCTTGGCCTTGGACTCCCCCCAGCCCAGGGGTCTTTGCCCGTGGCTGAGCTGTAACTTCAGCCCCTGCTTACGGACGTGCCTGTGGTCTTCACTAAGCGAGTTGGGCAGGGGTGGAGCCCATGCTATGCACCAGGCATGGCTGTGAACACGCCTCCAAAGAGGGCATGTTTGAATGTGGAGTGATCGTATGTGGAGTGTTTACACACCAGCAAAAGGTCACCTACAACCAGGGGGAGACACAGAGCTGTGGCTGGGTTTTCTGTTCTGCAGCAGCTGCCTTTAATAACACCACTTGGTGTGTTTGCTGTGATCTCCCCCTCGAAAGTAGCTCCTCTGACCCTACCGCAACACGTGCTTCTCCTTCAAAGTGTGAAGAAGTTGAAGAGCAGCATCAATTATCTGTATTTTAGACCGTTCAAGTTGCCTTTCTGTGTCCCCAGTGATCAAGACGCGGCTGCAGTCCTTGCAGAGAGGCGTAAATGAGGACACCTACTCGGGAATCCTGGACTGCACCAAGTAAGACTCTGCACAAAACATGTCGGCACATCCCATGTTGAGCCTCTGCTGCTGCCTGCTGCAGCCTCTGGCCTGTCCATAAATGTGTCCAAACAGAGATGCACCTCCGTGTGTAGGGATGGGCTGGGTGCTGAGCTGCCTGTGCTGTCTCTTTGCAGGAAGATCTGGCAGAAGGAAGGGCCCTCGGCCTTCTTCAAAGGGGCCTATTGCCGGGCCCTGGTCATCGCCCCGCTCTTCGGCATCGCGCAGGTCGTCTACTTCATCGGCATCGCCGAGTTCCTGCTGGACCTGCTCCCGAAGCACCGGGCCTAGCCCCGGGCGCCCGCGTGCGCCCGCCCGCCCGCTGCCGCGCCGAGGCCACCCCCGTGTCCGTCATCCGTGTCGATTGGTGTCAGAGCAACAGCACAAAGGGGTTGTGCGGGAACGCCGAGGGGACGTGGTCTCCAGACGAGCCAAGGCGGGAAGGAGAGAGCCCCTTCTCCGTCCCCAGCTGGAGCCAGCCCCCTCTGGCTCCTCCCAAGGACAATACCTAGTTATACATATCTCTTTTTTTTCCTTTTTTTTTTTTTTATTTTTAATTGTCGTTCTTGAGGACACTAGTAAGCACAGGCTGGGCTTGCAGCCCCAGAGATCTCCTCCCAGCCTTGGCAGGGAAGAGAGATGGGAAAGAAAGAACCTGAGCCCTCTCCGTCTCTTGCCTTCCCCGGGGTTATCTGCAGTCCGAGAGCTTGGCCTCTTTAGGGGTGCTGGGTTGTGGGGCGCTCGCTGAGGGAGACCTCACGTCACCCAGGGAGTGAGAGCAGATGCTGGATCTGGCCGAGTTCCTTGGCCCAGAAACCTTCACCCCTTCTCACTCCCTTGCTCAAAGATGAGCTGCGCTTAGGTGAGCTCCCTGGCGATGAGAGGCAGGGAAGGAGGACATTGCTGTGTTTCTGTGATTACTTTTGTTTTAAAGCAAAGGGATTTCCCTCCCAGCTAGGTGTCATGGACACATCCAGGTGAGATGCAGAGCCTGCAGGGACCTGCCCTGCAGGGACCTTCTCTGTGGGACCTCCTGCATGTCCCGTGGTGCCTCACTGCTCAGCTATGGGCAGGGGAGGGAGGAACTTGGGATCAACTATTTTTTTTTTCTTTGCCTTTCTTTTTTTTTTTAAAGAATAGAGGATGTAGGCTGGGGAAAACCAAACGAAAAGAAACCACTTACATTCCTATGGGCCTGCCCAGCCCGTGGCCGGAAGCGGTTGGCGCAGCGGGCGTACGGTTACCTGTGTCCCCTGCCCTGGCCCTCGGTGGCTCCCCCGCGTCGCTGCGCTCGCTGCCCTGCTTGCAGGGAGGGAAGGGAAGAGGAGAGCGGATCGGGGAGCCATCCCTGGGGCCTGAAGGCCAAGAGACACCCTGGAAATGCTCCGCTTCTGCTTTCAGCTTGCGTGGGCTGGGTCTGGTTGGGCTTAGACATTGGGCCGGGCATTCCGAGCTGGCTGGGAGCGCCGAGGCCGGAGGATTCCTGTGCGCCAAGCGAGGAGCCGCGCGTGGACCCGCGGGCGCAGGAGCCAGTCCCCGCGTTGCCGAGGTTCAGCAGCCGGCTCCTCGGGAGGGACGGTTGGGTTCAGTGGCAGGGGCAGAGCCTCCCGTTCTGTCAAAGGGATATTGGCCAGCTACAAAAAATCACTTGTTGAAGAAATTCCTCATTAAGTACTTTCTTTAGCTATATTGTTAATCTAGTTTAAATTATCCTAAGTGCGAGATCTACAAACCCAGCAGGGCCATCTCCATTATTTATTCCATTCTCTGCAATCCACCCAACTTTGGTGTTTCAATTAAACTGGTCAAACTCTTTCATTCCTTCTTCTCTTCAATTGTTTGATGTTTGTGTTTCAGATGTGTATTTAAATTAATTTAAAAAGAAATCAGTGTTTTTAATGTGGAAAAGAAAACTGTTTCAACATATTTGGGGTATTTTTTTCATTTCAAAACCTGTATGTTGAGGACCTTCCTAAATACGTACGTCCCTCTTGTCTTAGAAGAAGTTGTCGCGTGGCTGGTTTGTAACTTGTCACTGTGTGAACCGCTTTCCTTTTTTTTCTCTCTTTTCTGGTGTGTGTCTGGGGAGGAACCCGCGCAGCGCCGCGCTCCGCTTCGGCCGGCTTCTGTCGCTGTGTAGTGCCGTGATGCTGCTCTTGATCTCCTTAGGTGGATTAAAAGGAAGTGTTTTCTTAAGGAGCCTTTCTCTTTTCTCAAAGACACCCTGCAAGTAAAGGCAGGGTGTTTTGCACGTGGCTTGATGTGCTGTGGCCCTGGGGTGGTATCGTGGTGCTGGCTCCAGCGCTGGGGACCTTTGGGAGGAAACGTC
>JAUBOD010001069.1:1111449-1121599 GCA_032353885.1 Nothura maculosa | reverse complement strand
TAGAGCAGGTGGCACAGGGCGGCATCCAGGCGGGTTTGGAGACCTCCAGAGAAGGAGACTCCACAACCTCCCTGGGCTCTGCCCACCCCCAGCTGCCCCACTGCAGCAAGGCAGCCCACGGCTCGCTGCAACCTCACAGGAGCTTCTGAAGAACGAGGCCAGCGAGGGGTTCACTGTTTCAGAGTGCAGACTTGCCTCTAGCTAGAAGACCTTTGACTGCAAGTTAAATGTCAGACTGTCATTAGTCATTCAGAGCACATATGGAGACAGGCAGCTACACCTGGAATTAAAAACTTGGGCTTTTCTCCTTGGAATAAAAGAGCTTGCTTTGCTCCCTGTGATCCTGCAGCACTCAAGGGAGCCAGAGAAAGCATCAAGTTTTGCTGGTGTTCATACAACCTGCTTTAGGTAGGTAAGTGAACAGGCAAAGTCACAGGAGGGAAGGAAGAGCCAGCCAGGGTCTGGTAGGGAGCATTAAATAAAGTTACTTTCCACGCCTGTGTCCTGTTGAACAGGAGCACTGCTTCTGGCAAGATGCACTAAAGCCGGGGAGCTCCCTGCTGCAGGACATCATGGATTTAAAACATTTATATAGGGCCAAGTGGAGAAAGAACAAGGGTTAAAGAATTGTATGGAGACCTGTGTGCCACCTGCCAGCTCAGGGCACACCAAGCCACAGATGGCCAGATCCAGGAAGAGCTGTTGGGTAAACCAACACCTGTCCTTTCTTCACTCTTTTCCCTAGATATCTGCTCAGTAACAGCACTTGGACAGAACGTGGGGCCTGCAGGCCTTTGGGTGCTACCGTGGGCTCAGCGCCCCCAGAGCCCCAAACCAGTCCTGACGCAGCCTGACTCCAACTCAGGGCACAACGAGCACAACCTGAGCCAAGGAGCAGGGCAACGGCAGCGATAACGCTGTGAGTTCCTCCACAGTGACCCCCGCTGTGCCCGGCGCCGCCTCCTCACCGTGACCTGCCACCTCCTCGCTCTGCGCCACGTCCACGATCGCCGCTTCCACCTGCCTGTAGACCGGGGGCAGCACCCGCACAACCTCGGGAAAGAGCTCCTCGTTCCTCACGTGCTCCAGAATGACAGCTTCCAGCTTTTTGATATCCCGGTGATCCGTGCAGTTGACGGGAACTAAGTTTAAAATCTGGAATACAGAAAACATGTGCCTACCAGAAGCGAGTCCTGGGGAGGCCTCCCCGATGGTCAGGAGGCTGGAGGAGAGGTCCAGGTAAGGAGGCTGCCAAGATGAAGGGGGCAACTAGCAGCAGCATCCTGGTACCTAAAAGGTTAACAAGAAGACGGAGCAAAGCTCTGTATGGAAGCGCGTGGCAGGATGATGAGAGCCACAGACAAGCCAGCAGGTGCCCAGCTCAACACCTAACACCTTCCCCACGAGGTAAACCATGCGCTGGAAGAGGTTGCCCAGTGAGGCTCTGCCCTCTGTTTCCTCAGACATCTTTGAGATCTGGCCAAGCAAAGCTCTGAGTTTCCTTGTCTGAATTCCCTCATTGACTTACCTTGGAGCACCTAAGCACCGAAGTCCTGGCCCACGGTGGCTGCTCTGCGTTTCCACAATAACTGACCAGCCCACCCAGACACGTCCAAGTGGACACTGCATCCCAGCCATGGGATGTTTCTGTCCTTAGCTCTCTAGCAGAGCCTACAGAACAGCAGCTACCTGCACCTTGGGGCTTGCAAGAGAAAATCCCTGTCAGTATTCCTCTACTCTGGAGAGCCAAAGGAGATATTTCTTCACACAAGGAGCAGTTAATCTGCCTAACTCCTGAACACAGCACTCCAGGATGATAAATCACTCAGGAAAGCAAAAATGGAACACTGCAGATTTGTGAAAGAAACTAAAACAATCCAAATCCAAACAATCCTCCTTAGGCATCTGTTATAACCACAAAGCAGAACAAGAGAACCACGAGCAGCTCCTGCCCTGCTGCCTGTGCTCCCACCTGTGGGCAGTTACCACTTCCAGCCCGGCCACCCCAGCTGCTGCAGGCAGCAGGTGACTGTCCCCGTTAACACACGGGCTGGAGCCACCACAGCCTGGCAAGAGGCCCCTCCTGCTGCCACAGCAGCAGGGGCAGTGGTTGCTGCTGGACACACACAGTGAGCAACCCTGGTGGCTTCAGACAACCCGCCCAAGAGGGTAAACCCAAGCCCAGAGAGTTTGCTCAGCTCCCTTACGGTCGCCGTAAATCTACAATAACCTCAGCCCTACTGTTAATGTGCGGTTCTCCATCTCCTTCAGCCTCTCCCACTGGTCCACGTAAAATTCAGACTCCTCGCTGCCCTCCAGGTTGTGGATGAAGTGAGAGAGGTTGCTCTTCCTCTCCTCCAGCATGGCTGCAATCTTGGACATGATGTCCCACCTCTTCTCCTCCACGTCCGCCTCCTGGCAGCAATCAGTGTGGGTGCCCACGGGGAGCACCACCGCGTTGGGCACCCGCATGGACAGGTTGTTGATCCAGAAACCCACAAGGTCCTTGAAGGTATCGGCGTTAGGTTGGTACCTGGGGAGAGACCGTCAAGAAAAAATAAAATAAGCACCAAGTTCACAGCCACCCCTCCGAGTCTTCAGGCAGCTCCCTCCAGCACAGGCCTAACAAGGTGCCCAGGAAGTGACTAGAGGAGAATCCCCATTTCTTAAATGCTGCCACGGGCCATTTCCAAGCCCAGGGCTACCAGCTTCCTCTCCATAAACTAAGGTGACTAAAGTTGGGGGCCACAGCAGAGCCCCTCTGTTGTGCACAAGGGCATTGAGCCCGATGCTCCCTCTGCTTTCAGGGATCTTTATGGAGAAGCAAAGGCTCCTTGAGGTGTTTCCAATGCAGAAAGCAGAGGTGAGGATTGTTTTGATTGCAGTAAAATTCTCATCCAGCAAGTCAACACTTCCCTAATCTCTCAAAATAAAGAGCTTAGGCAAGATGATGACAGAGCTAGTGGTTTAATGAAAAGCATGATCTCCAAGAAGGAGGATAGTTAGTTACTCCGGTGGAGGAAAGAACAGACCTCCAGGTCTCATGGAAAAGGCAGAACCAGAGCAGAAGGAACAATCCCCAGCCCAGACTCATTTTTCTTCTCTCTCCCGTTAAGAACTCAAACCTGCACAGTACTTACATGTGCAGATTGATCACCAGGATGACAAGTGCCTGCGGGGTGATGAACACGTGGTGAGTCATGTAATACTCCAGCTGGCCAGCAAAGTCCCAGAAGAGAAAAGTGAAGTCCTCGATCCGGAACTCACTGATCTCGATCCCAACCGTTCGCTCTTCCTTGGGCACCAGCTTGGTTTGCCCCTGCTTCAGGCTTTTGCAAATGGTGGATTTTCCTGCCAGTGAAGCTCCTAAGAACATGGTCTTGACCCTCTTGTCCTCCTGCCCCAAACCCTCTTGCAGCTGCATGAAGTAATTCTTGATCTGCTGGATGCCACCAGCACACACCTCGCTGGGTGGCTCCCTGAGCGGGTTCCCGTTGGCCTTGAACATTTTCAGGGATTGCCCCTGGAAGAGCTCCTTGGGGAGCTGGCGAAGGGCATTGTTCTGCACGTGGAGCTCTTGTAAGTTGGTCAGGTGCAGGACGGGCTGGGGGAAGGTTCGAAACAAGTTGTTGGACAGGTTGAGATACTGGAGGGTGCCCTGACACGCCGCCAGGTCCTGGGGCAGGGCACAGAGGCGGTTGTTGTTCAGACGCAAGTGTCTGAGCCTGGAAAGCTCAGAGAAAATCCCCTCTGGAATGACCCGGATTTGATTCTGATTCAGTTCAAGCTTCTCTAGGTAGACCAGGCTCTGGATTTCCTCTGGAAACTCCAGAATCTCATTCTTGGATAGTATGAGCTTCTTCAGGCGGCCGAGCCGGGAGATGCCCGTGACGTGTTTGAGCTTGTTCCTGTCGAGGTCGAGGCTCTCGAGCGCGGCGCTGCGCAGCACGGCCGCAGGCAGCACCCGCAGCCGCTGCGTCGACAGCGTCGCTTCGCGCGGGCCCTCCTGCTGCTCCCGACCTGCAGCCCAGCACAGCAACGGGGTTAAGGACCACGCGGTGCTCCCGCCCGCTGCGAGGGAGCCCTGCGGCACCACAACCATGGGGCGCCACCGGATCCTTCGAGATGTCCAGCATCTCAATGGATCCGAATGATCCGAGTGAACATTCACATCATTCAGCCCAGCAAGAAGCAGCCCGGCAAGAGCAAGCAGAGCCCAAACAGGGGCTGTTTGAAGACCACAGCCACAGTGTGGGGTTCAATCCGTGGTCTGAGCAGCTCCCATGGTCTCTCAGGAGAGCAAAGGAAAGCAGGGGCAAGAGGACCTTGGCCGGCCTCAGGATGCTGAGAGTAACAGGGGCCCGTCACAGTTTGTCCCAACCCAGAGCCACATTCCCCACTTCTCCCTCACTGAAGCGCTCTGAGCGCGGCAGCGGCCGCCTCCATGACCCCTGAGCATTCCCGCTCTCCGCCAGGGCCCTGCTCTTCCCAGCAGTTGCCGTTTGCTGAGGCAGGCCTCCACTGCCACTCCGTACGGCACGGGACACGGGGACACAGGACAGGGCCATTGAGTTCAAGCACTTCCCTCTCTCACATCCTCCTTCCAGACATGCCAGCGGTCTCCGGCCAGCAAGTATCAGGAGGACAACAGGGTCCCATATGCGGACGAAGCAGGAAAAGAGAATTGCACGTGGCCGGAGAAGCCAGAACAGCCCCGAGGAAGGGGAGGGGGCACTAAACTGAAATAAAGTCGAGCTTGCTTTCTTCTCCTTCCTGCCCCTCGTTTCACTTCCTTGCCAAGTGACACCAAATGTGGCAGCTCCTTGCGCAAGGCTCCATGCTCACGAGCGACCCACCAGCTTTCAGCACTGCCAGTAACCTGGAATGGGCAACAAGCTTCCAAAGAAATGCTGCTCTGTCCTAAGCACTCCTCCTTCCTCTCCTGGAAAGAGGAGCCAGAGGCTCCCACGTGGCTCTCAAGGGGTCCCACATGCAGCAGAAAGAGCTGGGGGCAGCTACTCACAGGCTCGGGGCTGTGCCATGGCTCTGCAGTGCGGCACCAGGTCCTCTGTTCACTCGGCCTCCTCCTTTCACTTCCTCCTCTTGCTCCCGCCTCTGGAGGCTGCCCCGACAACCCCACCCTCTCTTTCGCCATCCATCCATCCATCCATCCATCCATCCGTCCGTCCGTCCGTCCGTCCATCATGCCTTCCTTCCTCAGGGCAGCTCCCCAACCATCCAGGCACCTCTGGCTGGAAACCAAAGTCTAACCACATAACCCCTGAGACAGAGGGACCTCATGCTCTCAATTCCAGCAGCCTCCAAATGGCAGGACTTGGGAATTGCTACCCGCCCTTGCCCTCTAGGATTTGCACTTGCTTTTCCTACACTCTTTTGGCAGAAGAGCAGTTAAAATGCACAGTACCCTAATCATTTCTGAAGCCCTGTTGTGGGCAAGGCAAGGCTCTCCTACCGATGTGCAAACCTCAAAGACTACAACTTCTCATGCAGACAACTGCAGCTAAGCAAGATCCTGGCCCAGACACCGTTAACAACTCAAACCATGACAGCTCCAAAGGGAAGGGTCACTTCCTGGAACACAAGAACCTTGGCTCAACTTCCCAAAGGTTCAAGTAAAGGCTCCCCAGCCCAGGATCCAGCCCAGCAGCAGCCGGGCACAGGGATCACAGATGGAGTGAAGTGGGACAGGAGCAGTGCCCATCCCACCCCAACCCCACCTGCACAGCCAGGGGCTGCAGCCCCTTCCTACCTCCACCTGCAACAGCACCACTGAGCCTGGCTAAGCACAAAGTGCAGGACACTCCTTTCTTAGAGGCACCTTCCACAACCAGAGTGCTTATTTCTACAGCAAAACCTCCTCTTCAGAGCCACCAGGGATGCCCAGGAGGCAGCTCTGAGGGTCACCTGCAAGATAAGGACAGGTTTTGCCTGATGCTACTCCTGTTGTTGTCGAAGAGCAAACGGACACTAAGAGGAAGACACGCTACTAATGTCCTGCTTGAGCTGAATAAATAGAGTCTGTCATTAAACAGGCAGCAGCACCTGATCCAAGCAGGTCACTCAGAAGGGGAATAAAAAAAGGCAATGACAAAAAACAGCAACAACAAAACAAAACAAAACCCAAAACCCACACAAGTGGAAGAAGATGCAATATACTAGAAAACCCATTTCATGGAAGATGCAGAAGGCAGCATTTTTGGAAATGTTATTCACACTCTCTCACCCCAGGGCTTGGCCTCCTCAGTGATGGATTTATTCCTAACAAGAGGCAGGAGGACAGAACCAGAACTCTTGCTCATGCGACTTCAGGGAAAGCCCTTGCACAACGTGCGGTTTTCCTGCTTCCTCTCTCCTCTGGGCACTGTCAGGCACAGTAGTGATTGAAACCAAACAGTTCTCACAGTACTCTCACTTGGAGTTGATCTTGCAGCAGGCTGTCATCCTTACAGATGAATCAAGGCTAACACCCAACAGCGGTTTTGCTCGGAGCAGCAGAAAGCCTGCACGTGTGCTGCTGGTTACCTCGGGAAGCTGGTTTCAAACCCGCTGCTCCCTCTGATTGCAGGTGCCAGACGACTTGGCAGACAATATTTCCTCGGCTAAAGCTGACGCCTTCTCACTTTCAGTCTAAGTCTTCTCACAACCAGATCATGTTTCCCTAATCTTGTGCCAACACTGACATAAAGATCTCTCAACTTTATTGTGCCATAAAAACTAATGGGTTTTTACGTTATGTTCTCAACCTCAGCCCCACCTGCCAGGTATATTCTCTAGCTACAAGTTTCGGTTTAAAGCTCACTTCTTGCTCAGATAATCTCCTGCTTCTTTACAGACAATACTGTGTCCTGCAAGAGGTTTTCCACTAAAATTTCCAAAGAAAGCCAAGGTTACCAATCCAGCACATGCCAACCCATTTCATCTCTGGGTGAAAAGCAACCTGAGACCGGGAAGACCACTTCTAAAACACTTCTCTCTCCACAGAGTGAGAGGAGCATTTAGTCAGGGCGTCCAGGACCACTGCATCCAATATCAGTGCATCCAGTACCAGTGCACAAACTTCTTTAGTTTTAGTCCTCAACCAGCCAGGGGAAGCCACAGTCAAAGCCATGGTGGGCAGGCAGGGGAGCCCATGGCACACGTCAGAGAGCATTGAAGGGCTATGACTGCCAGCAAGTGAACACTTGATCACTTGTGAGCCATTCCCAGGCTCATAAGAAAGCCAAAAAGTCCCCAGTTGTTGACTGTGCAGAGGAGCAAACATGACTATCCCCACGAAGGGGGCACCTTCTGAATGCACCAGGAGGCTGGGCAGCACTCCCTTCACAAGCTTTGCTATCAAAAGGCCTCACATATTCTTCAGTTTCCACTGAAGGGAAAGGCATTTTCTAAGTTGCAACCTATCCTTTCTCTATTCAGCTTCCCTACTGAATGCTTTACCTCTTCCTAAGCTTAGGAATACTGGGAATGATAGCTCTTGCTAAGTGCTGTCTGTATTTGACAGTCACTGTTTTTCAGATGTCCACTTAAAATAAAGATGGGTCACTCTGCAGTGCTCATGAACAAGAAGGGCTTTCAAAGAAAGCGAGATGAAGTCATTACATGTGCTAGTCTCCTTTACTGCTTCAGATGCAAACCAGTCCTCCCAGAGGACTCATCCAACTCCAGTCCTCTTCTAGAAACACAGTCTTCCTCCTGTAAGGGCCGAGCGTGCAGGCACAGACAGGAAAGCCAACGAGAGAGGCAGCTGCAAGACAAACAAATGACACCTGCTGTAAGACTAAAACCATTCAAAATAACTTTATAAATTCTGTCACATTTCTGCTTTGTACATCAGTTCACCTTATCCCTCAAGCTTGTACTGAAAATTCACAAAGTTTGCTTTTTGTTCCTTTTTTTTTTCCTGAAAGGCAGACACAAAACCAGCCATCAGTGCATTATTTACAGAAGTGCAACATAATCTCCCACCCCCCAAAATTAAAAGTCTTCACTAACAAGATACTTCCAACAAAATGTAAATAAACACCACAGCTTGAGCAGTGTTTCTGAAGTCAATTTATAAAGGGTAGCTCACTTTTGCAATCCCCAAATGACAGAGCGAGTACAGCTTCGCTCACCATCAAGCGGGCTAAAAATACCACATTTCAAGTATCAAATCAGGAGTTTCTAAAGACAATCCATATTTGATAAATAAACACAAGGGAAACCGTATACAGCTCTTGATACACTGTATATGAAAAGTGGTGTCCAGTTTCAAATTTATAGCGAGACAGGTGCACAGCCCAAAATTGTGATTAAAATAACCCTGAAAACTGTAGCAATTTGGGAGTCCCAAACATTAATCTGTTCTGTGTTTCCCCTGGAATTATTCTGCTGGTCTGAGGCATTTGAGAATTATTTAGTTCTACATCTGTAGGTAATCCAAGAAAACCCCAAGTTCATTCCCATATGGAAACAATTCAAAAGTAGATTCAGCAGAAAAATCTTATTAGCATCTTGCTTCTCTGCACTTTGTTTTCAATGAGATGCAACTGCAGATCTATTATTTCCTCTGGAATAGTGTTCTCAGCCAGAGTAAGTTCAGGACAAGCTGGGCTGGCTCTGGCTCATTCTCAGTTTTCCACTTCACGAGCATCTTCACCATCAGACTTCTTATGCTTCCTCATATGCTTGTATTTTTCCACATAAGCTTTTACCAGATTGGCTACCTTCATGGGGTTGATTTCTCCACTTTTGCTGTGGCAGATCTGCGAGGGATTAGAAAAGGCATTGGGCCAGTTAGCTCTAACAGTTCAGGCAGACAACAGACAACAGTCAGAATGCCCTAAACTTCCTCGCCTACAAAAGCAATAAAATAATACAGCAGGATACACAAAGCAGAAAACTCAACCCAGGTAAGACACCTGGCACTTGCCTTGAGTGTTTTTCAGTAGCCTTGGGCCAACTCTGGCTCTACCCTCCATATGTTTGCAATATGGACACCCAAGATCTTGGTTTAAGTGCAATCAAGCAAAAGCCAAGCCAGGTTTTCCCTCTGTGATACAGTTCTCTGAGGCATAATTAAACTGCCTTAACCACACAATCAGTACTCTTTCTTACAAGATCACCTGTGCTCTCTGCTCAGCAGGTATTTTTTAAACCACAAGCCACAACCACAAGATCAGCTATTCGGTTAGAGCACGTCTTTAGTGAAGTCCACAATTGCAATTTAAAGTGCTGCCACTTATTTAGCTCTCTTCACAGCTCCTCCAATTCAGTCATCTTACCTTTTGCACTGCTTTTCGTAGAATATTCTTGTATTCCTCCTTTGTAATCTCCCTCTTCTGGTAAAAGGGTTTAATAGCAAGTTTCACCTCTTCCACAGCCCTTTCCTGCATGTGAAGCTTCTTCATGTACTACACAGCAAAAAGAAATTCATTACTTTGGGTTACCAAGGGAATGTTTTCCCAATCCAGTTCTATTAGTAAAGAGCTAACAAAGAAATTGTCACATACGTCTTCATTTTCGACATGCCAAGTAAGAGCTGACCTTGTTACTGATTTCTTTCACCGTAATCACAGTTCTGACACAAGCTGATTTGTGCTTTAAGGAATCTTATTTTGCATAAAAGTATTCTGCATTTTAAAGAATGTTTTTTATAAAAAAATCATACTGCGGATAAACAACATGTATATAATGTGGCTTACGTGTCTAATTCTACTTATGTAATTTTCTACCTGACAGCATTCACTCACTTCTTCATTTTTTGTTTTATCCACGGGAGGTTTGGGTGCTTTCACCTTCTCTTCCGCACTTCCGACGGAGGCAGCCTGGATTCCCGGCTCGGAGGCAGTAGCCAGGCTGCCTGGCTCTGGGGTCAAACTCGGCCCTGCTGCGCAGCCCAGCGCTGGAAGACTGCCCTGCAGGATGAACTGCACCGTGGGCTGGCTGACGGGCGCGTACGGCGGCAGGCTGGACGGCAGAGCAGGCGTCAAGGGGGTATTCTGGCAGTACACCTGGGAAACGGAGAGTGCCTTTAATGGTGGGACAAGGGAAGGAAAAAGGAAAAGAAGAAAAAGGAAAAAGGAAAAGAAGAAAAAGGAAAAAGGAAAAGAAGAAAAAGGAAAAAGGAAAAGAAGAAAAAGGAAAAAGG
>JAUBOD010001069.1:1073113-1086809 GCA_032353885.1 Nothura maculosa | reverse complement strand
GCGAGCGAGCGCAGGTGAGCGGCGGGACGGGACGGGACGGGACGGGACGGGTGGAATGAAACCGGGCGGGACGGGACGGGACCGGGCGGGACGGGATCGGGCAGCGCGGGTCCCCGCGCCACGAGCGCTGCCGCGCGGGCACCGCCTCGGAGCGAAGCCGCCGCCTCGGAGCGAAGCCGCCGCCGCCGCCGCCGTGGCCCTCCAGGAGCAGGTGAGCCACTGACTAACGCACATTGTGCTCTCGGCGACCCCACTGTGCGTGTGACAGCGGCTAAGCTGCTCCTCGGACACCGCTGGGCGGCCCCACGGAGCCCCACGGAGCCCCCTGCGCGGGGGCACCGACCCCACTGCGGACGGGACGGACGGACGGACAGACGGATGGAGCGGACGCCCCGGCAGCGGGTGACGTGCGGATCCCCGGGCAGTGACTAACCGGCCTGCGCGTGCCAAGGGTGTGTTGGGAGCAGCAGCCCGGCCTGGTGCTGCCCCGCGTGAGTCACTTTAGTGAGCGGTGCCCCGGGCCGCAGAGCAGCAGCAGGACGGGCTGTGCTCCCGTGTGCACCGGCCGCACTCCCGTGTGCGCCGGCTGTGCTCCCATGTGTGCCGGCCACACGCCCGGAGCGGCAGCAGGATGGACCACACTCCCGTGTGTGCCGGCTGTGCTCCCGTGCGTGCTGTCCGTGCTCCTGCCCGCACTGCACGGGTCCTGTGGGGCGCTCCCGGTGCCGCTGTCACCGCAGAGCCAAGCAGAGCGGAGCCGGCCGGGCCGCGAGCCCTCCGGCTGCGTGGGGCAGCCCTCACTGCGAGGGGAGGCGGCAAAACGCCTCCTCCGTGGAGTTCCTGCTTGCGATTTTGTGCTGCCAAAGGAGCTGCGCGCTTGGAAAGCCGCCGCTTACGGCAGCAGCTCCCGGAGCTGCGCGGTGCCCCCTGGCTCGCCCCGTGCTGCCCCATGCTGCGCTGCCCCACACCGCACTGCCCCACACCGCGCTGCCCTGCGCCGCTCGCAGGGCTGACCTCGCACAGGCGTCAGGAGCGCTCCGCTCGGTGAGCGGTTAAGGCAGACCGAGCAGCCGAGCGGCTCCCTGTGCCGCTCAGCCCAGGCCCAGGCGTTTCCCGGCCCCCTCTGCGCTGCCCGCCCTCGGGCCATGGTTTCCTCTCAGGTCCTCGGGGAGCATCTGCTCTCCAGAAGGGAAAATCAATCCCTTCCATGTCCTGAGCGGGTAGGTGATTCCGGGATGCTCAGGCGAGCTCGAAAGGGAGGAAAACTGCCCCGACTGCCCAAGCTGCTTTCATGCTTGCTCAGCAGCTGGCGGGGGTCATGTCTGAGGGATGGAAAACAAGCTCAGAGTGTTCCTGGTCCCGGGAGGCTCTCCGCTTCCCTGGCTGCTGCTCCAGCCGTTCCTACCGCCGATCCTTGAGCAGGGTGAGCAGGGATAGGGGGGAACCTGGTGCTAGACACACGTGCCCACGCACCCCTGTGTGCGCGTGTTAACGCTGCGTCTGCGCGTTGGAACCAAGCCCCGCAGCACCAGGCTGCCTTGTCCACACGCGCTGCACAGAACCGACCTGGAGCGGGAAGCGCAGGCGCTCCGGTTCCTCGGGGGGAACGGGGCTGCCTGTGCTGCTGCGCTGCCTGGTGATGGCTGTGCAGAATGCAGATGCAGGAGCATCTCGCTGGATGTCCCGGCCGCGCTGGCTCATCGGGCAGCACCGCGGTATAAAACCTGCCGCTTCCCTCCGCCCGCGAAGCCCCCAGTGCAGCTCCGGTAAGGCAGGCGCGGAAACGGCCTCGTGTGCTATTTCTTGTGTGTGCATCTCCCCGCGAGCAGGGGACACCGACAGCTGGACCCCTGTTCTGCTCCTGTGGGGCAATTCTAGACCAACCCGCGGGGCGGTCACCCGCGATCTCCAATAAACTCTGCACAACCACGTCTGCCTGTTTGTTACTGTCACGCAGGGCCCGCCGGGCGAGGGCAGCTCCACGCGGCGCAGCTTAAACCCTCCCAGGCGGGGCCGAACCCGCCGCGTCCCAGGGGGCAGCCGGGGGCACTGGAAAGCTGGGGGGCAGCCGTGGGGCGCTCAGCGGCCTCTCCAGCGGAGGCGCTGGCACCGCCTGGCCTGGTCACGATGCCCGTATGCGGGGCTGGACTTTCCCCACGGATGCTGTGAGCTGATCCCGGCCGCACGGCTCCCGTGAGCTGATCCCGGCCCCACGGCTCCCGCTGAGCCTGGCGCTCGTGCAGAGGAGGCGGCGCTGGTGCCTTCCCGAGCGCCCTCCTCACGCTGCCGAGCCCAAGGGAAGGGGCTGGCCAGCAGGAACGGAGCACATGAATTGTTCAGGAGTCAGGGGGAGTCAGGCAGTTAAATGCAAGCGCGGACTTATATAATACATCTTTTTTTAAAAAAAAATCCTGCTGGCAGGAGGCTCCATGGGGAAAGAAACTTGCTCATCCATAAACAAGAAAATTTCCCGGCCTCCTCTAGTGCTTTGCGGTATATTTTTCAGGGCAAGGTGGAGAGCTCTTGGTGTTCACCGTGCTGGGGGGAAGGAGATACGTGTGCACAGGCCCAAAGAGAAAGCGGCCGCTGTGTGAGGAGGCGCCGCTGCCCCACACAGAGCCGCTGTGGGGCTGATGCGATGCCCCACGCAGCCGGGCGGGCTCCTCCCGCTGCTCACGCTCCCTCTCACAGAGCTGGTGCTGAACCGGTGCCCTACGAGTACCAGAAAGGCAAAGCCCGGCCTGGCAGCAAGCGCCAGCGCTGACAGCGCTCGAGATTAAAAACAGAAAGATGGAAATACGAGGCAGTAAGAGATAAATGCGGCCGCCAGTTGGAAGCATTCCGGTATCTGCTGAGCCCGATGCCTGGGAGCATCCCGGTGCCGGGATGAGCCCAGCCGCCGCGCGCGCTTGGGCCGGCACCGCGCTCAGCGCCTGGTCGCCCCGCAGCGAGGACACCCCGTACGCTGGGTTTTGTTTTAAGGAAGAATCTTGGCTGGGTTTTAATCTCGTAACAATGAGTAATTCCTTCCTCCCGCTCTGTAGTGGCCTAGAAAAGGACAGCATCATCTCCACTGTAGCAAGGAGGCTTCTCCCAGGGCATGAAATTTTAATTAGCAACAATCGCACAGCCTTGAAATGGGAATTGCAAGCAGGAAAAGTCAAATCATCAATAAAATATTCAATGGCAGAAATGTATTATTGACAGGGCCTCGGGAGCACGCTGGAAGCAGGAAGGCCGCGCGGTGGGCGGGCGGCCCCGGGGCTCGTGTGCGGCCGCCCCGCCGCGCGGCGCCCCCCAAGCGCGGCGCTCGTGCCAGCACCAATATAGGTCACGGCAGCTGAGGCGCGCGGCCCCACGGCCTCGGCGCTCCCCACGGCGGCCCTGGCGCCGCTCCGTGGGTCCCGACACCCCCTCAGCCTGGGAACGCGCGGGCCCCAGCTGGCCGCCACTGCACGGGAAACCCCGCAAACCCCAGAGCAAAGGAAAGGCAGGAGCCCAGGGTGAGCGCGGCCGGGCCCGCTGCCCCGCGTGGGATTCCCACACACAGACCCATTGTTTGGGACGCACAATGGGGCGGCGCGCGGGGCCAGGGGGGGTCGCCAGCCCCGCGCCGACCCGCACGTCAGCACCACGACGCCCGTGCAGCGCTCGGGGCCGCCCCCGAAAGGGCCTCGCGAGGGCAGGGCCAGGGGGTGGCCGGGGCTCACGAGGGCAGGGAGCACTGGCTGCAGTGGGAGCTGGGAGCAGCGTGTGCTGCAGCAGGAAGGAGCCGGCTGCCCTGCCAAGAGCAGCGGGCGCGGGAATGAAGGGCTCGTTCTTCCCCATGGAGCCGCACGCCGGGCAAGCGGCCACCGCAGCACCCGAGCGGCCGCCCAATGGGCCAGTGGGGAGCGCAACCCCCAGTGGTGGCACCGTCCCGGCCTCCTCAGCTGCCAGCACCTGGGGCCACCTCCCTGTGAGCCCCACATGCTGTGGGGTGCCAGCGCAAGCAGCGCAGGGGCACCCGCGAAGCGGCCGGAGCCTCGAAGCAGCCCCGGGCAGAGCAGGGGGGACGCGGTGCACGCGGCAGCAACACAGGGCAGCGCAGCCGCCCCAGCAGCCCTTCCAAGTGGGGCCGGCACGGCAGGGCGCAGCTCGCGCTGCCTCCCGCTGCCTGGGACAGCCCTGCGGATGCTTCGGCCTGCGCAAGCAGAAGGAGACCCAACAAAACCCCTGCGTGGTCGGACACTTCCCAGCGCCATGGCTGGCAGGCCCTGGCTCACACACATCAGAGGGGATCTTCGTTACCGGAAAATTTACCTTTTATTCTTGCCTTTACAACTCCTGGAAACCTGTTTGTGGCTCATCTGAGAGCATCTTTTCCTCCCTTGGCAGAAAGGGCCATTTCCTGGGGAAAAGGGATGTTTTCCCATGGGAAGCAGCTTCCCTTCCACTTAGCAGAGGTTTCAGAGATACAAGAAGCAGGTCCAGCCCCAGGGCCCAACCCCTCAAACTCCCAACTCCATCCCTTTGATTCCTGCTCATCTCACACCAGACAATTTAGAAATTTAGAATTAAAGATCCCTCCTCTCCCACCTGAATTTCCAGAGGACTCTCCCCAAAATCTGACCAGCTCAGGGTGCTTTGAGGGGAGGAAGGGATTTAGCGGTGGGGCCGGTGCCGCCCTCGCCGTGTGCGGAGCCCTGTGAGGTGCGTGTGGCACCCGGCAGCACCGCTGCAGCC
The DNA here is from genome assembly GCA_032353885.1 of Nothura maculosa. Lineage (NCBI taxonomy): Eukaryota > Metazoa > Chordata > Aves > Tinamiformes > Tinamidae > Nothura > Nothura maculosa. Next base: position 1,082,084 of record JAUBOD010001069.1, on the reverse strand, counting down.
TGCGGTACCGAGCCGCCCGCGCCTGGCTCCTGGCTCTGGAGGAAAATCCTGCCCATTTCCAAGGCACGCTGCTTGCCCGAGCGTAAGGCTTCTGCTTTTGCCATTTCCCAGGAGCACCCGGACGCTCTTTGCAACCTCTGCTGCCCCCCGACTCCTGCAGCAATGGGGAGGCGGCGCAGAGCGCGGCAGGGGAGGGCCCGTCCCTGTCCCCGCGTGGCCAGCACGGGTATTTTTAGCGCCTCTCCCACGCGGGCGGCAGCGCCCGTGCGCGCGGCCACGCGCTCAGCGCCCTGTCATGTCACCCGCCCGCGATCGGCCGCACGTGAGCTCGGCCCGGGACGGGAGCCGCTGGCCTCAAAGCGCTGGCTCCACAAAGGAGCTTTCCGCGGCTCCTGCCTTTGGCTTGGGAAGCTAGGGAGAGAGTCTCCCTCCCTGTTCCAGCTTGGATTCCCAGCGAGCACCATCCGCGTGCTGGCCTGTCCTAAGATGCTCCGGGCTGCAGCTCTGCATTATTAAAAAGCTGCCAGGCTGCATCCCCGAGACGGCCGCCGCTGCAGTGAGGACGAGCTTCCCCGCCCTTTGGAAAGCGATTTGCTGTCAAGAAATGATATTAAAAAAAAAGCATCATGGAGCGTAAGAGCCGTTTGGTCATAAAATACTTAAAGCTTCAACCCGCCGCGCAGGCGAATGCAAAGAGACGGTGCAGAAACGGCACGAGGCCGGTGCGTGGGCTGCGGGTGCTGCCTCCCGGGCACTCGTGTCCTCAGCCCACGCGGGCGCGCGCCCGGAGCCGCGCACGGATCCTTTCCCCAGGTTTATTCAGCGCCGCGCACGCTACATTCACACACGGGAGCGCGCCGCACAGCCAGCACTGCGCACAGCCAGCACTGCGCACAGCCAGCACTGCGCCCACGCGCCCCTTGTTTTGTGGGTTTTTTTGCATACGATGCATAGGACACTTGGGAGATGAAGCCATGGGGACTCTGGGACCACCTGGACAAGCCTGTCCCCTTCCCGGGCCCCCTCCCAGCCCCTTTGGCTTCGCCACTAAAATCCAGTATGACCTGTTGGGACAGACAGACAGACAAAGATGAGCGTAACTGTACTGGCCGTAAAGGAAAGAAATCCAGAGGGAAACATCCCCAGCTCCTTCCTGCAAGGAAACAGCCTCTGTTTGCCCTACAGGTCTTGCAGACAAAAAGGGGCAGAAAGGTGCCCGAAAGGCTGCTCCTGGGCGCCCCGCGGCCACCCAAGAGGCTGTTGGCCAGACAAGCCAGGCCCACGCTGGCCGGGGTCTGGGCACAGCGGCCAGCCACGGAGCCGGCGGAAGCCGACGGGGCCGAGCTGCAGCCAACGGCCCCTTTCCCGGCTCCCCTTCGGAAAGCCGCATGGGAACCCCTGTGAGTGGGAGGAGGGGATGTGAGAGGAGGCATGCGCCCCGCCGAGGGACCGCAGCAGGGACGCGGCTCCGGCTCTGCCTTCCCAGCCCGGGAGCTCTCTGCTCCTCCACGGAGCGAGGGCTCCTCGAACCCCGCCACAGGCTGCTGGCGAAGGCGAGCGCTCCCCGTTGCTGCTCACCATAAAAGCACTTAAAAAAATAGAAAGAGTCTGTTTGCGTCTGCCGGGGAAGAAGGCCGCTCTGGCTGGTTGGTTTCCATGTTCTGTTGCCATCTGCAGAAATTCTTCATCCGGCCATCCACATATCCACATCCACTCGTAATACAAAGCAGTAAAAAATATATATCTATATAGGGAAAAGGGTTCCATTTATACAGTTGTGCTCAAAGGGCAACTGCTCCTGTGCCGGCCGGACCCTTCTACCTCCAGATGCTCTGCCTGGATGACAGCACTGCAAGACACAAGAACACGGGAGTGACGGCGGTGCCATAGGTGGCTCCGAGCCCCCTGCATCCCCCGCCCCGCCGGCACCGCTCGCCATGACGCCACGGAGCTGCGTGCCTGTGTGCGCCCTCGGCGCTCAGGCTGGCACCAGCGGCTCCTGATGGTGCCTGGGGTTGCCCAGGAGTGGGGAGGTGAGTGGGTGCCAGCGGGCAGAAAGCCTGGAGGACAAGGAAACAGTTCCTGGCTCAGGGACTGGGGGTCTGGCTGCTGGCACCACCTTCTCCCTTCTCCGCATCCGAGCTCATTCTGGATTGGAAAAGGCCGGTCTCAGCACGCCGGCCAAAGGTGACAATGCACCGTCCCCGAGAGCGACCTGCGCTTGTGGTGCAACAACCCTGTCCCCAGGGCCCAGCGCGTTAAAAGCACAGGAGAAAAATAAGAATAACAGCAGTTTAAGAAGATGACCTGCTGGTGGCAGGTTTAAGTGGGGCAAGCCAGGGCTGCTGGGTGCCCCGAGCTCTCGGTCCGCGCGGCTCCGCGGGCGCTCACCTCCGTGTGGCGGCTGCGCCGGGGCCTCGCACGCAGCGTGGCCCAGCGGGGCGTCCTCCTCTGGCCGCGCTGGCGGCACCGTCACCGTCACCGTGGCGCCCGTCTGCTGAATGAACTGCTGCAGGTTACACTGCCGCAGCTCCTTGTTCAGCTCCTCCAGCTCCTGCTTCTGGGCCTGCAAAACATGCAGCAGGGAAGCAGGTCGGCAGTGTGGCCCGCACGGCAGAGCGGCTCTTCATCCTCCTCTGGGCCCCAGGGCACCAGAGAAGCTCAGGAGTTGGCCAGTGCCTCCCACACACACCCACGGGAGAGCCTGTGGCCGTGCAGATGTTGCTGTCAGTCCTCAGTCACCTATGGGCCCCGAAACACCCGGCCCTGCAAGCTGGAAGGGGACCTCTTCCCGACCCGCCCTGCACTGAGGTCTTGGTGCTGCTAAGGAGGTACCAAAGGTTCTACAAGCAGAACCCGTTTTCTCCTGGCCAGCCCCAGGCAACTCCCTGGACAGGTCCCATTGTCCCCACTGGGAGCTGGTGCAGCTGTACCTGCAGGTTCCTCTCTGCTTCCTCCAAGGCCTTCTCCACGCTGGCCAGGTTGCTCTCCAGCTGTGTGCCCTGCTTGACCTTGGCCTCCAGATCCCTCTTCATTTTAGCAGCCATGTCCTCCAGATCCGCGCTGCTGGGCCCGGGGCTCTCCTTGCCCCTCTTGGCCCTCTCGGCCATCTCCCACTGGATCTCCTTCTGCAGGGCCTCCGTGCGGGCGCTCAGCTCGTAGATCCTCTGTGTGTAGTCCTCCAAGCTGGCGCGCAGGCTCCTCACCCGCTCCTGCCTCTCACGCTCACACTCCTTCTCCAGGCGCAGCTCGCTCTGCCAGAACTCCTCCTCGCCCAGCTCCGTCTCGTTGCGCCGCACGAGCTGCTCCAGGAAGAAGATCTCGTCCTCCTGGCTGGGGAGCCGACTGTGCTCCCAGTGCCGCAGGTCCATCTCCAAGGAGTCCTCGTGGGCCTCCAAGGAGTGCAGCTGCTCCTGCTGGCGCAGCACAGTCTTGAACAGCTCCTCCTTGGAGGCCTGTCCAGCCCCAGCGCTCTCCTTGAAGTCCATCCCTTCCCACATGTGCTGCCTCCACCGGCTCTTGGCAAACAGCTCGCCGGAGCCCATAGGGCCCAAGTTGAAGGTCATGGCTTTCTTTGGCTCCCGGGAGCGGGGCACTTCGGTGCTCATGGGCCTGGCTTTGATGGGCAGGCTGGCCCGGATGAACGTCCGCTCGGGAGCGTGGGGAGCACCGTCGGAGGCGGGCCGCTCGGCCACGCTGGGCCCCGTGCGCCGCAGCACGAACTGCACGTCGTTCGCATACTGCCCACACTTGGCCAGCGACTCCAGCGGGCACTCGAGCGGCAGCAGCTGCCTCTCCTTCTCCCGCAGCTTCTGCACCAGGACATAGCGTCCCGTCTGACCTGCGGAGAGGGGAGCATGAGCCAGGGAGCCCCGAGCCTCGCACCACCCTGGGCTGGCAGAGAAACCCCCCTGCAACCACGTGGAAAACTGCTCGGGAGAAAGCAAATCCCAAAAGGGTCCTGGGGAGGAGGAGGGATAATCTCCTTAATTGTGTTGGGCAAGGGGCAAGAGGAAGAGGAGAATCAGAGGGGTTGGATTTTCACGGCTGAGCCTCAGCGTGTTGCCAAGGGAGAAGCTCCCAGCTGGAAGCGCGCATGGCAAGCGCGCGCCGGCGCTTCAGGCTCCAGCCACTAGACGGCAGGACGGGCCGGCGCGGGCGCGGGGCTGCTGCTCACCTATGGCCCGCGCCAGGGCGACCACCACCTCCTGGCAGGTGGTTTGCTGGGAGACGCCGCACACCACGCGCTGGATGCCGTCCACCCAGACCTTGAGCTCCATGCCGCGGGCTCAGGCTGCCGGCGCCGCCATGGCTGGCTCGTCCCCGCTCCACAAGGGACTCGGCGCCAGCGGCAGCACCGAGGCCGGCTCCTCCGGACCTGCTCCGCGCCTGGCACTTGGGCGATCGCCCCCGGAGGAAGCCTGCAACGAGATTCTTCTCTCCTAAATAAACAAATAAAAGCAAATGCAGGTTTTAGCCTCCCCACAGCAGTGCTTATTTATCTCTGTTGCTCAAAGTGTCAAGACTAGAGGTGTCTGCAGGACAGAAGACAGCTCCCACCTCCAGAAGACAGCTCCCACCTCCAAAAATTGGATTTTTAACAGAGATACTGGAAAGGAAGAGAAGCCAGAGGAAGAGATGGTTCCGCTACACTGCTCTTGGAGGTGGATCCGACAGGGCCAGTTATCAGAGGAGGAACCCAAAAGGTCCACCCCAGGAATGACCTCGGAGCAGCCAAACCAAGGCAGACATTCCCATCAGTCAGAGAACTGCTGGAAGGCCAGCTGCCCATCTGCAATATCTGCATTTATCAGAGGAAGGCTCCTCCGCATCCCCCCGTGCAGGCAGCACCTGGACAGGGACGTACGCAGGAAAACCAGCCTGGCGGAGCTCAGCTCCCACCAAAACAGGAGCTGTGCCCCGCGTGCCGGCCGCCAACGCCCAGCGACTCCTGCACTCCTCCTCGGAGCTGGGGCGGAACAAAGTCCACCCCAGGATGCCCGGCCCTGCATCCCAACCGGCCAGCGGGAACCAGCAGCTACAAGGAAAACCAGCAGAGCACATGGACACACACACACACACACACACACACACACGCCCTCCTTGCCCAGTCCCCACGTCAGCGCCGAGCCCCACGAGCCGCCGCGCGGTGCCGGGAGCTCCCGTTTGCTGCCATGCTGCCCATTGCCAGCTGTTTTCCTGGGCAAGGAGCCAGGGGCCGTTGGCACCGGGAGCCCCGCTACAGCCCCTGCGCCCACTGCAGCCCCCGGCGGCGGCGGCACCTCCCTCGCGTCGCGCGCGCCGGCTCCTCCAGCCGCCCTGCGCCAGCCGCGCGCGGAGCAGCGATTACTCACCTCTGGGAGGGAAACAAGCAAGGAAAACCCAAATAAATAACCAGGGCCAAACTGGCACCCCCCACTCGCTTCTCTCCTCTCCTGCAGCCCGTTCCGGGCAGCACCCTGCGGCAGCCTCGGCTGCCTTCACGTCGCCGTCTCTCTTCTCTCCCTTCCCTGGCCACAGATTTTGCTAAATCGTTTTTATCGAAAGCAGATTAACTAAGTGACTAATTTGCGGCTCCTTTCCCATGTGATTGGTCTGAAATGGGTGGTATGGATGATTCATAGAGCTTCTTCACTGAATTTCCTAACTGGGAATTGAAATTTCAGATGCCAAGAAGCAAAAAAAAAAAAAAAAAGCAAACAAAACACAAAAAGAAAACAAAAAAGCCTCCAAGGGCTCACAGCATTTTTCCCCCCAACATCTTGATCTCAATCAGAAGGAAAAAGCACAAGCCCCGTAAGTTTTCGAACTGCATCTGAACGGAGCTTTGACCGCACATAAATCAGGGCCGGTTTTAAAAGCTGGAGCTTGAAGCCAACTCAAAATTACCTTGATTATAAGGAGACAAAACCCAAATCCATCAGTGCTGCTGCCGAGCAAGGCCTTTCACATCTCCCCTGCAAAGACGTCTCAGCCAACGAAAGAGAAAACACAAACGTGTCCCCTCATCTAAAAGAGGCCCAAGCGGCTCCGGCGGCCCCGGCTTCCTCCCCGCACAAAGATGCTGAAATTCCACCCGCTGCGGTAACGTGAGCCCTGGCGCAGAGCGGGAGCTCCCCAGAGCCGCCGCGCAGCCGGAGAGCTGCTCCATGGGCCCGAAACAGAGACTGCGAGCCGACTGTGGACCCGGAGAGCTGCTCCATGGACCTGAACCATACACCAGGAGAGCCGCTCCATGGACCTGAACTGGAGACAGAGACCTGAACCACATACAAGGAGAGCCACTCCGCAGACCCCAACTGCAGACCAGGACCTGAACTGTGGACCAGGAGAGCTGCTCTGTGAGCCCAAACATCCTCCTTGCTGCCGGAGAAGGCACCAGACACGCGGCCCCGCTCACATTCCCGCTCCAGGAGCCCCAACGAGCATCCCTGCAGCTATGGTATTTCCATGGCATTGCCAGAGCACCGTAGGCCTCCCCCAGTGTTTTATCCCCACCTAGAGCTCAGCTTCCCCTCCAGTCCCGCTCACCCCAGTGGCCCGAGGGTCGTGCCAGGCTCGACGCTCGGTGTCGGGCCACTCGCGGCGGCGGCGGCTTTGGGGTGAGCCCGGGACAGCGCCGGCCCCAGGGCAGCAGCCACGTGGGAAGCAGCCTGCACGTGCCAGCTCACGCGTCCAGTAACTATTTATTGCAGCAGAGGAAGAAAAAGGAGGAGAAATAAAAGAAGTGAAAAACAGCAAAGCAAAACGCTGGGGATGTCGCGCACACTGGCTACGTGCCCCACACTCACTGACCAAAATGCACCACGCGTCAGCGCCGCCGCGCGGAGCCCTCCTGGCCGGAGACCCCCTGCCCCACGACAGGGCGTCTCCTGTGCGAGGCCTCCCTGTCTGCCGCTCTCCGGGACCGCGGCGCCGCTCCAGGCGGATGGATCCGTGTGCGGGTGAGGCACCGGCTCGCAGGTCGGAGCGAGGCCTCCCTGCGCAGGGCCAGGATGAGCGGCGGCTCCACCGGCCACGTGCGGCCTCGGCCGGGGCAGGGGGCGCCCGGCCCTGCGGCTCGGGGAAGCAGCTCGGGAGAGGACGAGCAGCGGGATAACGCTCTCCGCGGCAGCCGGGAAAACGCTCTCCGCTCTCCCGGTGCGTCCCGCAGACCGCCCCATGGCTCCCGTCGCCAAGGAAACAGGCTGCCCGCGCCACGCTGCCGCTGCCGGTGCCGCCCGCTCCACAGCCCCACGGCACCTTCGCACCGCGACCGCTCCTTCCCGTCCTATGGAGGCCCTGGCAGCATGTGGGACACACACAGGTGGCCCCAGCCGCAGGGAGCGAATGGGTGCTGGGGACCCGGAGAGCTGGGGATAGCTGAGGAGCGGCGGAGCAACCAACGGGTGTGGTGAGGGCGCGTGCCCCGCTCCAAGGGGGACTGCTCCATGTCTCCAGCCACCGCATGGGCAGCACAAGCACCGCTCACCCCTTGGGCCGTTAAGCTCCGTTTGCCGAGGAGGCGTTGAGTCTCCCGGCGTCGGGATGCAACAGGCAGGGCACTCCACAGGGCGCCTCTTTGGGGACGGCCGTGAGAGCGTCCAGCCCTCGGCTGAGCCCTCCGCGCTGCTGGCTCCGGGCTCGGGGAGGCTCCCAGCTCGCGGTGCCGCCCTGCCAGGCGCGCGCAGGGCTGGGCGACACGGCAGGACGGGCAGCCTGGCGCGGGACGCGGCCGCGTTAATGACTAACCACTGCCGGCCTCGGGCTGTCGCAACACGGCCGGGCAGGTCACGGAGCTGCCGGCGAGCGAGGCCGCCGCGGCGTGCGGCCTCTTCTGGACCGGGCTGCACCAGGAGGAGGCGCCCCAATCCCGGGGCCCTTCCCAAGAGCCAGGGCCTCGGGGTCTGCGCCTCACGAGGCCCAGAGCACCCCAGCACACACAGCCCCGCGCTATCGCACCTGGTGCGGCCTGCGACACGAAGCAGCTCCCGCTTCCCGGGGCGGGAAGGCTCCCAGCCCGGGAGGAATGCGGCCGGTCCGGAGACACAAGGAGATCTGCTCGGCTGAGCAAAGGTTGCAGGAAACCCAAGCTCCCACTCCCTGCTGCGGCAGGGCTGGCACCGGCAGCGCCCAGCCCGGATTACTCCCCACTTCCGGAGCAGCTCCCGGTTCCCAGGAGGTCTTGGGAGGGAGCGCACAGGCCACAGGTGCCGCTGCCGGAACGTTCCCTCCGGGTTTGCCGGAGGGCCAGGCCCCACGAGCGGAGGCAGCAGCTGCTCCGGCCCCCGGCCACCCTCGTGCAGAGCCCCGGTGCGCGAGGCAGGAGGCCCAGACACCCCTGGGGCGCCCACGCTCGGACCCTGCCACCTGCCCCACAGGGCAGCAGCAGCCCCGAGGCTGGGGTCACGCTGTGGGTTTCACCCGCCGCTCTCGGGGAACCCCCAGCGCTGGGGTGGCCACACACAAGGGCTGGAGCCCCAAGCGCTGCGGAGCGGCCGGGGGGCAGAACCCGGCCTAGCGCCGCCCCAGCCGCCCCCCGCGACCCAAGGTGCGACGGTTGTGGGGCTGTTTTTTTAACTCCTTTCAAAAAGCAGCAGCCGGTTCCCGCACGAGGCGGGACCGCGGGAAGGGGCCCGCGGCGGCACCGGGGAAGGGGCGCGGGGCGGGGGGCACGGGGGCCTCCGCGCGGGAAGCGAAACGAAAAAAAGCGGGGAAGGGAAGAGAAAAAAAGAGCACAAGTAAATACACCCGAAACACAGTGAGACCGGCCAGGCGGAACGCGAAGCGTGCGAAAAGCGCAAAGCCGACACGGGCCCCCGCGCCCCCCCTAGCCCGGGGCCGCGCGCGGCACCGCCCGCAACTTCGCGGGGCGGCGCCGGGGTCGCGTTCCCGCTCCCGCCGCTGCTCCCGCTCCCGCTCCCGCCGCTGCTCCCACCGCCGGGGCTGGGCGGCCCCGCACCCCCGCGGGGAGGGGGCGGGCAGGGGGCAG
>JAUBOD010001069.1:1055899-1073013 GCA_032353885.1 Nothura maculosa | reverse complement strand
AGCCGGTTTTTCCAGTTCCCGCCTGGGCGCTGCGGCTCCTGCCCCGCCGCCCCACGGCCGCCCGCGTCCCGCACGTGCCCGTGCCCGTGCCCGGCGGCTCCCGCACGCGCCCGGCGAGTCCCGCGCGCAGCAGCCAGCGCCGAGCGCCCCAGGGCGCAGGCAGGCGGCTCCCCGCAGCCTCCAGGCCAGCACGGGGGCTGCTCGGGCAGCCCCGGCACCAGCCGGGTCTGGGGCTCCATCCCCTTTAAACCAGGAGCTGGGTCCAGGCTGGATGTGCTGCCCTGGACACGACACCCACGGATCCGGGGGGGGGCACACACTAGCCCGTCCCAAGGAGCCCCTTGGGAAGCTTCTGTGGACGCCGCACAGCCCCTGTCACCGCCACAGAGACAGGGAGGGACAGAAATCAGCTGGAGCTGGAGGGCCTCCCGCAGGAGCTGGACCGGGGCCTGCAAGGTATTGATTGAATCCTTTATTTAATGCACGTTCCTGTGAAAGTAATTCCGAATCTTCTCATTGATTCAAACTTGGGTAATAGCATTAGCCTCAAAACCCGGGAACTGTGCCGCTCTTTCCTGGGAGATCCATTTCTCTGGATCAGCTTAGCCCTGCCAGCAGCTTCCGAGCACCATGGAGAAACTCCAAACTCCCCCCTGGCCGCTCTGCCGGTGGGTGGGATGAGCCCCTTCCCTGCTCCCGGCTGCCCGATGTGGCCCACGTGCTCCGCAGCGCAGCGCTCTCCTGCTGCTCCCCACGGACGTGCTTCCCACCGGGCTTTCTCTTCCTGGTCCCACAGCAGGCACGAGGCGGACACGTCTCTGCGCTGGCTTCCTCGGGCACGTGAGACACCCACCCCATGGGAAGGGAAGCCCCCGTTAAGCAGGGCAACGCGCTCCACGCCGCCAACACCGGTGCTCACAGAGCTCCAAGGACACAGGGTGGCTGGGAGGTGCAGCGGGAGGACAGGAGCCGGGCCCTGCGTCCTGGCCCAAAGAGTGCGACAGCTCTCCGGGTTTCCCTCCTTTCCTACCTGCCTCTCCAAGCCCGGCAAGGGCTCCGGGGGCTGCTCCTGGTCTACAGGGACTTAGGCCAGGAGGCACAAGGACTTGGTGCCACCTGCAATCAGCAGTCATGAGGCCGGTGCACGAGCGAGCGGCTGGCAGCGAGATGAGCGACTAGAGCTGCTGTGTGGGGAGCCCCGGCCCCGCCAAGGGGCAGCGGGAGCCGCCGTGTGGGGAGCCCCAACACCGAACGGGAGCGACGCGGCGCGTGGGGAGGGCGGCCGCGCTGCAGCCGAGTGACACGATGCGGGCAAGGGGTAATGGGCTCCGGTGGATACACAGCAGAGACTAACTAGATTGGGGAGTAAAAATCCAATTAGGAGATTTACCAGGAAGAAGCCAAGGCCTGGAACAATAAAGATAATAGTTTTAGCCACCAAAAAAAAAAAAAAAAAAAAAAAGAAATTAGGATGGTGTGCGGAGAGCAGATCTGCAGTGGGGCCAAGAGAAAGGGAAAATTGTAACAAAACTGCTTTTTTTCATTTTTAAAATAAAGACTTCTTATTCCTCAAAACCAGTTCCAATTGCAAGCCCAGCTCTAGCAAATCTCCCCTCAAGACCCACCTGCAGGTTCCTGCTGCTGCCCTAGGCCCAACACCTTCACACTTCAAAGCAGTCTGAGCGTGCAGCTCGGGCCCAGCGCCAGCTTAATCAAATGAACCAGGGAAGAATCAGTCGTAATGAGGTTTTCTTGCTTCATTATCTTTAAACATTTTTGCCGAGGATAAAACCAGAGGACGGGACCTGCCACAGCTCTGAGCGCGGTCCCTGCAGCTTGACCCTCTCCTCCCAGCCCGGCTGCGCCGGGGGCTCCCTCCAGGAGGGTGGCCTGGCGACTGGGAGGCAGCCGGACACCCAGCCCGCTCCTAGAAACATCTATTCTATCTACTCTTCTCTTCGGAGGAAAAAGCCATAGAAACAAAAAGAAAAAAAAAAAAGGAAAAAAAAAGAAACCCACCAGCTGCTTATGTATGGTATGTGGTGCCAATTACTTAAGCAAACAGGATCACAGGAGCTGGCACAGCCTATGGCCAAGAAACGGAGGGATTTGGGCAGTGAGAGCTGTGCAGCAGCTCTCCTCTTCAAGCAGCAGCAGCGACCCAGGCCCCTGAATGCCGCTTCCGAGCTCAGATGCAATGAGATGCAGGTGAGGGAGGCAAGTCGCAGGAAGGGAAAGGACGTGGCGCTTCCCGCGGCGGGAGACGCTGCCTGTCCGGGGAGCTCTCGGTGTAAACGCCTGCGTGGGCTCAAGGCGAGACCGGGCTAGTTCACAGAAAAAAAGCATCTAAATTACTAAGTATAGAAAATAGGGAAGGATGAGGGGAACATAAGGGTCATGCTCCTGCCCAAGGGAACCCCGAAACTGGAACAGATGACATGGGTTCAAAAAGCAGCCGGACAAATTAATAGCAGAAAAACCCAGCTAGTTCTACTTTGTACAAAGACACCAAGCCTGGGCTGTCCCCAGGTCTGCAGGTTGCTGCAGGCTGGGAAATATTCTAAAGCAGCATCATTTTGCTTGCCTTAACTTTTTTTCCAGGCATTAGCTTTCACAGAACGAACGCCCGAAGTTGTTACACCCACATCCCAGAGACTGCGCTGCAATCTCCACAGACTGCTTGCTAGAAGGCAAGTTATTATATTGGCTGGAAACAGAGCTCTTTCGCCCAGCCCACAAAGGGCAACGCACTGAAGCTGCAGCTCCAGGCTCACGTCACCCCACGCAGCCTGCGGCCCCATCTCTGGGCTAGCAAAGCCCCAGTGCTCACGCTGGACGGGAGACACGGTCCCTTACCTTCCCGGCGCTTGGCTCTGGCACCTCCCTCGTCTCATCCGATGGGCACAGGCTCTGTCTCGTCCAGGTGCTGGGCAGATCTGAGCTTCCCGCCAGGAAGTGGAGACGCAGAACGGCGAGCAGAGCTGCGAGCTGACGCAGCCACGGGCTGCGAGCCTAGTGCGCCGAGCAGCGCGGCGGAGCGGCCCAGACGCGGCCCTCGGCTCTCCCGGAGCGGGAGCGGGGGCTGGCTCCCAGCTGCCGGGCACCAGGGGCTCCCTTTGGGATCTCATCAGGGAGATTTGCTGCAGTCCTCTGGGCTCCCAGGGGACTCTGGTTGCTCTGATGCTGTTGCTGGGCTTCAGTGGCCCCTTGGAATGGCTGAGGTTGGCCAGAGCAGCAGGTTTCACACCATGGAGTCCAACACTCTGTGTGTCCCCTGCAGTCTGCGTGTGTGTTTGGACACAGCCTGTGGAACCACCCAATTTTGGTGGATCACGGAGCCTCAGAGGTCCTTTCCTGTTCCCACAAGGCCACAAAGTGATGCCAGGCTCCTGATGAAAGCCCCAGCTAACTCCTAACACCGTGGCACAGTGACAGTCGAGACAGTGACGGGGCCGCTGTGCCCAGTAGGAGGACGAGGAACTAAAGTTCTCTTTACCTCACATTGGAGCTGCAGCCCTCACAAAGCGGGATGAAATCCTGCTCCAGCCAAATGCTAAGGAGGCGGCGCGGCCCCCGGCAGCCTTTGTGCTTCTCCCGTGGGATTAGGCAGCGGCGGGTGAGGAGCAGCGAGTAGAAAGGCTGGCGGCCGGGGGTGAGCAGCGGGTCAACAAGCCCCTTTCAATCCCCACACCCCAATGGGAGGGGGCAGCCCAGGGCTTGCACACTGAGCAGTTTTAAATAGCTTCTCTCTTGGCTCTTATCCAGAACTTGCGGGTTTCCCTTTCACAGGATGGGCCTTTGCTGTGTTCGCTCCTACGTGTCTTCAAGGGCATCTCTGCCTGTACAGCTGCGAAGGGCTGAGCTGGGCTCCAAAAGCAGGTTTCGCTCCCGACTCTCCACCTCGTTTCTTGTGCTGTCTTGGGCGAGTTGTTCATGGCCTGACTCAGCCACCCTCACGTTGCAGCAGTGTAATTGTGACTCGGGCTGTTCCTCCTCCGGAGCTGCGGCCTGCTCAAGAGAAGAGGCAGGTAAACGTCAGGAGCGAGGAGCAGAGCTCCGTGCTAGTGGGGTCGCTTGTGCAGGGCTCCCCACGGTGCACACAGGGCTCGGGAGCAAACGCTGGCCCTGCAGGGCCCGGGCCCTGCGCTGGGCAAGGCTGCAGCACCCAGCAAAGGGCTCAGGAGCGGGGGGGCTGCAGCGCCAGGCGCTGGCAAGCAGGGACGCTTCCATGGGGGCCACCGAGGACACACAGGGAGGTGTGTGTGTGTGTGTGTGTGTGTGTGTGTGCGTGTGTGTGTGTACATGTATATTTATGTACACACATATGTCTATTATTTACCCTGGAATAGCTTATTCTCGTAAATAAGAGACGAAAATCTTTCACCTCTTAAACCACTGCCTCATGTCTGACTGCTGTTTGAGCTAACAAAAATATAGTGCACATGCTTGAAAATTTAATCCAAAATCATTACAAGGGCAATTTAGATCAGGCTAGTTGAGCCACATTTTTGTGTGCGTGTTTGTGTGTGTATACTCTCCTTTGAAGTAAATATTCTGTCATCCAGGTTAATCTTTAATTCCCTCAAAACTCCTTAGTTAAACTAAAGGCAACATTAGTCCATTATATTCCAAATGAGAATGTCAATAAAAATCTTAGCTGGGTTTATATCATCTAATTTATTTATGCCAGCATAGAAACACCTGTAAATATTTGGTGCAAGGAGTCTCCCTTTTCCCCCTGCAGCTGGTCCCCAGCACCACTGTGTCCAGGACAAAGTGGAGAGAGAGGCAGACAGAAACTATGGGGTGGGGACGCGGGCACCTGGAATAGGGGGCCATCTGAAACAGCAGCAAAGCAAGTCAGCCAGAGTGGGGAATGAACAATGGAAAATACAGAATATAGAAGGGAACAGAAGTAGTAGGAAGAAGGACTCATCCCACCTTGACTTCCCAAGTGGTTTCAAGTCCACCAACTACTCCAGCCACTCCAGAGCAAGCAGGTGAGCAGAGCAGACACCAGCCTTTGGACAGCAGCTTTGCTGGTCATGCCAAGATCCTTATGGATAAATCAGTATCTCAGAAATACAGAAAATGCCCAGAGTAGAGATTAGATAAGCCAGTGTCTCACACGTTGGACTGGCCACAGGGCAGCTTGCACAACAGCACTTTCTCTGAACAAGCACAAACTCTCCCTTGACTGGTGATCACCGACATGGATTCACAAGTCGTGTCAAACCCATTAACTCGCCTGCTGCAACACAGCCGCTGGTTTCACCACGAGGGAAAAGCAAGGGCTGGCAGATCTCGATGGTAGTAAGACTGCAGGCATCGCTACGAAGGAGACTTTCCCCTTAGTCAATTTAGGGGAGGGCTGTGGAGATAAAAAAGGCACGTGAATCTTTCAAGCACAGAGAGTATTTAATGGTGTTGAACTAGAGAGGTTCCCTGGCCGGCGCTCCAGCCCTGCTGCTGGCCTGAGCAAGGGAACAGCAAGCAGGACGTGTGGACAGAGCAGTGAATGGGGGACTGCGAGTGCACCTGGGAGAGGGAGTGAGCCTCCAAATGGCCTTGCCAAAGCGCAGAAATGCTCTGGAAAAGAAAAAGAAAAAAAGAGAAAAAGAAAGACAGGGCATAATTGAACAGAGCTGAATGTGAGGCACGATGCTTGCACTGAAATCATTGGTTGGACAAATATAGGATGGGGAATAGCTGTCGGGGAAGAAAAGCTTCTCTCGATGGTAACAGCTGATATGAGTTAGCAGTGCCACAAAAGAGGGTCCCTCGCTGAGCTCCTCTACTCGCTGCCGGAAAGGCCTCTTGCAGAATCTGGTATACGCTTCGGGCACCCATTTTGAGGCAGGTGAACGACAGATAGTGGCCAGGTCCCAGTTCAGACACTGCCCTTTCCGGGCATCTGCCATGGGGGTGCAGCCAAGTACAATTGTTGATAGCCCCTGCACGAGGATCATCTCCTCATGCTCTCAAAGCCGTGGAAGATTCCCCCGAAAGCTGTGAGGCTGCAGACGAGCTTACAAAGCCTCTCCTCCTGCCAAAGGCACAGCAGGTTGCAGTTTTCCTTGCCAAAGCCTTATCCTGCCTCGCTGAGATGTGGTTAGCAGTGGCGTGTGACCAAAGGGACAGGAGTGATTAGGAGAGGCAGCCTCAGTAGGGCCTGATGGTCCCTTGTCATTTTGATGACAGTGTCCCTGGGTTGGCCAAGGCCTAATGCAACAAGTCGCCTTGCATCACCCGAGTTTGGTTTTGCAGCTCCTCTGGGCACCCAAGCACTCAGCCTTCTTGAACTGGCTCCATGCGCTGTTTCTGCACCATCCTTAGCAAAATCAGCTGCAGCCCATGGTGGGGAGGGAGAAAGGAGCCGTGAAAGTGAAGTGCTCTGGACTCGTTCACTTCTGTACCAGCACCATTGCACGGGAGAAGCCAGGGCGCCATCCGTGTAGCTCTTCCTCGCCCTTTCCACAGGTTCCAGCATGGATGCTAATCTGCGCCGGGTTCTGCTTTTCCCACGGCAACGGCCAGGCATCACAATCTGCCAGGGGAGGCAGGCGGCCCGTGGGGGCCCTCTGGCCCCGAGGAACGGGAGGGCGCCCGGCTCGGCACGCGGCGGGATGGAGGCGGCAGCGCAGGGCTGCGCCGAGCCGGGAATAGCGCAGCAGCTGCCGCCTGCGCCCGCCACCGTCGCGGCATATGGCAGGTAGAGAATAGCTCCGAAGGGGAGGCAAACAAAGCAGGAGGCGGCAGGCTGGCGCCGAGCCGGGGAAGGCAGCGCCCGGCCGGCTCCCATGGGTGCTGGGGCTGCCGATGCAAGGCGTGCACATAGGCGTGGGTGTCACTGCGGCGCCACGTGCCTCCGAGCCAGCCCTGCTGCAGCTGGGCGTGAGAAGGGGGTTCCTGAGCTGAGGGGGAAACCTGTGGGGTTGTTCCCACGGGCGCCCAGGGCTCTGGCTCCAAAGCGCGGTGGCCGGTGCTCGCCTTTCTACAGCCCAGCAAGCCCCAAGGCTCCCAGCAGGGTTGTGGGTGCAGGGGCTGGCACCAGAGATATCCCTGAGGCTGCCCCTGTGCCCTTCGCAGCTCGCCCCCCACACAGGCGGCAGCACCAAAGGTGGAGGAGGACGCGCGCACGCTGCGCCTGCTGCTGCAGCACAAGGACGTGGAGATCCGGGCGCTGCGGGAGGTGGCGCAGCGGGCGCCCGCTGCCCGGCTGGCCCACGCGTGCCGGGAGGTGGCGGGCGCCCCGCACCAGGGGTAAGGCCGGGAAGCGGCTCTCAGGGCAGCGAGGGCATGGGTGGGAGGCACCTCTGGGCACCGAGCACCTGCAGGGCCTGCCGAAGGCTGGAGCTTCCCAGGAAAGTCCTAGGGCTGCAGCACACACTGCCTCTATGGCTACCTGGGAATCTGCCTGCAGACAAGGCTGGAGCAGGGGTGCCGGGCACG
This sequence comes from Nothura maculosa, assembly GCA_032353885.1. NCBI lineage: Eukaryota > Metazoa > Chordata > Aves > Tinamiformes > Tinamidae > Nothura > Nothura maculosa. The sequence goes on along the minus strand of JAUBOD010001069.1, from coordinate 1,065,561 downwards.
GGAAAGGCCAACGGAGCACCACGATTCGGGAGGTGAATGAAACGTGCACAGGAACAGCCACGGCGCACGTTACATGTGGGCAGGCAGGAGGGTGCGTGGTCATGCCCAGGGAGGTGGTGAGGCTGAGCTGGTGCTGTGGCCATCCAGCCCCGGTCATCGAGAGGTGCAGGCTGTGGGCTGCGGGGTCAGCAGAGGCAGCCGGGGGATGGTGGGCAACCAGGGCATCTCCATCAGCCACAGGTTTTTGGTTTCCTCTGACCACACACAACTGTGGGGCTCTCAGAGGGAAGGGAGCACAGGGTGATCTGTGATGTTGGTCTCAAGGTGGAGAAGTGAAACTTCACAGAGGGCATCCAGGTACCAGTGCAAAGACTCAAACAGCCAGTGCCTGGGGGTGGCAATGGACCAGCTGACTGCTGAGCTGAGGACTCAGAGGGAGACCTACCTCCAGGTAAGGGAGCCAAGGATGGTCCCGAGAGCTGTGTGCCCTCAGAAGTGTCACTTCTGTGCCCTGTGCACACTTCTGTCACTGTGCAAACACCTTGATCATCTTGTCCTTTGGGTAGAGGCTGGTATCCCTTCTGTTCCCTGGTGGTTGGGTTCCATCCTCCTTGTGGATCCACAGGCAGGCAAAGGCAGAAGCCAATTTAACAGTCCAACATGCAAGCTTCTCCTGTATGTAACACATGGATCCACCTAACAGCAAGATGGATTTATTTTAGAAGGTTAAATGAGAGTTGGATGGGAAAAGTACAGGTCCAAACTCTCTGCTGAGTGGGTATGTTATGCCCCTGGGTACCTGCCACAGGAGGTCAGGCCTGGAGCATTTAGCATTGATATTTGGTGATTTTTCATTTTCTCCTTGTCTTCAAAGGAGGTGAAGATTCTGGGGGAGAAACTTCAGAAGGTGGAGGCTTTGGTTCTGCAGCTGTGCAAAGATGTTGAGCAGCTGGGGCGTTCCCAGGCTGAGCACTTCCGCCAAAAGTCCTGGCAACAAAAAGTGCCCACTGTGAACCTGCCTCCAGAAACAGAGTCGAGCAGCTCCAGGGAGAGCTTTGAGGTAAGCACAGACCCATTGAGACCCGAGAGGAAAGCACAGCAAGGCCGAGGGGAGCAGGAAATGGCGGGAGGGGAGAGAATGGTATTTAGGGTCCAAGATGAGGCATTGAGCCCCACACCATGTTTTAATGGGCGCACTGGCACCTCAACATGAGGGAAGGCACCAAGGAGTAGGTCTGTGGGGTTCCTGTGGTGGAGGCACCCACAGCTCCCGAGGGACAGGCTCCTGCCCCATGTTCCTGCAGCCCCAGTTGCCAAGTCCTGGCCCAACCCACTGTGCAGGCCAGATCTAGGCCATGGAAAACAGGCAATTACAGAATTCACTCTAAATTTGCTGCAGTTGATCCTGCAGGAAAGATTTTTTAATGATATTTTCTTCTCCTATAGTTATTTTGCTGCAAAAAATGCCATTGTTGCAAGTGATAGAATTTATTATCCAACGTGACAGAGTTATGGGAAATCCTGTTCATCACAATTCCTTCTCTCCCTTTCTCGCTCCCTTTAATTCCATTCTCTAACCCAAAAAGAAGAATTTAAAAAGGCTGGGCCCTTCAGACACCAACAAGCCAAATAACAGTGCAGTCTCCTGACCGATACACATTGTCCCACTGTAAACAGTTACATGCTCTGCCAGAAACACTCCCTTCCGTGGCGGATCTTCCTCTGTAAATCAGACAGGCTACAAGCGACTGTCTGGTATGTCCCTTCATACCAGAATTATGTGACCTGTTCCACCTCTTCCAAGTATGTTACATTTGAAAGCTCTTATCATTGTTTGCATATTTACTTTGTTCAAATTGCAAAAAAGAAATGCAGTTCTCTGCATTCCTTGCGAAGTCTGCTTGAACTTAAGGTAAAGTTATCCCCTTTTCCATAGCAACAAGGGCCTCTCCTTTGTTTTTCCATGTCACTAATCTAATCCAAAGGCTTGTGTTTGAACTCAGACTTCCTCCAAATTGTTCATAATCCAAAAAATCAGCATTGTGCAACAGCAGTTAAAGGGGAAAATAATTCCTCTCTTTGTTCTTCGATATGACAAAATTGACAGTAAACACAATAAAAAGGATAGAGCATAGTCATGATAACTTTTTCTTAACTTAGACTTCTTTGTTCTATTTAACAATTTAACACTAATATGATATTCCAAGCAAAGAGACATTGGTGCTTTCACCACCATTCATCTCCCTCAAGAGTTATGAATATTATTGAGGAGTATCCCTGTAAAATCACCCCTGCTAGAGCATGGCATCAGCAGAGAAGCTGGGAGCAGCAACATTGTATTCAGGGCTGCAGCAGCTCTTAGGCCAAACTTCTAAAAAGGTAAAGTTTGGTCATTAAAAAACAGGAAGTTCTTGTCTAGTGGAGACACTGTCCTGACCGTGGATGTTATTCCTTCTATGCATCATTTTTCTGGAAAAGGCCAATACATCTTCATTTTACCCTGAAAAATGCTTGCTTTACAAGAGTTTTTTTCTGATTGCTCACTTGGACTGCCTGGAAATTGCCACCCTCTATTTTAACCTCTCATCTCTTGATGGATTTGCTGCTTTTGGGGACATTTATTACCCTGGCCTGCCTTTCTCCCTGGATTTACTAATGCCACAGCTGATCCAAAGCCCACTGAAGAGGACACTGAGATCCCTCCAAGACTTGGCAGCTGCCTTTCACCGGCCTGCCCAGGTGACAGCTCCTGCCACCAGGCACTCACCATTTCTTTTACTTTTCTTTCATTCCAACTTGTTTCGTCTTGTCACTCCTCCCATCCTCATCTGTCCTTGTGTTGGGAGGCAGAAGCCACCTTTGCCCCCAATTTCCCCTCTCCAACATGTTCCCTGCAGTATTTCCTCCTCTTCTTGCTGATCTCCTTCACTCCAGCACATAAAAGGTTTCCACCTCTCTCTCCCTGAACCTGCCAACATTTTCTCTTCTTTTCATGGGAGACAGAGGAACTAAACCCTGCACCTGCACACAGTATCGATGCGCTTTGGGTGGCCAGGGAAGGGCAAGTATTGCTGTACTCTCCCATGAGCCCACAGCACCTCAGCTGGCTTTGGGAATCCCCGCTCTTGGCATGCCAGGGCTCAGCTTCCCGTCGGATCCCTCTCCAATTATCCACCGTCAGAAATCGCACGCCGAGGAAGGCAATCAAACACCAGGGCACGTGTTATGGGGAGACTTCTTACCTGCTGCTTCTGCCTTTCCACCGCAGCTCTGGGCCGAGACGGAAAACAAGAATATCAAAACGGAGCTGAGCGTCATGTCGCTGCAGCGGACGGCCAAGCACGTGAGCCTCCTGGACGCCTTCGTCAAGGTCAGTGCCGCAGCCCGCTCCTGCCGGGCACGGCAGCACTGAGAAAAAGAGGGGAGCTTCTGAGCTCTGCCAGAGCCACAGGGGCTATGGGTACCCTGGTGCCGGGGTTTGCCTGGTGCTGAGCAGGAAATGCCAGTACCAACATCCTTCTGTTTAAGGAAGAAGACGCGGCGCAGCAGAGCGTGGAGAAAGAAGAGCTGGAAGATATTGAAATGCTGTTCAAAGAGCACTTCACCTCCAACATGGATCTGAACAAGCAGAACCACAACGGCAGTCCCGGCAACCCACAGCCAGGGTACGTGGGGCAGCGTCCTGCTGGTATTCCTTTCCTTCCCATAAACCTGCCCCTCCACTGCCCGCCTTGCTGATGCTCCTCGTATCCTCTATCTCCACCTGTTTAGCCAGGAAGAAGCTCCCAAAAATCTGATTTGCTCAAGGACTGCAGGGCTAAGCCATGTAGTGCAAGGAAATGGGGAAAAGAAAGGGTATGGAGGAGAGCTGGAGAAAAGGATGGGGATAAAAGGGAGAGAAATGGCAGAGCTTGGCCCCAGAGCACTGCTTTCCAGATGGGCAAAGCTGGCAGCCAGGCATTTCCCTGCCAGGAAACATGCAGCCCCAGCAGCGCAGCACCAAATGGGGCGGCAGCAGCTGCAGGGCTGGCAGAGGATGGTCCGGCCTCGAGGTGGCTCCTTCTGCTCTCCTGCCATGGGAGAGGATGGTGAACACAGATGGAGAAGCTGGCACTCAAGTTGTGCTCGATCTGGCGTTTGTCTGGAGATTGTGGTTGGTTTCCATAGAGAAGAGATTTCTGTTGCAGGCTAGGGCTTCACGTAGCACCAGCAGAGCCATGTAGCACCACTATCTCTAAGTGCTTAAGGTTAGCTTCCTACAAAAATATTTCCAGAAAAGTTTCATGTGAACGTGGTAGCAAGACACTACTTGCACGGTGCGTTTGAGGGCATCACATGAGGCAGGGCCGGACCCTGGCGGAGGAGATCACCAGGAAAAGCTGATCCCGCTGCGTGCTGAGCACCGCCCAAGCGCCCTGCCGCCGCTCGGGCCTGGCTCGCCCGTCCTGTTCCTCCCAGACGCTCGTGCACTTGTGGGACTCTCTCCTTCCCCCTAGCGCCCGCGCCAGAGCTGTTCAAGATGTTCCCATCACATGCAGCAATAGCTAGGGCTCGCCTCAATGCACACGCACTATAAGGCTCTTCCTGAAGCACAGCTTTTAAGAGTTTATAAATAATATTGCAACTCTCTACCCAGTCATTCAATACTAATTTTTCTTACAGCTGGAAAAATAACGAACACAGGAAATCAAACTCAACTCAGAAGATGGATAATTTCCCTGGGAGAGAAAGCCATAAAACGGAGAGCAGCTGGAAACCTGTGAAACTGGACGATGTTCCCGAGCAGGAGGAGTGCAGGACTACGGTGCTGCTGCAGGAGCTGCCAGAAGTGCCAGAAGCAGCGGCCTGTGCACGTAAGCAGGGTCTGCCCAGCCCGTGACCGCTGCTGCTAGCGGCTCCTTTGCACCTGTGCAGCCTGGCTCCTGTAATCCACACTAATCCCTTGGAGAGGGGGAGAATTAGGTAGAGCCAAATGAAAAAGTATCTGATTTACGCAGAGTCGGCTGCAGGATCCAGTTCCAAACGTGCCGTCCCCTGATGTAGCTAAGAAAATTATCTCCATTACTTCCTCTGCTTTATTGCTGTTGCTCTGGTCTCTGCAAAACCAGCTGCAAACGTGCAGGGTAGCATGGTTTCTATCCGCACAGGGAAAGGGTATGTGCCTTGCAGCAGAAGGCCTTGTCTCTGGGCCGGAGCAGGACAAACGCTTGTCCCAGGGACGTAGGCAAGAGGACATGCTGCTCCCGAGCGGCAGCGGGGAGGTTCCGCAGGGTCCTCACCGCTGCCCTCCTGTCTCCCACAGCCGCAGGGCCCAAGGCGGCGAGTGAGCTGCTTATGCCGAGCCAGGCGCCCGCCGCCTTGCCGGGCGGCGCGGAGCGCTGCGAGCCGCCCGCCGTGCCCCCCTGCCGCAGCACCACCAGCAGGCGCTGCTCCTGGGACGAGAACGAAAGGTGAGCGCGGGCGGCGAGCGGCCCTGGGACGGCTTCGGAGATCCCCGCTCTGCCCGCGGTGGCTCTGGGGACTGAGGTGGCCATTGGGAGTGCAGGCCGGCACACTGGCTCCCACTACATGGAGCTGGGCACCCCAGCACAGCCTTGGTTGCCTGCACAAATAACCAAACTCTGAGCTGGCAGAGCTGCCATAGGGCCACCAGGTCCCATCGGGCCACCCTGCAAAGCAGCCACTGTCACGTGGGTGGAAAGAAAGGAGCGGGGAAGGATGACATATTCACTGCCATGGAGTTGCCTTGCATGAGGTTGTCCTTGCCTGGTTCTCGCCTCCTGTCACAGAAGCTCCGGGCTGCAGGGACACCTTCTCACTGGCACTGTGTTCCCAGGGCATCCAACGGCACCAACTTCCTGAAGATTGTCACCGTGGACCCCAGCGGCCACTTTGTTCGGATCCTCAACTGCTGCTCCTACGTCACTGTAGACATCAGTGGCTATGTCATCCAGCAGTGGCTCGGCGAGTTCCCCTTATCCATCTACCGCTTCCCTGCGGACACCACTCTTCCCCCACGACATCACATTACCGTAAGCAGGAGCATCCATCCTTAATAGGGTGAGGAGGCCAGAGGCAGGGAGACCTTCTGGACCCAAAGCCAGGCCCTTCAAGCACTTGTGGCCCAGCAAGCTCTAAAGGGGACAGAAAGCCCAATTGAGCATATTGCAGGTGAAGATGCCCCTCTAGGCAGAGCACAGACCCCACAGAGGTCCCACTTGGTTGGAAGAGGGTGGGAGTACAAAGAGCATGTGCTGCCAAGCACCAAGCTATGGCTGCTCTGCCTCCAAAGACCCCAGCTGAAAGCAGAGCAGTTGTCTCTTCTCCTGTGCATGAGTCTGTCCTCCCAGCACGTGGGTGGCTGGTGTGGGGATACACACACCAGGGGCCATTCTGTCTCTAGGTGTGGGCTGCAGAGGCCAATCCTGTTGAAGAAAACGCCAAGTTGAAGGCGAGTGAGCACTTCAGAGCAGGCCCAGAGTGCACCACCATCCTCAGAGACGCCCAGGGCCGGGTGAGCGATGCTGGGCACGGGGGAAGAGCAGCGGATCCAGCTCCTGCACAAGTCCCGGGGGCTGCACATGGATATCCAAGGGGTCCAGAGCACCATGAGACTCCCTCTGCTGGGTGCCCTCTCCTGGCCAGCTGCACCCACAGCCTGCCTAGCTGCTGTGGGGAGGTGGCCGAAGAGGAAAGCAGTCCAGGGAAAAGGGCCCTGCTCTTTTTACCCGGCACACACCAAACCCAGGGTTCCTGGCCCTGTTCTACAGCTGAACTGGCACCGCTAAAACCAAGCTGGGTGTTAAAGCCATGGGCACCATCCGGGCAGCTCCCAAGCGCTCTGCACAAGCCCCTGAGCCTCCAGGGGCGGCTGGGCTGTGCATGAGGGCAGCGAGGGCCACAAAGGCACCGTGGAGCTTCCCAGGGGCCTTCTTCCCTCCACGAGCTCCCTGGGTTCCAGACAGCATGGAGAGCCATGGCCAGCAGCCTCTGCAGCCATGTAGAGCAGCTCGCTGGCCTCTTCCCAGCTCGCAGCCAATTACTCACGTCTGGCAGCTTGCAGGAGGCAGCAGCAGCAACAGCCTCTCAAAGACCTGAGCTTGGGTGGTGCCTGCGCCTATGGAGGAGGATGATTATTCCCTGCATTAAACAAATATCAATTAGTGCCAGGGGAATGCTGGGACTGCAGTGTTTGCTTAGGAGGGATGGGACACAAACAATTACACTTTAAGATTGACACCAGTTTCCCAGACAGGCTCTGTCAGGACCAGCAGTTGCTCCGTAGCCCCCATCCCTGGGGATGTGTGGCAGCCCAGGACAGGGCTGGAGCCCCTTTGTCCCGGGGCCCAGACACCAAAGGCACCTCCCTCGGGGGAGCCGCGATGCACACGGGGCTCTCGTGCAGCGCTGCCACTGCGGCCCTCGGCGCCGCTCCCAGGCTGCGCCGGCAGCACCGCAGGCTCTGCAGCGAGGGGCAGCCCGTCCGGTCACACCGCGACGGGAGGAGAATTGCCCCAAGCGACTAATTCTCTCCTTCTCTCCCCGGGCTACCCAAGATCTTGTCGGAGTTCAAAGCCCCGCACAGACACACCACGGCTGCAGATGCCTACAGCGACAACACGGACCTTTCAGTGGACAAGTTCCCGCTTGACCAAGACACGGAGCAGGGAGAGGCTGCGGAGCTTCCTCCGGGGCAGAGCGCAAGCGCCCAGGCTGCGGCATTGAAAGCCAGGTAAGAAGCGGGGCCAGGTGAGTACAGCCAGGAAAGCAACGGGAGCTGGGAGGCACCATCCCTCCGAGCACCCAGCTCTGGGTACTGTGGCCTTTTCTGAACAGAGCCAGGCTCCCACTAGGTGCTGCCACCTAAGAGCATATCCCAAGGATGTGTTTCTGGCAGGTTCCTTTCCATGGCAGCCTGAAGCCTTCCCAGCATAGCTCAGGATGCTAATTTGGGTACTTGAGTTTGAGCTGGAGACGCTAGTGCAGGTGAACAGGGTGGTTTTAAAAAATGCTGCTGCCTGCAAGCTGACCTTGTTGTCCTTCATAGCCAAAAGAAGAGCTCATCTGACTGCCTTGCCACCAAACCTGCCCGCTCGGATCTGCCCAAAGGCGGCAAGAGGCAAACAAGGCTGAAACTCGAAGCAGCTACGAGCACCACCCACTTCCCTAGGGAGAACTTGTCCCGTGCAGCAGGTTGGTGCACAGAGCAAGCCAGGCCCCAGGCTGCCAAGCGCTTGCACTGAAGCGGCTCAGCGGCCGGGCAGCCGGCTTGCACCCACATCACCACACACACAGCCCTGGAGCGGGACCTGCAGCCACCACGTCCTGCCTGCTCCCCTCCTGCTGCCTGCCCCAGTGGGAGCACCGGTGCGGAAGGCGGGAGGGCTGTCCTGGCAGCCACTCCTCTGGGATGCGGCAAAGTCACAGAAGGGTTGAGGGTAGAAGGGTAATTGCGGCCAGAGGCCTCTGCAGCCTCAGCAGTCTTGGCAGGTGTTGGTGCCTGGAGTTCCTTGAGTCCAACCTCCTGCACAAGCAGGATCACCTAGAGCGTGTTGCACCAAGCTTGCTTCCTAGCTGTCTAGCATCCTCTTTTGCTAATGGAGGACCCAACACTACTCGAGCACAAACCAGGTGGTTTAAATTTAGATGTCTGTGCTAGGTGAGTCATGCCCCAGAGTGGCTGCAGACCCTGCCCAGAGCAATGAGGCCAAGCACTCAGGGCTCTGAACACCATGGCAATCCAAGCAGCAACCTAGGAAATTATCTAGAGCTGATCTGGAATTTGTGTGTATTTAAGCAAGACAGATGCCAAGTGCATCTCTTCTTGAATGTCTCTCTATTTTTTCTTCCTTGGCAGCCAAAGGAAGCATCCATTCTTCATCTAGCAAAGAGCACAAATTAGCTCCAAGTGCAAAGCAGCTCCTGGCTACCAAGCTTTCAGCAAGAGTAAGTAACCGCCTATGAGCTCCGCGGCAGTGGTGCTGGGGACACTCCATCCGGCTGGTGTCCTCCTTGGCCTGTCCCGCACGGGGGCTTACAGAGGCGCTCACAGAACAAAATCCCGGGCTGAGTAGGGGCCCTTTTTTATTTACCACTTCTTTTGGTGAGATTCTGCCCCGGCCATGTTCCCTGCAGGAGGAGGAGGGGTTTTTAGCCACTAAAATAAGCAGCTGCATGCCCAAGGCCTGTCCTCGCTGGCATGCAGCTCCATGCTCCTTTCTCAGATCTTCCAGCAACGCTCCATGTGAGCAGAGCCTTTAAGCAGGCACGGAAGCGCCATGGGTGCAGCAGGGTGCCAGTCAAGCGGCACTTGGAGGCTTCCCATGCACTGCTACGTCAGCAGCGGCGCCGCCTGGGACTAAATCCCTCCCGCCTCACGCAGACCCTGCTCCCTGCAGCTGGCAGCCTCCCTCGTGCCTCCCTGCTTAGCAAGCACACCCAGAGCTGCCCCAGCCCCAGTGGTGGCAGTCCAAGAGCTGCACCAAGGACAAGACAGCAGCCAGCAGCGCATGGTGACCCAGGGGGTACCACCCGCCCCGGCTCAGCAGCACCTGGGCCCAGCCAAGCACAGTCAGGGCACAGCAGCCTGCAATAGAGACATCAGAGGCAGAGGAAAAGGGCACCAGGGACTGGCGTTGATTCCCCCTTGCTGAGCGGGAAGT
>JAUBOD010001069.1:1040245-1052846 GCA_032353885.1 Nothura maculosa | reverse complement strand
CCAAGCTCCAGTTTAGTACTGTTGCTTTACTCACAGTGATGCTGCTCTTACTCAGAGCAGGGCATGGAGCAAAAAAGTGGAAATATGCTAAGACTTATTCTGTTTTAGTACATGAAAGCTGCAAAAATAACTATGTGTTCTGTAATAAGAGGTTGATTGGCTGTTATGTTGATCAGCAGGTGCTCTTTAAAGAAAGCACTTCTGACCAGCTGCAGCCTTAATTGAGGCCAATCAGGCCATTTGTTTAAAGTGCTGGGCTCGCACAGCTCTGTGGTTAGCCTGCAGATGAAGCTGAAAGACAGCATCAATCCTTTGGGAGGAAGGAGCACACCCATGGCCCGAAGGCTGCGCTGTGTGCGTGGCTCCACCCCACAGTCCGTGCAGGCTGCTGTCTAGGAGTGTGGGGTCTTGCTCCGAGACATTGTGGAGACACCGTGTCTGTCTGGCACCTGCTGCAGCACAGCCCTGGCCGGCAGGGGCCAAGCTGCATTGGCCAGCCCAAACCTCTCTGTGTTTTCCATGGATGAGCACACCACTGGTTGCTGATGGTGGATCTTCCTGGGCACGCTCTTATTCACGCCGGGCCTGGGGAAAAGACACAATTATTAAGGTGAAATTGCACTGTGAGTCTGGATGAAAGCTGAAGCAAGAGCTTGCAGGCCTGGGAGCTGCCTGGAGCACAGCCTCTTCCCACACAAGGCACATGCTCAGTGTGTACACTGCATGTGTATGCTGCACCACACTGTGCTGGTGTGAAATCAAGAAATTAGGACTCTTCAGTTCTAGGTCTTCAAAGAAGTAATAAAATGCCAGTGTTACAGTGAGAAGGTTCAATTCTTACAGTGAGAGGGTCCAGAAATAATCATGTTTATGTGCACACGATAACTTAGCTAATACCTACATTATTTTCTAAAGGGCTCTATTTTCCAAAGTTTTTTCTAATATGAATTGATGCAAGTTTGAAAGGAAAAATTAGAGTGGCATGTTAGGAATTGGTTCAAGTATTTGCTCAAGGAGACTCTTGAACAGGTACCACTGGATAATGGTCCTGCATGGGAAACATGAGAGCTAAGCAGAAAGGACACATGGAGATTCTGTTATTTAAGAAAATACAGTATTTCCAACATTCAATCTATGAGTAACATGAGCAAATGTTTCATTTAGCTTCAGAAGAACAAACATAAAGACCAGCATGAATTAAAGGAGCTCTTTTTGCAGAACAGGCAGGAGATTCCAGAGACAACACAGACGTATGCTTTTTCCTACTGTGAAGTCCCTTCTGGTTTTACTAGACATCCTGTTGGGAGAGCTGCCAGCAGCATGCGTACCTGACACTTTTTGATCCAACAGCTGCTGGTCCTGAAATAGGTCTCAGCCTGCCAGTGCTCCCACCAGGCTGGAGCTGTCCCAGTGGTGGGGAAGGGAAGGTCTCACACACAGCAGGTGCACTGTGCAGGCTCAGGAGAGCGAGCTCCTCACCCAGAGGCTCAGCCGAAGTTTCTTGACGAGCCTTTGATTGGCAAAGCTGCATCCACTGCCTGTCCTCTTCTCGGCTCTGTATTTTTAGGCATCTTACCCTGTGGTTCCTCATTTTCCAAGGTCTTCCTGCAACATCTGCTAGAGATGCAGGCGAAGGGCTTTTTGGAGGAGAAGGAATTAGGCAACGGTTTGGGTTGGAGAACACTGTCCGTTCTTGAGCATGCAACGAATCTGAAAAACGGGGAAGGACAGTGATTTACAGGCTCACCTTACTCTTAAACTGAATCAGTGAGCAAAAAGGCTGTAGAGAACCCAGTGTGATGGAGCTGAACTGGTACCTGAGGATGAGTGGGAAAGACTGGAATGGAAGGAATCAAGTGAAATCCTTTCAGTTAGATCCTCATCGTAGGGCTCTCTCAACATATCTTCACAGTTGTCAGGCAGGCTACAGTCTTCGTCCTCTTCCTCATCACTAAGAGTTACCTTCAGTACTTGGGGGGCTTTTTCTTGCTGAACCATTTGCAGGAACCTGAGCAATATTAAGCATTAACCTTTAGTTAGCCTTTCAGTTGTGGCTATGCTGTAAGCTGGGTGTAGCTTGGCAAGTAGCAGGACGGTGCATTTAGTTACACCCAGTTACTTTCCACCTGCCTGAAGATATATGAAAGATCATTACGAATGCATCGTGTACCTAAGCTGCCCATGTCTGTCTGAAAGTATCCTTAAATTAACCACTGAAATGGGACAGATATTATGCAGTGAAACAACATCAGAGAAATAAAGCCACTTTCATTTCTAAAAATCTCTCCTTTATGAGATGGGGGGGAATCTCAACATGCTGTTCATTTTCCTTTCAGCCTTTTGACTGCTACCCAGAGAGCAGCCATGAAAAGCAGAAGACGATTGTGCCCACAAGGTGGCCTGAGACAAAGACAGCAGCAGTCTACTGGTAGACTTCAGAGGAGACTGCACGAGGGCCAGGTGTGAGAGTCTTCCTGCCCATAAAGTCAGGCAAACTGATCAGGAATAATTCTAATTCTACTTCCTGCTGAAATCCATAGCACAGTTTGCATTTGGTAAGGCCAATGTGATGCTTCTGAAAATCCTCCTCCTTTCTCACCTCCTTTTCTATCTAAAGTTAAGCATGGATGAGTCCAATTCATTTCCTTGCACTCTAAGCAGGCACACTAAGTTAGTCTTGAGCCTGCTCTAGAGAGAGGGCAGAATTTCATGGTTTTTTTTTTTTCCTCTCCCCTGCCCATCCCACAGCTATTCCTGCAGGAAGAACTGCTCTGCTGGCTCTGCCTGCAGAGACAGGGAGGCAGAAGATGGAAGGCTATCCCATGAAACCACCACCAGGTGGCCAAAGAGTTTATTTTATTATTAAGGCAGGCTATGAATCCGTGTGTTACCACATGACAGTCTACAGTTCTCTCACCGTTTATGCTTTTCTCTCCATTCTCCCAGTTTAAAGAAGATATCTTCCTGGCCTACATCCTCAGAGATATGAAGGTTTTCCCCTCTCAGGCTGCATAGTTTGAAAGGGTCCACCAGAGGCGGCTACAAAATAACAGAAGTTGTCTTGAGAATCTCAGAAACTCTTCATATCAGTTTCTAGGTTGTGGATGGTGGAAAGCAAAGCTTGCTGTTTCTCTCACTTCTTCACATCACACCTCGCTAATGTCTTGCTTTTCACTTTAAAGAAAGCTCTGTGCCTCAATCACAACATGCACCACTACACTTGCAGGAACCCAGATCTGTGGGAGGAACCTAGGGTGGTGAGAATGAAAGTCTTATTTATACCCCACAGTTCTCCTTTAAAAAAGCCTGAGTGTAACATTTACACTAATATGCATATTAAGGCCGTAACACAGAACTGATGAGTTCTCTTTCACATCCTACTTTGTAATATACTATAATTCAATCAAAAGTTCAAATTTGTTTCAAAAAAGCTTCCAATGTTTGGGCAGTGGCAAAAGGGGAGGTGGGAAAGAGGGTCACATACTTTTAGCATTTGTTGTCAGCATTAAGCAAAGTTGCAGGTAGTGTGATGCACACACCCTATACATGCAGTTTCCTTGATGCAGAAGAGAATAAACTTTGGCTTTATATTCATTTAGTCAATAGGAACAACCCTGCAGCACCAGCAACCTCAGCATTTATGCTGACATCAAAGGAACACTGCTGAAAAATCTTTTGCTTGGTGACTGTTGTACAAAACCAGCCAAATCTGGCAATCTTGCCTTGCATTTTGTTTAGGCAAGATGACATAAAACGTGCCACCAACAGCTGATGTGATTTTCACGTGTTTCTTTTCAGTTGATGTTCTTCTTTCCTTATGTTTCCAGATGGGGATTGCAGACAATACCTGCTGATATTTTATTCAATGCCACAATACTGCTGTCAGGTTTTGGCAGATTTCTATTGCCCGTCTCAGACAAGAGGCATGGAGCAGTTCCACCTCCCTCAGCTATGGCAGGGTGTCCCTCAGCTACCTGCCTTCCAGCTCATGAATCATTCAGTGTTTTCTCCAATTTCTCAGAATCACCACGATCTTCTCATCCCACTACCTTCTATGGTAAAGGACAGGGGTATCCCAGTGCCTTGGATCCCCCCTATTCTCTTCCTGTAATTTGTTCATTTTTCTGGATTTGGCTTTTTGCACTAATTGCCCCAAATTTGCATTTGAGGAGCTCATGGCATGTGTGTAGGGCAACACAGAATGGGAATCACATTCCTCAGGGCTCATGCTCTTCAAGATCCCACACACCACAGTGGGAACTCAGTTTATCACAAGGTTTACGTAGGTGGCCAGCCAGAAACAGGTAACATAAGAGAAAAACATACATCTAGCTTTTGTTTCCTTGCACGAAGGGCCTTGATGGGGTTCCCACATATAACTTGAGCGAGTCCTAAGGAGAAAAGGAACACAGAAAATACTTTACTCCAGTGCATAGCTCATTTGGCTGCCTTTGAAATCAGTCAAAATCACTTCCCGAATCTAGGAGGATGCAATATTTCACTGGATAGGTTCACAGTCTCGACTGAGATGGCCTGACGCTGCTCTAAGGAGCAGCAGTTTCTCTGTTTCTACCAGAATCTGCTTTCTTCTGCTCCTACCCTGACTCCTTCCACTGTGCTAGCACAAATGCTTGCATAACCAGGTAACAGATTCAAATCAAAACTAAATATGCCTTTTTAATCTTGCTAGGTTGTTTTGCAGCTGGATCTCTACCATACTCACGTTCTCCATGCAGTCATACTTGTGCCAAAACAAGAGACAAGGTAACAAAGTCACATGAGGAAACGGTGACTGTTTGGTGGAGCCACATCTTTTGGAAGGGTTAGCTAACTGAAACTGCAGTTTCATTCCTTGGCAGGCTGGATGCTGTTGCCTTTCACTTCCCTGAAAATGTACTCAGTCATCAACACTGCATTACTTCACCAGATCCACACTGCCAAGTCCTACCTACAGGGAAAAACTGAGGTGGGACTGGCGTTTAAGGAGAAGCAGCCAGCAGCACTAGGAGAGGAAACACCATCTCCCCATCTAACCTGCTCCCAGAGAAGGCAGCAGGCCTAGGTAGCAGGCAAGAATGTCTTGGGAAGTCTAAAACACAAAAGTGACCTCGTGACATCCCTTCCCATCTAGCTGTCCCCAGGAACTGAGAGAGCAGCTTCCAGAGATATCTTTGCTTTCCACTTTAATGTCCTCACCCTTTGTCATGCCCACCCTGTCATCTGCTATGAGAAGTGCAAGGGTGCAACTATTCTAAGTTTTCTCTATAGAGATCCTGAAGGAGCCAAGACAGCACATGGTCTCCCTCCTCACCTCTGCCTGCTAACCTGGCAGCACTTCCAGGTGGCAGAGCTGCATGGCCAGGGCACAAAGTGCAGTGGCACAATTGTATTCAGGGCTGGCCTTTTAGGTCAGCTACATGAAGCCAAGAAACTGGCTCCTCTCACTGAGAGGGGGCCTTTCTAGAGGACTACTTTGTCTGTGTGATTGAACAGAGTGTTCCCAGATTTTTTTCATCTAAGTTACATTTGTGAGCCCTAGCAAGGCTGATGTGTAATTTAAGGTATATCAGGACAGGCGACTTCAGCAAGAGAACACCACTGCAATATGTGGCTTTCACGAGACAAAGCAGTGTAAAATGCATAAGGTGGGAATGAGGGAGAGAAAACAAGAAGGCTTCCAACTTACTGTAGGGGAATATGAAAGAACAGAAGGCTAGAGGACTAAGCCTCATGCCAAAAAAAGCTTATGCTGAACCTGATGCAGCAGCAGCCTGGCTGAGTGATAGACACAAAGCCCAAGCTTCCATTAACACTAATAACACAAGAAGGATGCAGAGGCGTGGGAAAGAACAGAATTAAATATATATATATTTTTTACCGTGTGTCAAATCACTGGAGTCATCTTCCAGAAAGAGGCCCTCAGAAACAGTGGGATGGGGAAGAGGACAGCCAGCAGACAGCAAATGGGCACTGTTGTCTCGTCCCGCAGAATCGGGCCGCTGTGCAGTCCCGGGTCTGGAAGCTGTGCGGGGTCTAGGACTGGATCCAGACTGCCTTGCTGCTACTGCCCCAAGATAAAAACCTGAAAGATTTCACTGGTGTAAGCACAGTCATGCAGGATTTAAACCACACCATCACAGCATACTATCAATATGCATGGAGCTGTGGGAGAAGGAAAAATGTCATTACTGCTATAGGAAACACACCTGGAGCTGCAGTGCCTGCTCATAATACACAAGGTTCCCTGCCCAGTTAGCTCTAGGGACAGCATTATTTGAAGATACTTGATTAAACTGCAGTGCCTCTCCTTCCTTCTACTTCCAAATGTCAGCAAGCTGCTCCTGCCATTGGAAGGGATCAGGAAGAGCTCGGTGGCCAGCAGCAGCCTCAATAGCCCTGCAGCTCAGCCTGGATGTGTCCAAAGCTCTAGTTTCCCTGCCTCTCATGTGCTGCCCATCTGCCCTCACTGCCCCAGGGGAACCACTATTGGCAATCTCCCCCTCTCTTGCCACAGACACAGTTCAAGCTTTAAGTCTTAAAACATAGAGCTTAAGTGCACAGAGACAATGAGATGAGAGCAGCCACCTTACCACAGCTGCTGGGCAGTAAGGACAAGCCATTGACTGTGAAATTAGGGAAACCTGTGAAATGCAGCAATAGATTTTTCCAGTGTTGCCTTAGAGATCTTCTCTCTACCACAGAAATAAAGGTGATAATTGAGTTTTCATAAAGCTAGAAGCCAGAATGGATTATACAAAAGCTAGTGAAGGAGATGTAGCCTTGAATTCTTACCTGCGTGACTGCACACAGCTCTGGGAGCAGCATGTGCCAGCTAACATACCATAGGAGGGCTAACTTGCATTTCAGTGCCTAGATGAACAGCTCCATTTAAAACAGTGCTCAGCACCTAACAGCTCCACAGCGGAGCAATCAGCACAGTAATAATATAGCCATTTCTTTAAGAGCCCTATGCTAGGGTCCTTTACAATACCCTAGCCACTGCTGTAAATACAAACCCATGATTTACACATCACATGTCAAGTACCCAAATCAACACTGCTACAGGGAAGAAAAAAACATGGTGATGTCTGAACCTGACCACGTAAGCCCTTCAGCTCACTGCTGAAGGCAAAAATACAAGCCTGTTATAGGACAACACAGCAAGAACTGAGATTTTTTGAAGGTTCCCTGTTGCTTCTGGTGGCCCACTATATTAGCTTGCTTTCTGATCCTGAGCTGATGTTGCCAAAGCAGGATCACTGAGGAATCAGATTTTAATGCATTTTTCTCCTACCATAACTATTATTACAGCTAATGATTTGGGCCCACAGAGATTAAATGACAAGTGTATGTAGTTATTGCAAAATAAACTAAAACTTTAATGGAGTGCAGTTGGCAGCCATAGCACAACTGTGGGGGTCGGGAAGCCAACTGCTTTGCCCGCACTAATGGGAAGCAATGCAGCAGTTATAGGAAATACCTTGTAGCATTTAATGGTATGTGATAAAGTGCATGTAGCATGATATGTAAAAGCATGGACATCTGAACTATGACCGAGGCTACAAGCAAGGGGACAGCAGATTTATTTGCAAACCATTTGCTGTATCCTAATGAGTGCAATGGATTTAAACGCAGAGATGAGGGGAAAAATATAAAAGGACAGATCAGATCAATTACAAGAGCACACAACCTCAGTTGCTAGGATGTAGCTGCCATCAAGAGGTGGGGAGCAAACTCTCTTTCCTACTATTAAATTGGAAATCCTGCTATATCCAAGCTGCATGGGATTAACTGCTACCATGGAAAGAGTGGAGAACAGCTGTTGTTGGAGCATTCATGCCCAAGCCTTCGCTTCTCCAGTCATGCTGAATGAAAGCCAAGTACCAGATTCCCAGCTAATGTGGAGATTCACTCGATGCTTTAGAACCCCCTTGCATTTTTCTGATAGTGGTACTGAAGTCAGGATTGCTCTCATTTAATTCTATCATGTCAGAGCCCAGCTAGGGAAGGAGCAACCAGACTGCAGGCCGTTCTGTCTGTATTCCCTAGCTCAGCAGGCTGCCGTACGACCTAGCGTGGCAGCTCATGTTCCCCCTCACACGAGCCCCCTCCAGCAGCTGGTTAAAAGCAGCCCTGAGAAAATGCAGCAGGTTGTAAGAAAAGCCCCCGCCCCGCGCATAGCAGGAAGTATGCAAGATTACTGCCTATATTTAAAGAAGTGATGAAAGCTAAGGAATACCAACAGAGGTGCACAAGAGTCCTGCTCCCTCTAGCAGGATCATAGGGACTCTAACATTCCCTAGACATGGCATGTGCTGAGGGTCTCAGTGGCCTTGCTGGCTGCCAGGGCAGCCTGAGGGACCTGCTGAAAGCAGCATCAACCCACCCAAAGTTGTGTGTGAGCCCTGCAGAGCCCGGACCTCTCTCTTCTGCAGAGCAAGAACACCCAGGGCTTGACTAACAGCCTGGCCCACTCGGGAGGTCTCCCAGAAGAGAGACAGTCTCCGTGTTTGTCTAAAAGATGCTGTTACAATTGTTTAAAATTTCAATGGACAGAGCACATTGCAGATAGAAGGGAGCCCATCGACCTTGGAGTTACAGAGAAGCCAAGCACTTGGGTCAGGCTTAGGCACAAGTAGGAGGAAGTGCTGAGCACAACTGGAATGATTGTACTGAAAGTTGATCAAAGGTGTGAAGTGAAAGCACAAGCAAAGTGATTCCTTCCCTATGAATTCCAACTTTCTCATTTCCCAAGTAAAAAATACAACGGCCTTCCCCTTCCACTATAACTAAGTTGACTCAGAAGGGATCCATTCACTCTTCATCTTTCTTTCAACATCACAACATGAAAACGGACCTCAGTAGGAAATCTGACATACCTAACCATGGAATATCTCCAGCTAAATCACCTTCCTTGATGGATTCCTTGATGATTAGCCAGTCCTCACTCATCTTCTTGGAAGGAGGGATAGCAGTTTGGCTGGCTGGTATTTCATCCAAATATTCTAAGTGGGGAATGAGTTTTTTCACTTCAACTCTGTAATTATAATCTGGTCCCTGGAAAATTTGAGAGAGTTGTCACTTGAGCAGTTTATTCAACAGACTGCAGCCTTCCACCAGCAACACAGCAGTGTTCAATTTGCATGACTGCCACATAACTTGGAATGTCTCCAAGAGATAAACCTGCTCACCTCATTCAACAGAAATAGAGTCAGGAATTACTTTTCATGGTACTTTCCCATGTAATTTCTACTCAAATTGACCGTGAATATGTCTGGAGTAGCACAAACACACCCTCATCCCAAAAGGCTCATTCGCTGCTTTTTACTGCTAATTTCATATTTATCTTTGCTATATCATAAACATTGTACAGAACTGAAGAAAGCCATTGAGACCCAAGCAAGCCTGAGCACCCACATCACATGGCCAACCCTGTTGTCTGGTTTTGGGAGCACATTCATGAATGAGATGCACTCATCTTCTGTAGCAGACTTCAGAGTTTCCACATGTAATTCCATATGATGTTAAAAAGACAACTTATCTTAAGCCATACCTTCCTGTGTAAGATGCTGCTTGCTAACCACAGGTGAACCCACCTTGGGCTTCTTTTGAACACTGGGGAAGCTACACTGCCTGTGTACATGGGTCACTGACACCCACTGGGAACAGAATGGGTGCAGTTAACTGCATAACTCCAAGCACCTCTCAATGCCCAGAATCTCTGAGCACCATGGTCAGTCAGGAACAGTTCTAATTACTCTCACAGCACACTAATTTGGGCTGTTTTGGTGGATTCCAACACTAGAAACATGTTGTCAAGTGGCACCCTCGTCCTTGGGAAAGCTTAGCAATACTTCAAGGCAGGCCGAGTCATGCAGCTTTGCAGTGGAAATATTTTTCATTAAAAGAGTCTACAAAGGGCAGTAAACATTCATGAAGATCTCACACATTTCTTTTTACTTAAAGAAGAAAACAAGAATGGACTGCTAGTGGCAGAAGATGAATGGACAGCCTCCCTAAACACTGCCAGCTACCTATATAGATCAAGTGTTTGATCCTGATAAATGTTATGTTTCTTACAGTACATGCAATAGTGGAAAACTTGAGAAAGTGAAATTCTCATTTAATATGGATTTATCATAAACATAAATCTTTCTATGGTAGCTGGACAGCTATACTCTCCATCCCTACAAATAATACAGCAATACAGAGGAAATTACCAAGCAAACCATTTGTTCATTGGCCATTTAGAAATGGAGGACATTAAACTCTACCTTAGCCTTGAATCCTCATTTAGAAAAGGAGTCAACTATTCCCCATGCTATCACGTACCACATGTCCTCTGAACAGCATCTGGGCTCCAGCCAATTTAGAGCCATGCCCTGAGAGCAGCATCATGTTTCGCTCATGTTACAGGGGCTGCAGAATTTATCATCAGGCTCTTGCCTTTGGTTCAGATAACAGGAGATGAGCTCATAAAAAAATCAAATTACAGAAGGCAAGTGGGTAATCTGAAGAAAGCAGTAAATCTAGCTGGGCTATTTTGTACATTAAAAAATGAATAAACAGGAGTGCTTTTACAGAGCTGCAGTATGGGGCACAATAAAACTGGGTGCTTGAGGATAAACCTGGCCACCTAGGTCATATAAATGTCCACATGATTCTTTTCTGTATTTCTGGTAGTTTTTCTGCACCCTAAAGTGTAAACAAACTCAAGGCAGTGACAAGGCTCCAGGAGAAGCTCTGAGCAGCCAGGTGCAGACTCTGTAAGTACCCAAGGCTGAGCAGCTTCCCAGTACAGGGACCGAGTGGGAAACAGCAGCAGCTCATTTACAGTTTTCTTCTTTTATGGCACGAGGAAACACAAACTGCTGTACAGAGTGTCCCGCCACGTTCTGGACAGCATCTGAATGCAACTACTTGCCTGAAAGCAGAGGCAGCCCTGCCACAGCAGGAGGGCACATACTGCTCCTCCTTGAGGTCTCCTTACACTGCAGCATCCCACAGATTCTGATTTCCTCAACTAAACAAATCAAGGGCAATAGTGACATAGCCCTATGATGTTTAAGGACTCAAGACATTAAGTGAAAATTACCTCTCCAAAGACAAGATTTTTATTGAGTATACCTGAACAGCAAGCGAGTAAAACAGACTCCTGTGCTGTGAGGAAACACCACCCAGTTTTGATGGTAGTAAGCTATGATAAGAAAGTGCCAGCAGCTGGACTGTATTTGTCTCAGTGGGATAAAACCAGCAAACAGGCTTGCCTTGTCTGTTTGAGGCTGTTTCCTTGCTGTAGGAATATTTGTTTTTTCACTCTCATGATTGCAGTAAGGGATGAAATGTCAACGTTTTGGTTATAAATAGTTGCAATGTGATCCTTGACTTACACTTGGTACCAGTTCAAAGCAAGACAGACAATATATGATACTTTTTTTTGAAATCCAAAGAGGAAATTATAACAACTGAAGTACTATTTTGTGCCATTGCCTTTGAGGGGTATGATCAGGCCTAAAAATGTATCCAAAAAAAATGCTAACATACATGTGCATCTAAAAAACGTGAGGATTTAAAATATCTCCATTTTTATTATCCAAATGAGTTTTAGAGACAACACCTCAGTTTTATATTAAATTTAGCTTAATTAATTCTCAATTTTCCAATTAAATCCTCCATTTCCAAGTTGAAATCCAGGAGACATATCAGAGGCAGCCCTGTGTGCCAGTGAAGCACGTGGCCTCGTAACCTTCCAGAACACCTTAATGATTATACCTAGCACGTTGTTACAAACTAGTGTCTGATGATATGTTTGGGGCTATGTATACAAAATGAGGAACAGTCTCATTTGACCAAGCTTCCTAAACCCTAATTTTCCTGATTACTTTTTCAGTAGATGCCAAAATGCTCATTTTTATATCCCCAGATGTTTTTGAAGCAAATAAAAGTGAAATGGAGTAGATAATAGCTTTGAGTCTGTTCATTACATCTCCCTTACTATTTTTGTTGAATGCCCTGAACCCCAAAGCAGATCATGCATTGTTTTGTTTCAGTCTTTGCAACACAAGCCATCATACGTCCTTACCAAATACCACAAACCTGATTCTCTTGGTTTTGTATGCAAAGGACAAACCACTATAGCTTGTATCTTTAGTTTTTAAAAAGGCTTTTTAGTCATTTAATTTTAACCTTTTGGAGGGAAAAGATAACAAGCACTTCTTACCATATAACTCCAGAGTTCCCTTCCAAACTTAACCCATTCTGTGATTCTTTACCTCTCTCCTTCCTGAAGAGGAGGGGAAATAATGTGTTCTTGGGACAAACAAATGTGTTCTTGGGAGAAACAAACTATTTTCTTCCCGTAAATTAATGATCTGAGAAGAAAGCATTTCTGGATAATGAAGAAACCAAAAGGCACTAAGTCACAAATCTTCTGGAATTCCATTTTGTTCTGTTACAAATGGAGCTTGGGTGCCCATCTGCTGGAGGCCAGGGCTATCTTGGGACTGGACAAGGGCCTGGTTTGAGACTCAGGCTTTTGGCTAGCTAGGATTGAGATAGCACTCTCTCTGGAAATAGTGGCAAAAAGAGGACTGAGAAAATA
>JAUBOD010001069.1:1003527-1026176 GCA_032353885.1 Nothura maculosa | reverse complement strand
GTGAAAATTATATCCTCCACTTACACATTGACATATTGCTTTCCTAAGTTTGAAGCAGTCAAAAGTAATGCAGTCATTTTTGGGAGTGGGTAGTGGTGGGAGAGAGGGAGGAGAACATGACTTTACAAGGAATTACCAGGAAAAGCCAATATGTGAAACCACCTGATTTTCCACTAGCAAGCCTTGCTGTCCTGCAAAGATTAGGATACAGGGAACCCTGAGCAACCTGCTTTGATTTCTATCAAACGAAAGTGCAACACACACGCCAGGTACCTCACCGAGCACAGCCCAAGTTTCCATTGGGCAGACGGGAAGGAACACTCCAAAAATCAGCAAGTGAGAATTCTAAGTCCTTATTCTGACAACTTCTTATAGGCAGTTCATTAAAGGAAGCCTTTCCATATTTTCAAACAGAAAAAGGTTTAATCCTAAAATAAACAGAAAATTCTGCTTTGCAATAAAGAACCAAACAAAAAGCGACCAATGGTAAGTGTGCCATATTCCTACCCACTTCCAAACTGACAGCCTTTCATTCAGCATGATTCACCATAATACCATTTTTTTCATAAAATAGGACATGCAATGTCTGGTTTTCACATCCTAACCATATATGAAACACTCTCTGTCTTTTCCCTGCTTTAATCTCACTTTTTTTTCTTCCTCTGCAGTAAATAAAGCAATTTCCAGCTGTCCTTACTAGATATCTCCTGAAATTTGTTGCCCATTTTCAAATTATAGCCACAATGATTCTGACTTCAGGGCTGAGAAGATATACACGAATTACTTGTGTATATAAGAACAATTTTATATAATCTTCAGAAATATAGTAGGAGGGTTTTAGTTAAACACAACAAAACAATCACCTTTTGGACAGAATTCCAATATCAACAATTTAAATTCAGAAGTGAAATTTCTAGATTTTTTTGGAAGTCTGTTAGGGCAGAAACAGCTATGTTACATTAACCATAGCAGACATTGCCATGATAATAATGTTGTTTTAATGGGTATTAAATTGACACAATACAGATGCACCAAAAAAAAATTCAAGTACATAGGCTGTGCTTGCATGGGCAGTGCCCCTAAATGATTTAAATTTATCAAAGATGGACTGTCAAAAACTGGAATTAGTAAATGAAAGCTGCTGCTGTCTTGTGCTCCTGAGCTCTGGTCCAGCAAAGCTAACAGTTTCTTTTCTTCCTTTGCCTCTTCCCCTATAATTGCATTTAATGAGCACACAAAGCATGCTTGTTTAAAGGAGAAGTTGGTAGCTTTTCTGGAGCCTGCGTGCCTGGGAAGCATCAAAATATTAGACTTGATATCCAAGGCAAAACTCATTGGTATTAGAGTTCAGCAAATCAAAGCTCAACTTGAGA
Organism: Nothura maculosa; assembly: GCA_032353885.1. Lineage (NCBI taxonomy): Eukaryota > Metazoa > Chordata > Aves > Tinamiformes > Tinamidae > Nothura > Nothura maculosa. The sequence goes on along the minus strand of JAUBOD010001069.1, from coordinate 1,024,803 downwards.
CCAAGCTTGACTCCCTTCTACTCCTTGAAACAGGTGAAGTCACAGAGAACAACCTGCAAAATCTTTTCAGGACAGAGGTGAGAGTCAGAATACAAACATAAATGCAATGCTTAAGTTGAACAAATTAAATTAGTCTTAGACTAGACTTTAAGGCATACTTGAAAATCTTTCTGAATTACATCCTACATTCTGAAATATCAACAGAACTAGTCAGAACATTTTCCACTGAAAATTTGAGAATATCGATTTTTTTTTTACTAAAACAATATTAAAGGGTTTTTTTTTCTTTTTTAATAGAACAAAATGAAATGTCCTCTTATACTATGAAGAATATAATTCCTTCCACCCACTCCACTTCCTCCTTCACTGCAGTAATGCAGCAATTTCCTGTTTACGACAGTGGTTAGTGGCCATTAAAATAATTGCAGCAATGTAGATTCACTACTTGTACACATTACGAACCAGAAGTGAAAAACATTCTTAGACTACAAATACTCCTTCTCTACATCAGAAGAAAAAAATACTATAAAAATGTGGCAACTGAAGAGCAAAGTGGAGTTTTTTAAAAAGCATTGTCTGAAGTATTTTCTTCTCTGACTTAAAATTCCTCTTCCAGAGAATATTTATGATTGTGAACACAACCAGCACTGACTCACAACGAATAACATCCCTGGACTGGGTGCTACCGAACTCACCACAGCTGCCACTTCAAATCTGCTCAATCTTGTCTCCCTCCTCCCCCTTTTTTTGTTCTACTAACAATACAATAAGCTCAGTGAACTTAGAATTAAGAAGCTTCACTCACTGGTAATAAAAACTGAAAGTTTGTTAACCGCCTTAGTGATGACCCATAAGACAGAATTTTTTACTGCATTTCACATTAGGGATAGTGTTCTCTAAGGACGACAAGGGACAGTTTGCTCCCCAAGGTTAGTTACCAGCCACATATACATATTTGTTGATATGAATTCTACTTTGGTGCCATGCATGATTCATGAGGAGTAATCCCGCCAGCAGCACAGGGCGGGCAGGCAGTGCCCCCTCCCCGCTGGGGAGGTCTCCTTTACATCCTCCCGCACCTGAACCCCACACATTCTCCGTGGAAAGGAGGGTGATGCTCTTGCGGAGCTCAGCCAGCCGGACACGTGCAGCTTTGCCCTCACAGCTGCGAAGCAGCCCAACTTCACTGACTTCAGGGATGTCAAGGTGATTTTTATCTGCTGAGCAACCGGTCCAACATGTGCAAAACAGACTACTGAGTGTACTGAAATGCTCTTAAATGTAAATGTCAGGACACGGAAGAGGCTCAGCAAAAATGACAAAATATTTCCAGGAAGCAGGTTCTCCTGGGAGGTTTGTCTGGTTCCTGACTAGAGGTGAAATCTTGCTCAGTTTTACAGCAAACTCCCACAGACTCCAGCAGAGCAGGAACTTCTCTGGTAGCAGGCTGGGGGTAATTCACTGGCATCATTGCAACTGCACTGATTTGGACCTGCCTTCATCCTGCCCTGAAGCTTCCAAGGTGGTGCAGTCTACATTCATTACCTAATCCATTATTAAGGCTTGTGGAAATGGAAGAAGTGTAGGCAGCACAAATGAAGATTTTATCACTTAAATAAAAGTGAAGGCTGTTAATCTGTGCATTTATTCAGTTATTCTTACCTCACAGATGCAAGCAAGCTATTGTTCAGTTTCAGCTGTCTCAGGTTAGGTAGATAGGCACCTATGGGAGGAGAATAAAGAAGCATTTTGCAGGACCTGGTAGCAAGATAAAGGAAATATTTGACAACAAACTGAAGTATTTCATTTCACATGTGTTTCTTACCTGTTTCTGTCTGATCGATGCTGGATGTCTTCTAAGAAAGTTAATGAGACTATTTCACTAGGAAAACATTTTAGCCTTTGCATTTTTGCACCATGTACGTACAGTCTGCACGACTGTAGAACTGTAGTTTTTGGAAAGCCTCTCAGAAAGCTATGATACCATGTCTTCCCAAACAAACAACTGACACTGGCTGAAATTGTGTTTTCTTCAGTTCAGTTCAATACTCTTGTATATTATTAACTGAATGATATTCTGAAGAGCTAAAGAATGCTTTGTAACATAGCATTCCAAGAAGCATTGTCCTCTGTGGTATCTGGGATGCTTTTGCTTCTCTCAATTTTTTTCTCTACTTATTTGATGGTGAGTAGTGATGGAGTAATTGGACATATGGTTAATGTATTTGTGAGCCAAATAACAAAGTACTCTCCCATGTCACATTGTTTTTCTTTCCTAAGCCTTGCTTACTCCCATTAATTTTGTGTATGTGATCCATTCATTACTATTCAATTGTACAAGCTTTGTATGCAACAACAACAACAAAAAAGCATTTAATTATTATTATTACTTTTTACATTTTTTTTCTATTCTTAAGAGACATTTTCTTTTTTTCCTTGATTGCTTCAACAGGTAGCTCTGAAGTACAATGAGCACTTTCCAAGTTACGAGTTAACTTGGCTAAAAGCTCAAGTTGCAGGAAACACTTGCTATCAAAGGCAACAAACTTGTACCCATGGCCCCCCAGCAGAATTTACCCAAAGCTACCAGAGATATTCCACCATACTGTCTTACTTGTAGAGATAATACCAATTTTAGACAGACTCAATCACTGCTAATGCAGTAAAATCCATTCTCAATAGCTATTTTTAAGAGCCCTCTGAGTAACCTCTCTGGCATCAATGGTGTAGCAGTAGCCAAAGTAAAGAAATCATCCTAGATTTTCTCACAAGATCCACTCCTCAAAAAAAAGGATAAAAAATAGTGAGAGGATAAAAGGGTGATCATGTTGATCTCATTTATCTGAGCAGGGAAAAATATTTCAGTAAGTCATGATTTAATAGAAGCATTACTTTTCTAATGCTATTTGGGTGTGATTATAATCCACGTGTTGGTTTTTGTAGTAAACTGCCTTGCCACACAGATTCAGCCGAGGAGTTAAGATGTGACTATGCACATAAAGGAAAGCATTTAAAAACAAACAGGTTTTATAAAGTGGTGCTAAAAAAGGATTAGAATGAGGGAGAGAGAGAAATGTGGAAGACTAGGTTCAAGGAAAAAGAAATCCATTTCACGTATTTGGGGTTGTTTCAGGGAGAGGTGAATAAACAAACAATAACAAAAATAAAAGGAAAATAAAAGAAAAGGCCACTAAGGAATATACAAAAGGATTCAAAGAGGCACTGGGTGAGGCAGCCAGAGCAACCGGCCAAAAACACAATTTTCCCATCTGGTTATTTCATTATTGTAACCCAATCCTCTATCTCAGAGATTTTATTGCACTTTGGCACAACCTACCTCTGCTAACTTGAAGAGTCTTTAATAGACTGTTTAGTAGACTAAAATGAAAAGGTATAAGATGTGCACTGGTGTAAAACTGCCAGCAAGGGCTTTCACAATGTATTTCTCTAATTTTCAGGTTCTTCCCTATATTTTGTATTAGATATGTAGTTAGTTTTGGTGCCAAGAATACACTGACCAGTCAGTTTTGCTAGATCTATAGTCAAATTTTCTTACACATTGGAACTTGAAAAATAAGCTAAAGAGCAAAAACCTGCAAAATATAAGTGCCCTCAGCAAATTCAATTGCATGCTTCTAATTTTCTTGGTTTTAATCCTAACAACACATTTTTCTGAGGCCAATGATGTGTTTTTGTCTTTAATTAACCTTTGCCTAAAATATCAGCCACATTGTCTTGACATTTTACTTTCAAAATAGAAACAATATATTCCCCATTCTCACTGAAACTGTATCATTTCAGCTCTTAAAAAAAAGGAGCAGTCCAGGAAAAGACTGGTGCTCCCAGCAAAAAACTGAGAATGAGAAATGGGTCGCATGTTATCTCTTCCATCTAAGACTCACTAAGCAGTCCTTTGTTCAATGGCTTTGAAATCACTAGCAAGCAACAGTGCAGCAGTGTTCAACTAGCTACCATGCTATCCTAGAGGAACAAAAACTAAATGAAGAGTGAAGGACTCTATGCATTAAGGTAGATGTTAGACATTTTTTTTTCCTTAAACAGTCCTGAAATCAAAGAACCACTAAAAATATTTTCAGTAAGACACAACATTGGTTCTTCAACACAGTGTGTATTCCTGAAGAAAAGCCTGCAGCCACCTACCTTGGAGCTGCTGTATTTAGGGTTAGTGTAGACTGCTAACACCACTGTGGAATGAAGGTGACAGATGCACATTCAGCAGCATCGCCCCCAGTGCCGCTCTTCACAAGTAGAGCAGAAATGAGGTTGTGTTTTGGAGCTGCCTTGGTACAGCAGGCAGCCTCTGCATAACTAACCAGAGCTTGGGAGAAGACAGGCAGGATACGGGTTATTGTATTCTGAAAGCTGTGACACCTGCATTAATAACCCTTCTTGTTTATGTGGCAGTGCTTTTTTCAAGAGGCCCCATCAATCTTGCTTTTTCTACTGCTGGAAATACTAATTACGGCTTGAGTTCTTAAGTCTCCTGGAATGCAGGAACATAAATTAATGAAAAATCCACACAAAAGTGATCGAGTTAGCTGTTACGGCATCATGTACCCTGCATGCTATGTAGATTCTGCAGTACTAGACTGGTAAGTGAATACAGGCTGCACTCTTCTAGCAATACCAACCAGGTATGTAAATTAAACAAGCCAATTAATCCATTTACACTGTGTGTGATCACAAAAGATAAATCATCCTTATGTTATTTCCATGAAAGCTCTAAATATGATTTTTTCCCCACATGTTTCTGGGGGAAATTGAGCAATGTAGATAGAGATAAAACTGCAGTGTGTGGAGGCAAATCTGAGCTAGCTTCAGTCTAGCTATTTGAGATTATAATCTCACATAAACACGCACACACACAAGAAAAACCCTGTGCTGAAGTGCTTTAACATAAACTCACTGCCCAAGTAAGTATTTATGGCTTCTGGAGAGCATGTCTAAGCCATGCTGCAGCTTGTGCTGTTGCATTTTCTCTGAGAGCTTAATTAATATGAGCTAAATCAAAGCCAGCTTGGGCAGGACTGCACAGGCTGGGGTCACGCCTCCGAGCTCAGTGCAGGCTGCACGAACATCTGCCACTGCAATGCAAGTTTCTGAAAAGAGTCCCCTTGCTTCAGCCCTTAAAAACACCGCCAAACAGTGCAGAAGGAAAGAGGCACCCTAACACCATGAGGAAAAAAAGGACACACGCCCTTTAGTTGAGCTCTTCCTTGGTAAGACTCTGCGAGCAGCAAGTCTTGGGCAGCTCGCTCGCAGTCCTCAGCCCGTAATCAACTTAGCCCGGCTGCCAGAAGGCAGCAATTGAATAAGGCCAAGGGAAGAGCATTGTGGGTAACTTGATTTGGAGCTATTAAAATCACTTAGAAATAAGAGAACTATGTTGTATCTTAAATGACTATATCCCCCCATTACTTTCAACAGGGATTTCTACGAGCCGGTCATGACTATGGTCCCAGATCTGCCAGAAATCAGAACTGAAGGGATAAGCTAATAAAAAGGAAATAGCCCATCTGCTTGAGCATAAACTGGAGACTACATGCAGCTAGAGAGCACAGAAGTACATCCAAATTCCACAAAGCTGGGAGGAAGGCTTGCCAGGAAGGTTCAATGTTTTGTCTGTCACTCAACAAGGTACACTGAAGAACAAATAGCTGGAGATTTCAGCCATTACCCAAAGCCCCAACAAGGCTCAATTTTAAGTTCTGGCATGAAGCTCTTTGCCATTTTAAACACCAATCACATGAAAACATTTTAACAGGACTCATTCAGTGTTTCAGCACACACCCTCTCCCTAGGAAACAGAACTATTCCTCTCTGCTCTGTCCCTTCCCTGTGCAGAAGGCTGACCTGACAATCTGGGAAAGGCCAACAGGATCACGCTTTAAGAAAAACCTCAACACGTTTCACATTCCTCTGTACATTCTGCTTAAGGCAGGGTGCATCCTGCATGCTTGTGATATGGTTCATACATGGCAAGAATAATAAAATATCTTTCAGTTGGAACTTGCTGCATACATTGGGGATTCAGGTGACACTTGGTTCCAGGTTACTGGAGGCTATGTGCACTCTACAATCCTTTAACTCTTCTCTCTCCATTTAAGAACATGCACACCCTATTTCACTGTAGCACACTACAGCTTCCCAGCCATTTAACCAATAGCTTAAAAAAGTGCTGCTTACCAAGTGCTAACTGATCACTCCAAATAATAATTATTATTAGTAATAACAGTAATTAAAAGTAACACTGTGAGAACAAGGCTAAGTGGCACGATGCAGGCTATGAAGAAAGCTAATTACTAAAGCATAGAAGGCCACCAGGAGCAGAGCAGTGAGGCTGGAAGGGATGCGAGGGGCCTCTAGCCCAACCTCCTGCTGCAAGCAGAGTCAGCAGTGAGCTCACGCCCGGCTGCTCCAGGCTTTATCCAGTCATATCCTGAACATCTCCTAGGATGAAGACTCCAAACCTCCCTGGGTACCTCCACTGCTTGGCTGTCCTAATGGTGACAAAGCTTCTCCTTGTCTCAACCTGGAACTTGTTTCAGTTTTCTTATCCTATTCTTTCTCTCATGCTGTCTATCCTGATCCTGCAAATAATGGGTGATCACTGGAGGCATCAAGTAGCAAACTTGCTGCCCGAGCCATCTGCTAAGATTTTCAAAGAGGTTTTCAGAGAGGAAAAGACAAAAATGCACTTAACAGATGAGAAGAAACAAAACAAATCAGAAAAACAAACAAAAATATTCAAGATAGCCTTGATGTAACTCTCAAAAGCAGCAGGGACTTGCAGCCTTGGGTTTTTTATAACCTCCAAAGGCCAACTTTTGGTGAGGGACATAAACTGGGACATAAACAAGATAGAAACCGTCTGTGGCTTGAGAATGATGCTCTGTGTTCTGTAACAGTTGAAAAAGCCCACTTAAAGGAAGCAAAGAGAAAAAGATATACTACAGGGATGGAAGAGAAAGGGAAGCACACAGGACACATGGGAGAGAGATCAGCGATGTGTGAAGATGCTCTTATTCTTCTACTCTAGCAATACCCTGGGAAATCTGTAAGATTAAGGACAACCTGTGTGAACACATGGGGAACAAGTAAAATAAAGTTCAAAAGAAGAAATGAAGGGGACTACAGATTGAAAATAATCCCACAGCACAGAAGTCAAAAAGAAGGTAAAAACATATTGCTGCCTTGTCACAGATAACGTGTAATGACACAGGAATGGATGCATCGCTTTGGAGCACTGATAGAAATGGCATAATAAGATTTCCTTATCAGCTGCAGGAAATATGGCTGAGCATATTGTGAACTATGAAAGAAACCAGTGTAACTGACCTTAAATTATCCAGTACCTATCACAAAAAACACATATCTACAAAATAAATAGAATAACCTATACAAAGTGCCTATACAATTCAAGAAAACCTGGTGAAAATAGCAGCACTCACTTCAGGGAGTATGACGGCCTATGGCACAGAAAACACTGCCCTGCAGTGGTAGGAGAACCATGTGGCTGTGGAGGGAATCCACATGTTAATAGGAATGAGTGTTAGAATTGTGAAGAAGAGAGGTTTCGTGTTCTTAGTATTAACTCTCCTATACAAGAACTTCCCTTAGTACTCCCTTCCTTCTCAAATGCGGCGACATTGACAAAGAGAAAGATCACAAGCATTGGCTCTCTTGCAGCATGTCAAAATGACACACCTGTGGGACCTTCCTCAAGCATATTCTCCAGAACAGCTTGATAAGGCAGTTAAGTACAGTCAGTAAATAGACAGCTAGCAACAATTGCAGTCTGATACCACTAGCAATTCCTCAACCATAGAGGAATCTTCCAGTGCAAACAAACTGCATTTTGGCTACCCTGTCTCACTGGAGTAGCATCAAGCACTCCAGAAAGCAAGATAACCAGTAAATGCTCACTTAAAGCCTAGAGGTATGTCATTCAAGAGGAATTCTTCCAAAGTGATTGGTATTAGACCAAACAGGTGTCACTCATCTCACTGCAGATATCATTTGCAACTCATCATTTCACAGAAGAAAACAGAGATCAAGGTACCAGAAAGAATATGTTTCAAGGGCTCAAGTTCAGTCAAGACTGTACTTTACACTGCTAATTTCTGAGTGCCTAACCTTGCTTCAAGAAACAATAAAGTAAAATTTAAGGAGGTAAGTAGAGGAATAAAATGTTTTCTTACCAAAATTTCCCAGGCTGTTCTCTCTTGTATCCACTCGCATCTCTAGGCACTTCACTTGCTGTAGATCATCTACCCCAGCCAAAGCTTTCTGTAAAGATAAGCAGAAATATATGTACACTCTTAAGCAATGACTTAGAGGGCATAGGAGCAAAAAGGTGTAGAAAAGCTTTTCAGTCAGTGCTTGCTTGGTCAATAGATATTCCACATGTAAGTGCCCAAGTATGCGATCACATCCAAGTCAGTCTCATATTCAAAGATCTTTCTTTCTAGCAATTCTGAATTATTCTAGTTTGCATATAATTCTTATGTTGCTTATAGTGTTAAAGATGAGAGTTAAATTCAAGTCAATAGTCAAATTGTCAATAGGCCTAGATGCCAAATAGAGTTCATTTGAACAAGCTTTAAATTTTGCATAAGTCTTGTACTAATTTTGAACAAATAAAAAAAATGTTACCCTTAGTGTAACCTGTAATCAACAAGACATTAGATTAAAAAGAAAAGAAAAGAAAAGAAAAAGGCAGCTCATCTTTTAGCCTCTTAATCCAAATCTAAAAGAAACGGATAAACTTAGCTCAAGCTGGTCATAAGACATTTGTTTTTCTGAAAGAGAGAATATTCACTTATTACAAGAAAAATAGATTCCCTTGAAAAAAATTAGACAATATAAAAGGAAGCATCCTAAATCTTTCTACTATTCCTGCAAAATCTTAATGAGAAGGTCAACTGCAACATTAAGCAAGGGAAGGGGAGAGAGAGTGAATGCAGCTCCTCCCCACAGGACCTATCCAGAAATAACCAAAAGTCTTTGCTGAAATACAATGCATATTTTACCTTATTTAAATAAGGTTAACTTAGCCCTTTTTCTGAGCTAATCACAAGGAATGATAAAGAAATGCTCAACCTCAGTATCAGTTTCTACTCCTCAGTGATGTAATCAACAGTATGAGTCAAAATGAGTCTTACCTGCCTTTTGTCTCTATATTTACAAGAAATATAGAAAGCTGGCCACCACCTTCATGTACAGGAGATTAATTTTCTTACTATTATAAAGCTGCAAAATATTTACCTTGTTTCCATTTGCAGACCTGCATTAATGATGGGGAAATGATTCACAGGAAGGGAATGTGTGTAGGACCACCTCTGTTTATGAGTTTTGCAAAGAAAAAATAACCTTGGGAATATCCAATTCATTTTGCAGGGCAAAACAGCAATTGAAACATTCCCATTGACATCAGGTGAAGTTTGTATTGCTCGTAAGCAAATGTAGCTCCATTCACTCTGGTGATTCTGCATCCTCTTACAAGTAATGGGTCAAAAAGCCTTATAACTGAGAGGACAAATTAAGAGAGTATGATTTTATGAAACACCTAAGCATTCCTCCTTGAAAAACTTGCTTCTGTTCCAAGGTCTTGAATGGAGCCTTAAAAATAGTTATCCAAAGTCTTTCAGTGCCTTCAAATTACCTTTAAAACCTTGTGTTTAAAATTAGTCTTTTTTTTTTTTCCTTTCCAAAAGCAGGCTGAGGACAGTTTCTAACTTCTTTTGCCTCCCCCTGAGAACGCAAGAGAGTCCCCAGGGGACTCTAGAAATTTACTTTCTATCTCTAAATGCAGCCACCACGGGAACAGTTTTGCTCCCGCAAAGCAAGCCAGCTTACCAACCACAGGCAGCTTTGGCCTCCCAGGAAACAGAAGATCCCTCCCTGCAAGAGGCATTTTGCAGTAATCCTTTCCTGCAGATGACACTGTTTGCCATGCAGCCTGCACACTTGCTAGATGCAGATCCAAGTTACTTGATACAAATGATGGCTTCTTCACAAAACTAACACACCTCCCCCTGCCACCAGCCACTATGGCCTTAATACCCTCCTTCAAAAAAAATCCAGAGTAGGAAGAGGTCTCAAAATAAGCAATAACCTTCAGATCACGCGCATTCCTTGTAGAGCAGCAGAAGGTCCTACCATCGTGAGGAGCCTTTGCGTTTCTCTGTTGCTCTTTGCAAATTCCCTGCGTGGTCCTTTCCACTTCTGTGATGCCCTGGGAAGCCTCTTGGCACAATTCTGTCCATCAGGATACATTCCTATTGCTTAGGCTCCTTTCTCAAAATCGAAGAACAAGATGCATGAGATTCATCTCCTCTTCAAGGTTTTCCTTCTTGTTTTACCATAGCAGGGACTACCTGCTTACATGTTTGCTCTCCTCTTCTTCCAAAACCACCACGTTGTCTCTTAATTTTCCCCTCTCTGTCCAAAAGATGAATCACTTAGTGCATCAATATTTTGTACCATGACAGGCAGAGAGGAGGTTTCAGTGCTTGGAAGGGTTATTGGCTGCTACCATTAGTCCTTTGAACTATAGATAGCTGCTTGAAGCATGTGCTAACCAGATGCCACATACTCCATGTGTTCTCAGCCCCCACTTCCCCATTGTGCTTTTCCAACAGCCTCCATGAAAAATCAGCGATGTTCACTGCAGATTCCTAGAAAATTCTTGGAGATTTCAGGAATGATGGGCTGTAGGATTAAAAAATTTTCATGCTGTGTAAAGGAAATCAGAGATCTGCTCTCAGGTTGACTACATGAGTTGCTTTAAATACGCTAGAATGCACAAGGACTCCAGGTGTGACTAAGCTGGTTAGCAAGCAAAAGGCCAGGGAGGCAGTTCAAGAGAAGGTTACATGTCAATAGTTCCTGCGGAGGATAGTTCGGACACTCCTATTCCCGAGAAACCTTTCTTGGAACACTGGTGCACTTGGAAGTATGATCGGTCTCATATGTCACAGCTGAAAATCTGGCCCCAGGAACAGAGGAGATTGAGGAAGGAACATCATGGATGCATTAAAAATAAAGATTAAAAGGAGACCCTGTGCATTACTACGCTGTTTGGTATCAGAGCACAGAAAAGGAACACCAAAACGTAAAAAGAGGAATATTTCGGAGTCAATTTTACTATTGTAAAATGAATAGAATAAATCTGTCAGTCTATCACACCGATAGGGATGATGAGATGGGACAGAGCTATGCTGGGCACAATGAGGTAAAGGCGTCACCAAGGTGCTTGGCAGCTCTTCAGTCCCAGGCCAGGCTCCTGCCCTAGGTCAGAAGCTTTCTGAGATAGGACGCTCAAGGAGAAGACAACTTGATTCTGTGCAGTGAGTATGAAATTCCTGCCTTAAGTTTCTTGATTTGCAAGGACACGTTATCTGTGGATACCTTTAATTACATATAAATAACTAGTATACAAAAACATAAAGAGAATTTTGTTATATCTTTCATAATAGACCTATTTTTATGAGATGAGGCAGAGGTGGCTAGTAAATAATTCAGGCAGTATTTTAAGAAACAACTCCATGATAGCTTGCAAACAACTCTACTCACATAACACGTCTGGCCAATATCTAACTGGGGAGCATGTACTAGTTTGGAAAGCTTTTCTTCTGACTGACAAGAAGAGCCAATAAGTATCCTGTAAAAAATGCAAGTGAAAAATATTTCTGCACTTGCAGAGCTCCCCAACTGACAGAAAAGTCACCTGGGGATGCTGGGAAGTCCGGCTCAAGTCCCACTTGCAACCGTCTGTAAATTCCTTAATTGGCAAATAACATTTGTTCATTTAAAGCTCATGTATACAACTGATTTCATCTCTTTTCCCTAGATTTTTCACATACTCTGAGAAAAGCAGATATGTTGTTGCAGAGCATGTTGCCTGCAGCTGTCAGAGAAGCACTTCCAGCTGTGCGCTTATTTTGCTGATCCTGGTTAATTTGGCTAACTTGGGAATTCCTGAGTGCTGAGCTTATCTGCTTTTAATACTACACCTGTATTCAAATACTAGATTCATGTTCATTCATGTGTTCAGTGCTTTTCATACAGATTTTGTTTGAAATTCCCAAGTAGAAGCTCTATTTAAACAAACAAGTTTGTTTTGCTACACATATGAGAATATACTTCTTTTAAGAGCAGAATTACTAAAAATATTAGCAAGATTTTAAACAATTTAAAGTCAAGAAACTTTAAATGAGAGGGGACAGAACTTATATGTGGTCCCCATGCAGTCTTCCTTTCAGATGGCTACGTGCTGCAGATGCTCATAATTACATTATTTGGTTTTATTTTGCTACCTTCTGTATATACATAAAATACCCTCTCCTCCCATCTCTGATGGAGATTATCTAAGCATTCTGTCTGGAATAAAGAGGGATTTTCCTCGGTGAGGTGAAATGTGTATATGAGGATAATAATTGCAAAGTTTAAGAGATGAAGGACACTGATGTTAATAAATACTTTTCTCTCTAAAGCCTGCAAGTCATGCAAACTGTTCTACACACACAGGCCTCTCTCTAGTCTTATCTTTAGTGAAGTTCCCCACTGAATCATGAAGGGGATTTACAGTACAGACACCTTTTCATCTTAATGGATGTTAACAGTCTGATGCTACAAGTTAAGAGCTCTCTTAACTATTGCCAGCTTCAAGGGGAAAGCTGGGCCTCTGGAACATGCTCAGAGGTTTGGAGTGTCTCCCCAAAGCAGCCCATGTCGTTTCTGCAGGAGGAAACATAGGCTCAGTTTTAGCTTTGTATTTAATTAGCATGCAGGTTAGAAGAGGCAGTAGAAATTATTGTATGAAATTTTGCTTTAAATTGGTTTTAGTGATTTAACTCCCCTTACACAGATATATAGAATCATACATCAATTTTATTGCTTATTCCTTTCCAGAATTTTTGCCTTTTTACATGTTAACTAATTACACCATTTCAATGTCACTAAATACTTGGAAACACAAGACTGTAAACTTGTCATTTTACATTAGCTAAGCAGCAGTGACAATATGCAAGTAAAAATCTGGCTTTTATACACACGCATGCATATGTGCCTGTATATATTGCTCATGTGGCAGTTTGGATGTACAGCCTCAGAGGTCAAAGTGGGAAGATGAAAGCTCTCATGTAACGATTACAAGTAGTCTCTGTAGTAAAGGCAATAATGTTGAGAAGAACATATGAAAAAAAGCTCTGAAATTAAATGAGGCTCTATAATTTCTGTCCTGTTCACAGAACTAGTGAATTCTAATCAGAAAAGAGAACAAAACCTGAACACAGATTTAGAATTACAGAAAACAAATTACTACCTACAGAAAACAAAACCTTGAGCAATTTAATCCAGCTTTGAAACTAATCATGCTTTGAGCAGGATGCTGAACTGTAAGAACTCCAAAGGTCCCTTTTCCAGCCAAATTTTTGTTTTTAATGACTGTACGATTATAATGAAGGATTCAGCAGATCTAAATTAAGGTACTTGGTTCTGTTTCACGTATTAATCAAGATTTTGCACTTGTTTGCTTGATCTGCATTTTTCCCCCCTGTCCTGCACATCCATTTCACTTACAATTGAGAAGAAAATTTTCTGCCAAAGAAAAAAGGAAATGATTGAGTCAGTCAGTAAGAATCTAATCTGTAGTTCCAGGACCCTCCAGGATTTTCTTTTCCCCCTGAGGAAAAGTGCATACCATAAGAAATACACCCTAGCCTCGTGAGCAACAAAACTGAACTTCACTTCCGAACACGTGTTCCTAAGTTTAGGAAACATAGTTAACTGCAGCAAGATCAGTAAATAGTGACATAAGCAGAACGATTCCTTTCTTCTCAAAAGATCATGCAGACACACCAATGGCATCAAAAGTTGAAGAACAGAAGTGATTAATTTTAATAATGTGAAATATCTGAAAGATTGTTTAACCTTGTAAAAATGACTTTATTCTCAGAAGTTTGGAAAAGTCAGAAAAAGAGCCTTCATTTGCAAATCAAAAAGGAGAAAGGTGGGGAAAAAAGGGGGGTTAATAGAAAATTACTGAAGTGATTCAGGCCACATGAAGCTCTTCCTTTCAGTTCCTTCGTACTAAATGGGAAATAAATGTCACAGCCCTAACAAAATTGAGCATTACTTGCACTATACTCCCTACTGGTAACCACTTCTCAGAACACCGGGAAAAGGACGAAAAATTTTGTAGCTCTGCTAGTATTCTAATAACTGCTAACACCACAGAAGCACAAATGTAAGTAGAGACAGAGAAAACAGTTGAAAGTATTAACAGGTCAAGATAGAAAATGTTAGCAGTGAAAACTAAACAGTAAAAGAGAAAACTTATGTTGATACCAACAAAGTTAATTAAAAGAATGGCTAATAATATCCACCCTTGCAACATCTCTTAACCTGTCACTTCGATGAAGAGAATTCAAAGGGGAAGGATAAGCATGTCTTACATGCTACAGCATCCAAGAAAAGAAAAAAGGAAGAGAAAAAAAAAGAAAAATAATTTCAAGCCAAATTCTCCTTTCTTTAGGAGAAAACAACCAACAACTGGAAATAATGAAGGAACACAAGTCTATCTTTTCGACAGCCCTCAGTAATGGAGAAGGGATGGAAGAAAGTGTGAAGGAAATAAAAAGGAAAAAAAACCCACACATATGGAGAGATTTGAAACAAGGCAACACAAATGAACTAATGCAGGACAGCAAACCACAAGGAAAGCAGTGAAGCTGAGTATGCATCTGTGCAGAAAAGGCTTCTTGAAGAATTTCCATAAGGTGTCCAGAAAGCTGCCCACACCATACTGCAGAAGTGAGCCTGGATTCATTCTTACATGAATGTGAACGGAATATAACTTTAATGAGCATGTATTTTAAAAACCCATTAGTCAACTTCCTCTTCAGAGCATTACAGCAATTACGATCAATAACTCCTAAAATATTCACAACTTGGAGACAACCAGAAAGACACTGCAAGTGTGTTGATTTAAGCAAAACAACCTTTCAAACCATTTGGTTATCAATGGATGCAGTTGCTTAAAAAAATACGCACAGGAAGACTCATTTTAGATGAAGTGTTTGAACACCAGCTCTATTTTTACCTTTAAAGAAGCAGGGAAAGTAAATTTATGGAAGCAGCTGTTTCAGTTTGATCAATGTAAAGGTCAAAGAATAGATAAACTGGATATGTTATTAGAACAAACTACAAACATTGTTAATGTTTCCTTGACAATGTCACATAATTTTGCCTCTAATTGGGAAGTATTCCAGCTATGCCAATGCAAATGTCAAGTGCCAGGGCTATTAAATAACTATCTAGAAAAAGGTGTAGGACAACACGGATTCTCCATTTAAGAGGGATTCTCCAAAATCAAATTCCTTACAAGTGTTAGTACACACGATTTTGAATTTAAAAAAATCTTGGCATTTTAAGTTATATTAAAAAACTGTTTTTTACCACTAGAAAAAAAAATCCAGATTTGTAGGAGAACGTACTTGGTGGTCTGTGCAAAAACTAAGATATGGCAAAATAATGAACAGTGATTTCATAGAAGGAAGCAGCAGTTACTTTTGTGTTTACAGTAAATTGTAAGCAGAATAGCAACAGAGCTTCAGAAAGAACAGACTTTCACACCAAGTAAAGTACTTTCTGAAGGTTTAATCCAGAGTTTAGTGAAGCTGGACAGCTGTTTTGGTTACTTCAGAGGGCTTTGGATCATGCTCTAAAAAAATAGACTAATTTGAGAGCTTCCCAGGGGATTTATCCAAAGCACTCTAGGCCACAAATACATTAGATGGGCAAAACTCTATGCCAAATTTTAACAAAGAACAATTTGTCAGTGGCTTACATGAACCAGAAGAAATGAATGAGATAACTCCATAGGATCATAGATCTGTATTTTTTTTTCCAAAAAATTTAAAATATAAGTTTGCCAAAAAAAGATTATTTTAACTAAATATTTTATAAACAGGAAAGGACTTAACTATTATGGGAAGAGTATTTCTGAGAACAATTTGCTATCTAATCTATAGCATATGGTCAAAGTTGTGATTGGACTAAGGTTAGGAAATCACATAAATCTGCAGTTTGAGAACAGCTGCCACATCTGTCCTTCAGCTTTCCACTAGTGCAGTGGATGTACCACAGAGCATTACAGACACTGGGAATACGAGCTCACGCTCCAGGAGCATCCAAAGCACAGCCTGGGCAACCCATTGCACTAACTTCTCTGCTCCACGATGGAACACGCTACAGCTTCTCCCAGTCTATGCCTGTTCCTTGCTCTCCCTTGTGGATGTAAACCTTTCTCAGCATCTAAGTGTACTAAAAGATTCCACCTTTAATTAGTCCCCAATAAGTGTAGCATAATATGCAAAGTTTTCCTTTGCTAGCATTTCAGCATGTTGTGTGCTCCTTCAAGAGGCTACATGCCAGAATCATTTCCCATAGTCAAAAAGGAACATGGCTTTCAAACGTGCTTTGAAACTTCACCCATACAAATATATATAGAAAGTGCTTACAGCATTTTCCAAATATTTGAATTGGCTTCTCAGCAATACACAGTATTTCACCAATCCAGAAACAACAGAGTGTTTTTGAAGTTGCATTTTCAATTTCTAGTACAAGGTCTGTGTAAAACCTTTTCCTGGTGCTCCTTCAAGCTACTTCAGACAGTACTAATGAGATATGATAATTATAATTTAAAACCAATCTATTCTTTTCCTCATACTGATTCAGAGAAGTTGGCAATAAAAATCCAATATTTGTGCTAGGCATATTTTTGATATGAAAAGGCTGGAAGGGGACAAACATTTGTTGTGTTTCCAGAAGACAGAAGCTACTTCACACAGAAATCTGTCAGATATGCAACAATTCCCCAACAATAGCTTCTCAAAAGTTGAGCTAACGTGGCTCTTTATATGTCAGTTTACCTCTCCTATTTCATTAAAAAGTTCAATATCTGCTCACCAGTTTCCTGGGGGTAAGGTATTCATCCATAAGCAGCTCTCCATCATCTTTAATCAGTGGACTGGGATTTAGGTTACCTCGCCAGCTCAAATCAGTCACCCGGACTGCGGCTGAGGCCGGACGAGAAACTCTGCCAGAATTCCGCTTCAGGTTCATCTTGACCTGCTCTGAACAAAAGGATAACAAGAGGTCTGATTTTATTCCTTGTAATATCTTATCTTTACCAAACTTAATTTTTACTCCTCTTGCAAGTTAGCAGGCTCCTATAGAGATGTAGTTTTCTCTACTCAAAGCCAAAACAATGCTGAAGCATCAAGTAACATGTAGTCTTTTTCTGACTCATGGAGCGCACACTCTGCTTCTCTCCGGTTTTCCCATTCTGACCCACAATCTTCTCCAACGGCAGTGAATTTCTCATCCACCTTAGCCTGCTACCTACCAATGCCCTGTGAAGCAGGCAGCAAGCAGCAAATCTCTGCTAGACCTCAGGCTGCAAGTGTCAGCACCAAAATGTATTAACAGTTCTCTCCTTTTTGAGCTTTATTTGTAGGCAACCCAAATGGCAGTACGTGCTTGCTGCCCTGAATTAAATCCATGAATGTTGTTACTGTCTAGACTCTGGGTCCATGGGAACTCCATCAAAACACTGCTAACATCTAGTTCTAGAAGAGAGTCTCTGGAAAAAAAGTAAGAATCAAACATAAAAAAATGCATGGCTCTGCTTGTATAAGTGAATAATGAAAGTGATGAATGAAAGTTTGAAGGTAAAGCAGTTCACAAAAGGATCCACTCTTCAATGTCCAAACTTACTCTTTTTACAGAAATACTAACAATTATCTTTAAAGTATGAGAATAAGCATATACGTACTCATTAGAGAAAACCACAGCCAGCTGTACCTGTATGCTACAAACCTTACTGTGATTTATATAGCTATTTACTACTATTTGGCAGCAAGAAGTATCACAGCTGGAAATGTTACTGTATCAACACAAGGCTTGACTGAAGAAAAGCCTTCTTGCTCAGCTGAAGGAACACCTGCAGTTCTCCCCCTGCTTTCCAGCATGAGGTAATATCTATTCTTAGTGCTGGAAAAGTAATTAAATAAATAATCAAGATCATCATAACTGCCTGATAAGGATTTATTGGTGGCTGACAAGAGAATTACCACCTTCCTTTCTCCTCATAATAATAAACAGCTAAACTTGGGAACAAGCTCAAGAGCAGAAGAAATTCTCACTGCTCAGCTGCTGAGCTGTGTTCAGACTAGTTAGTAGCAGAGGGATTTAAATCCAAAGAGACTTCCCTCTTCCACTCACTCCTTATGTTCAGTCAAAAGTGAAGCACCGAGCCTCTCCATGCAGTATCTTCTAGCATTAGTAAGAGCTACTACATCTCACACTCAGTTATTTTATACATCTACCAGGGGTCAAATGGCAGAAAGCAAAACCCTTTCTTCTCTCCCCTCCACCCACATCGCAGACAAGAAGTTACCACCAAAAATGCGCTACATCCAAACCACAGCAAAGTTCAATACTTAAAAATATAGTAAAGAGCAAATTCTTCAAAGATAGATTACTGCTTTCAATCCTTCTAACACCTTGCACAATAAGGACCATAAAGTGAATTGAGTAGAGATGTTTCCAGCTTCTAAAACCTCAGTGCTCACACAGTGTTGCAAGAACAACTTCTGCACTACTATCTATTAAGAAGGAAAAGCAATCTTGAAGGCACTCGGTACTTAGTTTTTGGAAGAAAAAATACAACCATAAATTTCAATTAGAAAGTTCTTTTTCCAAAGAATTCCACAATTCCATACATTTCTAATATAATCAACTTGGATTAGAATACAAAATATTCTAATAGCCATATAAATGCTGGGATACTATGATCTTGTAGAAGGCTGTTATGGCAGATTGTGTATAAAACAAAGTATTGTTGGTTCCTCCTAATTCAAGCCAGCATCATTATTATCCTGTATGTTTTTGAAGTCAAGTGGATTGATAATCAGAAATTAGTGATGTTATCTGAGAGGCAAAACACAGAAGAAGTCACAGCAAGTCTGTACACATTAGGGCTGTAAAGAGTTAATTTGCTTGCATAAATTCCCATGGCTTTCCTCCCTTTGGTCCATTGCTACTTCATTGCAGATCACCCACCCATCTTTGAAGCATGTGTTGATACAGCACTTACTTAAGGTTTGACAAGCAGATCAATCTGTGGCTTAATATCTGCAGTAACACTTCCAATTCCATACTTCCTGCTATTGATCTGCTGCTTGCAATTGTTACAACACTGGATTAGTGAAGAGAATGGTATTTTCATTACAAATTGTCTAGGATGGAAGTTATTGTCAGCAAGCAAATCATTCCAAAACTTTTTAAGAGAAGAAAATTTTCTCCTAAAAACAGAGAAAAATAGCATTTTATTCCACAAGTGAGCTTTGTCAGAAGAATCAATGAAATCAATGAATTCATCTTTGCAGTACTTGCATGAGAGGTCTTATTTAGCAAGATCTATTGCATGTGGTCATCTAGGAGCAAATAAGCCACCAGTGTGGGAGAAATAAATAGCCAGAGGAGGGAGGAAGAAGATCTTGAATTGTCTGACCGACTAATGTCTCAGCTTTCCCCATTGCTGCCACTCTCAAAAGTAGGCAGGATCATAACAGCTATTTGATTTACAAGTGTTCGTGAAGCTTCCTTCACAACCACATTTCCAACATATATAGCATAGCACTAAAAGATTATTAAAATCAAATGATACTTGGAACAAGGAATCTCTTAAAAGAAATCTCTGTAGAATAGTAACTTACAAGAAAGCAACTGGCAGCACAGAGTTATTTTATGTTCTTAGGGTCTTGCAGACTGGTAAAACTCCAAGATTTGATAGTTCTCCTACAAAGATTTATCTAAGAGTCAATGATAGGATACTGTATTCTTCATTAAATATATATTAATATGTATTTCAAATACAGCAATTGCCAGATATCTTTGACTCTATATTAATTATAGCTTTTACTAAACTATGGAAAGACCTTCTGAATTGCAACTAGGTGTAGTAATTTCTGTAGCCTTCAAAATACCAGCTAAAGAGCTTGTCCAAACAATGAGGCTGCCGTTATTGAAGCTCCTCTTCTCCTTCCACCCCAACAGTAACCAATTCAGATTTACCATAGGTCAATCTGCATATCTACTTATTAAAGATTTGCTGGCAAATAAAAAGGTGAAATGTTAGAAAGATGGACACAGCATACAGGAGAAATCCTTTGAAAGGCCCCAGCATCAGTGCTACAAGATTTCTGCTGCTTCTAAGACCTCTACCACATCGCACTGATGTCATCACAGGAGTCAGCAAGTTTTTCTGCAATATCCTATTGCTCTAAAAGGAAAATAAACTTACTGAATCCTAAGAGACTCTAAAATTATTTTAATAGTATGCAAGTTTTTAGATTGAAAAAAAAACAGGAGGCAGGGAGTGTTGGTTTCCACCTTTTCTCCAGCATGTCAAGGATGAAATGCCTTTCTGGCTTCCATGTGTTCTCTCTTTTCTTGCTGTAGGAAAAACACTGCTTTTCTACTATTTAGGGTTTTTTTCTTTCTTTCTTTGCACCAGCTAAAGGAGGATAATGTCCCATTTCCTCTACTCCCTGAAGTTCTGAACCAGGCTACCCGCACCTTCCAGAAGTACAAAACTGTACAAGGGAAGAGTCCTTGCAGCTACTGCAAGCATGTGCCCACACCTCATGCCACCCGCCGGCAGGGGCACCTTTCAGAACCACTGCTCTACCCTTTCCTTACAGGGCACTTCTCCTGCACAGCATTACATCAGGTTTAATTGCTTAATCCAGCATCGCAAATCACGGCAGTGCCCACACTGTTACCACTGCCATAATATGCAAACAGAGAATTGGTGTTTGCTAGGGGTTTGACAAAGGCTTGGTTTACAAGTCCTAGGGGAACTGTGAGTGCCTTTTTAAGAGTAATTTTGTGTAAGTGCACTACAGATAACCTCCTCTGGAAAATAACTGTTTGGGCAGCTGGAATTTGCTATGATGTCAGCAGGAAACTACTGTTACAATAATCCACCCCTAATGGCAAAAACAGCTCTTGCTACATTTATGCAGCATAAAGCATCCTGAATCATACCACTCTATTTTAGCAGGTGCAATTTTTTAAAGGTTGAAAAATAAAGCATCTGACTTGTTATTAATAGGAGTCTTTCTTTTCCATCTATGACTAAATGTTATTGTTTTAATCTGTTCTTTTTAAATAGAGAAGCAT
>JAUBOD010001069.1:932540-949371 GCA_032353885.1 Nothura maculosa | reverse complement strand
GGGTGGCTTCGCTTCAAGGCCCGGTTTGAGTCATGATGCCGATCGCTGGCTTTAACCTCGCTTTGCATGTGCTCGCCGCATTTGCACTTTAAAAAGGCTTCTCCCTGGAGAAAGGCTCCTTCTCGCTGGTTAGTAACCATTAGGAGGGATCTGTTTGCAACTAAGTGGAGCCTCTGCACTAAATTTAGTACTCGCTTCTGCTGATGAGGATGTTACACCGAACACTTAAGTGGCTTTATAGCTTAACATGCATATATTCAGGCTGCATTTCTCTGTTATGCTATATGAAAAAAAGGATGATTGATTTTCTTAAACAGTGTGTGGTCAGGCTGCTTTGGATGGAGATTTGAATACCTCTGGAATGCAGAAAACAGCATATAAAAATGCTTTCATTAGTTAAATAAAAACATGTTAATAGTCCTGGATATGTGAGCAAAAAAAAGCTGTTTTGCATCAGAAGTTAAGTCATTTCTTAAACAAAGGAAGTTAGTATCTATCAAGAGGGAATTGAATGAATTGTTTGCAGCCATAATAGCCTTCAAGGTTTTAAAAGTAGTAGATCTTATCGTCGCCCACCTAGCTTCAATGCAGAGGTTGGAAGTGCAGAACAAGGCCCATGGCTTGCTTAGTTCCCAGTTGGTTTCTCAACTTTGACTGAACGGAGCTAATCTGGAACGAAGAAAATTCTGTCTGTGCATGTGCAGAAAAGGCTACAGCTGCCAGGAGCTGGTTTATCAGCTCCCCAAGCTCCATTTGCAGCTCGCTATCTGGCTTGGTTTCCCTGTGCAGGAGTATAACTTGACCTAACATGTTGCAAGTATACAGGTAACTGCTTGAGTATTCATCCAAGTTTGGCTTAAACCATATGAAGAGGTTATGGTGGTGTCTTAATATAGATCCCCATAATTTCAAGATGATTTTTTTAAACAGTTGCAGAGATTTGTTCAGCTTTCATTTCCAAAGGAGCCCTAGCTGGTGCAGTTGCCCTGCGTTCATGCTGGGGTCACTTGGGTGCCTTTGAAGGCCCTGCAGAAGGTGGGTTGTAAGAGTGATGCAGAACTCCGTGATCACTGATTCAAAATGGCCTTTCCTCTGCTCCAGTGGGGAGCCCACTAACACTGCCCACCCGTCACTGTGACGTCTCTCCTTCTTGCAGAGAGCAGATCAAGAGGGTGAAAGACTCGGATGACGTTCCCATGGTGCTGGTGGGAAATAAATGTGACCTGCCGGCCCGGACAGTGGAGACGCGGCAAGCCCAGGACCTGGCCCGCAGTTACGGGATCCCTTACATAGAAACGTCTGCCAAAACCAGACAGGTAGGAGGTGGGATAGGTTATCCCATCCCAGGGCCGAGGGCTTCCTTGGGCCCCTCTGGCCTGCCTTGCTGTCGGACAGGGGGCCAGGCTGCCCGTCACGCTCGGTGCCGATGCGCAGCCCTGTGGGTCGAGCCACATGCAGGGGCCGGGCCCCACCACTCCGAGCCCCACAGCCCCGAGGCGGCGGGCGGGGAGGTGAGCAGGGCTCGGCGCAGCCAGCGCGGATCCTCGTTCCCTGCCGCAGGCGCTTGCAAGGGAGCTGCCTGCAGCCAGCGCTGCCGTGGCTGCACGCAGGCTCTGCTGGAGCCCCTGCCCAGTCTGCTGGGGGTGCTGGGCAAGTGCAGGATCTCCCAGCACCTCCCCAGGCCTCCCCTGGCCGTGGCCTCTGCTTTGGGCAGCACATTCAGTGCACAGACAGACCCAAGCAACGCAGAATGTCAGAGGGTGCTCAGCTCTGCGCGCCCTTCACAGACACGTTCCTGGAAGGGCTTCACAGCTTAACTGGCTGGCTGCAGTTTGGTAACCTGCACCCTCCGAAGCCTCCACGCAGTTCTCCGTGGGTATTTCTAGCTGGCGGGCGAACGCCTCTGTTCTCTGCACTGCCCTTTCTCTCATCCCGGTGAGTGATGCCTGGTGTGCCTTTTCCAGGGCGTCGAGGATGCCTTCTACACCCTAGTGCGGGAGATCCGTCAGCACAAGCTGCGCAAGCTGAATCCGCCCGATGAGAGCGGCCCCGGCTGCATGAACTGTAAATGTGTGATATCGTGACTGAGGTGAGCTGGGGAGCAGGAGACACGGCGCTCGTACCCCAGGACAGGCGCTGCCGGTGTCGAGCCCTGAGGGGAGGCGTGCGCCTCACCGCGCCGCGGCAGGCAGGGCTGCCCAAGGGCTCACGAAGAGACGTGTCACCTCGCTGGCTCCAACCCGCTGGAGCACAGTGCATCGTCCTGAAACGTGGGAGCAGATGCGCTGCACCCTAAGAGGCCTCTATTCCTTGGAAGAGTTTTCTCGTTAGGTTTATCCCCTGGAGCACTGGGGGCTGATGCAGTGCTGAGGATTAGCCATAAGGGAGCTGATTTGCCTATATAAATTGTGCATGTTGTAGCCAGAAACAGTGTTTCTCAGCCCGTGCCCAGCCTGCCCTGTCTGTGTTTGCTCCTCTTCTCTTGGTTCCAGCGGTGGGTTTCCCTTGGCCCTTGGTTTCCCAGTCCTGCTGGGCCGCAGGGAGCGGAGAGCTCCTACCTGGCTGCCTGTGAGTGTGAGGTGGCCACAGGCCAAACGTCCTCTGCTTTGGTCTGTGTGTTGGAGGAGCAAGTGCAGAACCGAGTCCTTCTGTGGCAGCAGGGCTGAGGGAGGAAACTGAGGGCTGGCAGGGGCTGGGGGCAGAGCAAGAACAGCCCCACTGCCCCTGTCCCTGAGGTGCCTTTCCGATGGGGGAGCCTTCTGAGCACCAGGATGGGCAGCCCTTACCCCTTCATACAGCTGCTGATGTCCGAGAGGAAAAGCCCTCACCAGGTGGAGGGAGGGCCCTGCAGGAGGGGCCAGCTGAGGTGGAGGTGGCAGCCGCAGCCTCTCCGTCGCTTCCCAAGGCAAAGGCGAGGAGCGCAGCTGGGCTCTGCCCTGGGCAGGATCCCTGGCAGCCTTCGCTTCCTCAGAGGACGTGGGCTGCCTCCCAGCCCGGTGCTGCCAGCGGAGCGCGGGCCGAGCCCTGCCCCGGGGCCAGGCCTGGCACGCACCGCGCTGCTCAGGGACCTCCCCAGATGTTTGGAGCATGCAGCTGTCCAGGAGCATTTCCTGCGGATGGGGATGGGAGCTGGGGTGCGTTTCCTGCCCTGGCTCACAGCTGAAGGCACGAGGACAAGCCCAGGCGCTGCCCGAGCTGCTCTTGCCCTCGCACTGACTGTGCCAGCCTGGCATCCCCCTCGGCCCAGCCTTGGCACGGTGGGCAGGGAGCCTCCCAGGAACGGGCGCTGATCCGCGTCTTCCCCCTTCTTGTTTCAGCTGACTGGACTGTGACTTGGAGGGGTTTCCGCTGTGCAGAGCGCAAGGAAAGAGGTGAAGCAAAAGAAGAAACAAATGGATTCAGGGGAGGAGTATGGCTGGAGAGGGAGAGGAAGAGGAGGAGGAAGAGGACGGGGAAGCATGAGCCCCTCCATGGACTATCTCGCATCTCACCCGGGCCTGCAGCAAACGACATGTTTTTCTTTCCCCATCCCCTCCTCCTTTGGCCTTCTCCCATCCCGGCAACTGTACAAAGCCACAGATGGAATCACAGTAAATTATTATTTGATGGTCTCAACAAAGGCTCTCGGTGGCCGTGTCCTGCTTCCGAGGCTGCTGCTGCTGGTGCCTTTGTGTGCACTGTCCGAGGGCCGGTGGGGAAGGAGGGCCCGTGTGGCAGGGGAAGAGGCTGCAGTTTGCTGTCTCTGTTGACTGAGATCACGTTGAAAACAGACCAGTGGATCTGAGAAAAACCCATCTACAGCCTAGTGGGTAGGGAGCCCACAAAGTGTCTTCTTGGAGACGAGGGAATTTTCAGGAGGTCTGGAGGTGGGTGAGGATTGTCTGTGCCAGGGCTGCTCCTTGCCAGCGGGCCAGACAGAGGCATTGGAGGTGGCTGCTCGCTGCCTTGGGGGCTTGGTGGCCTCTCTGGAGAGAAGTATCTGCAAGAAGCAAAGCCCAGGGAGTGCTCTGGTTGCCTTGGGCCTTGTCTATGCCCTCTCCCACTAATTTTGGTGTCCCACTAGTGTTTTGCTTAACAGAAAGCCTTGTCCTTGCCTCCTGTGAGTCCTCCCTAACTTGCATCTCCCCTACAACAGCCCAGCTGAAATGTTTTGCTGGCCCCGTTTTGGCCAAGTGGAAGATTGCTGCCAGCCTGGACCTGTCCCCATCCCCAGGTGCTTGGCATTAAACATGGTCTGTGTGGGAGGTTGACGAGTTCAGATGTGATGCCTGGAAGGGAAGATGCATCAAGGAGGGGATCTGGAAGCTGCCTTCACCTGAACGGGTGCCAGTTTGTTGCTTCCTTGATTTGTCTTCCCTGAGCAGTTTTTCCAGCAGGGCAAAGGGAGGAGGGAAACCTCCTCCTTCCGCAGTGCCGTGCTGTAACCTGGGGTGAGAGCGGAACAGAAACCAGCGCGGGTTGATGTGCTCGGCTCTTCACAGGCACCTTCTTTTGGTGTAACTGCCCCCAGGTGCCTACGTGGGGGCAGATCTGGGCCTTTCTGCTTCCCTGTAGCGCCTGGGGGACAGACCCCTGCACGCACAGAGGCCTTGGGTCTTTCCCTGCCTGTCAGCAGCAGTAGGTGAAGGCCCCTCTGGCCCTACGGGCTCTGCACACAGCAGGAGGGCTCTGCGTGGCTCCACACAGAAACCCAGGTGCTTGGAGCCTGTTGGCTAAGCTGGAAGCATTTGCAGTGCTCTGATCCATGTGGGCAGGAATGCTTCACATAGTGGTGAGATGACTTGGGAAGCCCTCTGGCAGCTCATTGAGAAGACTCTGATGTTCCTTTGCTGCGGTAACTGCACGTTTCCCCTGGGCAGCTCTCGCCCCACTCACCCCATGGCAGCGGTGCTCTGTGTCATTGCATCGCTCGCAGGGAGCGTTTCGGGGCTGCATCCAGGTGCCCAGGAGGTGGCCAAACCTCCCGTCTCGCAGGCAGCCCTCCCTCCAGGGCCTGGCCCACGGCCGCATCCCAGCCCCGCGGGCGCTGCAGGGCCGGGCACTGCGAGTGCAGCGGAAGGAGGCTCCCGCCTGGGACACACGCGGAGCAGCCGGAGGCGCCCATGCCGGGAGCGGGATGTGCGCGGTGCCGGCGGAGCTCCTGCATTGTGAACCTGCTGCTGTTTTCCTAGGAGAAGATTGCAGCAAGGAGATGTGCTCACAACTGCTTCTTGCTAGGTGGATTTCTTCAACCTTGGAAGAGCATCAGTGTCACAGTCTCATTAGAGCAAAGGCAGGTCTGGAGAAGGAATTGCTGGGTTTGGAATTACCTAAGGATTTTTTCCTAGAACACAGGTGTTCAGATGCATTTTTCAGATGTTGCAACAGTTGAAAGTTGCTCTATGGTCGGGAGCTTGCTACCCACCTCAGTTGTGCTCTTGCAGCACGTGCTCAGGTAAGCAGATCACGTTGTTACTGTTGACAGAGTGAATCAGCTGCATGGCTGGAAGCTGTGTGAGGGCAGAGCCAGAGTTTGGCCACTTCACCTTTCTGCCTAGCACGGGGCTTAGCAGGCTGGGCTGAACTCGGTGCTGGAATGTGAGTCTCAGCCAGTGTGAGGCCAGTCTCTGCCGAGGCCTCCGGCACACAGGCACTGTGCCCATTATCTCCTGGGGCTGCATCACCTGCAATGCAGGACTGCCCCCTTGGAGCCTGTGCTTATGGGATGGCAGAGCTGAACGAGTCTGGTTCGGCCCAATGTGACCAAGCCGGTCAGGGTTGACGTCAAGCTTCTCTAACCGCATTGCTCAAGCATCTCATACCCTGTTACAGCGAGGTTGGGTTTCAGAGATCACAGCTGAGTCAGCTGACAAAGTTGCTTACAAGTCTTTAAAGATGCTGCTTAAGTGCTGGAACAAGTCCCAGGCCTTTTAGCATAAGAGTTTTGGCAGAAGCCATGTCCTGAAGATCCACAGGGTGCGGGTGCGTGCCGGGCAGATGAGGCCGGGCTCTTGGCGCTGGGGCAGTTTGCAGGAGGAGGCAGCCCTGGCTCCGGCTGCCGGGATTGCCGCCAGGAGAGGGACACGGCCACGGTGCCGGGGCTCGCAGAGCAGCGCTTGGGCCGGGCTGCAGGCGGCCCCTCTGCCTTCTTGCTTGCAGTTTGGCTGGGGAAGGAGAGGCCCAACAGCCTCGCCCTCCCTGGGTGTCGTGCACTGCTGCTAACACCCCAGTGTTGGTTCCTATCATTTTCACTTGCGTGAGCAACTCCCTGCTTGACCTCCCGCAGCATCAGGTCCTGGCGGCAGCCTAAAGCCCAGGACTACCTGTGCTTTACCTGCCCCCGCCTGCTGCTCTGTGGCCATGAGGCTCTGGACACGGGAGCCCGAGGGGCAGCCCTGCCACTTGCACAGAGTCAGGTTAGTCCTGCGGCCAGCGCCAACCCGTGCGGCCGCGGTCGCTGCATCAGTGAGGGGGGCACAAGTGGCAGCTAGGGGCGTGCGGGGCCCTCGGGTGAGCTCTGCGGTGCGCACTGGCCCCACGCGGCCGCGAGCAGAGCTGCCGCGAGCAGCTCCGGGGGGATCACTGAGCACGGAGAGACACTGCTCAGACAGCCCTAGCCACAGCCGCTCTACCCCTCCTTCCTGCAGCTGCGTGCTTCCTGAAGTGGGAATTTCCTTCCCTTCCCAAAGGGAGGCTCTGGCTGGGGCTGCCACTACCCAGCTCTGGGGTAGTTCAAAGCTGCTCCGAGCAGCCCCTTCCTTGCTGAGCGCAGGGCAACGGGGTGGCTGGCAGAGGCAGCCGAAAGGGCGCATTGCTGGCAGCGGGCGCAGGACGAGGGATACGATGCTCCTCAGGACACGACACAGTCGCTGCAGTCATCGTCCTTGGCACCGCGTGGCAGCTGCCCCTTACAGGGAACTGCAGTGACGCTGCGTGTGGCACCCCAGACGGCCTGGGAACGCTGCACAGCGGGAAGCAGGGGATGTAACAGATGCTGATCGCAGCAGCTGCTTAAAGCACTTGAGCTGCAGCCAGTGCCACTTGTCACCCGCGAGGCCAGCGACTGCTGTGGACATTGCTCAGCCCTGACCGGCCGGGAGGTCCAGCACCATGAGGTGCCCCAGGGCAGCTGCGTCTTTGCACCCTCCGTCCTGCCGAACCTCTTCCCAGGTCCCTCCTTGGTGCAGAGCTGAACTCGCAGCCTGGGCCCAATCGGGACCGCTGCCGCGTTTCCTTCGCTGCGGGACATGCCAGGACCTGGAGTAGGAGCTCGCTGCAGCCGCAGGTGAGCCAAGCAAGCCAGAGGCTTCACAGGAGAGGAGCAGCTCGCTGTGCCCGCAGGGGCGCTGCCTCCCAGCTGTGCCCAGGGCGCTGCTGTGCACGAGCACCACAGCCGAGGCTCCGCGGGCAGCCGCTTTAGAGCGGCATCCCCACCGCGTGCCGGGCGGAGGCACCAGGCGCTGCCCTGCAGCCTGAGCGCGTTCCCCACAGCCACGGGCAGGGAGCAGCGGCTCCTCTGGCGGCGGGCGAGCAGCCCCGGCCCGGCTGGGTGCCGCAGGGAGCAGCGGCGAGCGCGGCAGTTTTCACCGAGGCAAGAAACCTCTTGGAGCCAGTTTTATGCTAAACTTCTTTAACCAGTCTCATTACAACCATGTAAAACACAGTACGGAATACTATGTACAGTCTGGGTCAGAGTAAAAAGGAACCATGGACTTGGTCTTCCCAACTTTCTTACAAAAAAACAAGGGGGGAGCACAGATGTAAAAATGATTTAAGGAGCAATTATAATACATTAGAAAGAGTCACAGAGGAAGCGTTCCCCGCTGTAAACAAGAACAGCAACTAAAAACAAAAGCCAAGGGCAGCAGATCTGTCAAAGTGCACAGAAGGGACCCGGACCCCTAACGCACAGCCCTGCTGCGGGGCTCCTGCCGTGGGGCTCAGCCCAGCTGCTCAAAGTGCTCAGTCACAAAACAAAAAGCAACCCGCAACATTTGCCTTTGAGTTAAACAGGTTGGTCAGCCAGGTAAGAGCTATGTGGGGCTGCAAGGCCAAGGAAGGGACGAGGGGGCAGTTTTCCTGAGTTTGCTTGCAATAACACTGGCTTTGGCCATGGGCTTGGGGCTGTTTTAAGGAGCTTGGTGCAGGAGTGGCAGCGGCTTTGGCCAGTTGTCCTGCTGCCCTGTGCCGCTCTGATTCCTGCTCGACTTCCTTCCTTGCCCCAGAGAAAAGGCTGAGGCCAGGCCAGCTCCCACCTCTGCTGCCGCAGAGACCTCTCTGGTGCCCCTGGGAGAGGGAAAAGGGCACAGAGAGAGGATCCATGCCCAGAGCTGCGGGCTGCTGGCACACAGGTTCCGTGCAGCGGTGCACAAGAGGGGCTGGCAGCGCCGGGGCAGGAGGGACGAGAGAGCCGAGAGAAGTGGCGCCCTGGGAAGCTGCTGGAAGGAGCACACTGGGAAGCTGCCCACGCCGCAGCTCCCAGGGGCTCGGGGTGCGCGTTTGCCCGGGGCACTTCCCAACCCTGCAGAGCACAGGAGGGCAGATCCCCCCTGCAGTTTGCCAACAAGTGCAGCATGTGGCAGCTCTTCCAAATTACAGCAAATGCCCCATGAACATAAACACTGCATCCCGGCCCCATCCTGGCCGGGGCCTGGGGGCTGCCGCGTGGCGCTGCCCAAGGCAGCCAGGAGGGAGGTGCCGGGGCCGCCCCCGCGGCTGGTGGCGCTGGCCACGCGCCGGGGCCGCAGCTCCCTCTGTGCAGCCCACGGCGAGCGTGGGGCTGCAGCCCCTGCCCGATGCCCTCAGGACCCAGCAGCTGAGGGCAGCTGCCCCCTGTGCGAAACCCTGTCCAGGTGCCTTAACACATGCACGTGTCCAACCCCATAGGGGCACTGAAAAAACACTGAACTGAGAGCAATGTAAGCACCTCTACCCTTAGGGGGCCTCAGGGCTCCAGGCAGGGTTGGAGTCAGACCAAGAGAGAAAAGTCAGTTTTGCAGCCACCTCTAATGCTCCGTGAGCTACTGCCCACGTTCACCAGCGTGCGAGGGCTGAGGGGTTGTGCACAGGCCCAAAGGAGACCCCTGCAGCGAGCGCACGCAGGCAGCAGTTCCAGCCCTGCTGCTCTGAGCAGGATGCTCTCTCAGTGAGCATGGGCCTGCAGCAGCTCCTAGGGAATGCGACATGGCGTTGGGCCCTCTTTTTCAGGGATAGATCTACAGTTGACAGGGAAGGGGAGGCCGCTCCATGGCATGAAGGGAGAGCAGGGCTGGGCACCCGCCCGTGTCTCCTCAGCAGTGAGCTGTTGCAGCGCCGACGCTCAAACCTCCTGGCCCAGCTCCCCCCTCCCAGCCACTGGTTTCAGGCAGTGACCAGAAGGGCCGAGAGCAGCTTCTGGGCACGCTGCTCACCCGCCGCCTCCTGCAGTGCTTCCATCTGC
The DNA here is from genome assembly GCA_032353885.1 of Nothura maculosa. NCBI lineage: Eukaryota > Metazoa > Chordata > Aves > Tinamiformes > Tinamidae > Nothura > Nothura maculosa. The sequence goes on along the minus strand of JAUBOD010001069.1, from coordinate 939,953 downwards.
TGCCGGCAGCAGGAGCCGCCTGCGGCCTGGGCACCGAGGAGGGCGCAGTCACTGCCACTGTCCTGCCCACCGGGGGAAGGCGGCAGCAGCCCCGGCCCCGGCCCAGCTGGTGCTTCAACCAAGGGCAAGGGAGCAAGGCCGCCTGCCCTGTGCCAGCTGCAGGGCAGAGGGCACCAGACAGAAAAGGCTCCTGAGAAACCTCCACAAAAGGCCAGGTTCAACCTTCATCACTGCCCTCAGCACCTCAAGAACTCCAGAAAAAAAAGAAGACATCTGACCGACCAACCAGCGGGCACTGGAGCCTGCCCGGGAGGAGGCTGCATCCCGGCCAGGCCGCGCTGCCCGCCCCAGAGGCAGAGGGGAGGGACCTGCCGGGAGCAGCGGAGCCTCCTTCCTGCCTGGGGACGGTGGCTGCAGCCGCACGGGGCCTGAGCTGCTCCTGGAGCAGACCGCTCAGCTGGCCGGCACCGGCGCCTCCCCGGCCTCCTCCCGGGCTGCTACCAAGCAGCAGCGAGGCCGTCGCTGCAGCGCCCTTAGAAAGGGCCGCCCTGGCCCCACGGATTCGGCCACGGCAAGGAAAGGCCCTCGCTGCTCCTGCTCCACCACCCACATGCAGCGCCTGCTCCCTGCGCAGGGCTGCCCGGCTTGGGCTCGCGAGCCGAGCAACACAGCAACCAACCAGCCCCAGCTCTCACTCCAGGCAGCCGGGCTTCCAAACTTCCCAGGAATAAGCAAGACTAGGAGTACTTTCCAATCTGTCCATAGAACAGAAGCCACGGACAAACAACAACACTGTGTTTTAGTGCCCCCGCCGCTGGCGGCGTCTCCCCACGCAGCCCCGTATGCTGGAACCTCCACACAGGCTGCGTTGTCACACTGACACAGGCCCCTGCATGGGCACCTCCAGCACGGAGGGTGCTGCTCCAGCACCCCATTCCTCTGCCTGCCCTCCCCTCTTCCCTGTTAAAACGTCACCGATTTGGGCAACTGCGCCGTGGGACAGGAGTCTGCATTGAAATTACTCTCTGAGTGGGATTTGGTCACTTTTGGTGGCAGGTTTGGCTTAGGGCTCAGGGGAGGCCGCGGCACCCTCTGCGCAGTCAGTGATTTCTGGGTGCCCCTAGGGGTGCCCTCGAGGCCCTGTGGGGCAGCAGAGGCAGCGGCACCTGGGGGGCGGCCAGGCTCTGGCAAAGGCAGTGCCACCTGCTTCCTGCTCAGGAGGTCCTGCTCCGTGGCGTGGGCCACGTGCAGCGGGGTCGTGGTCTTTACGACAGCATAGGGGCTGTTCCTGCCCTCTGCGCACGGGGAGGGCAGCGGCAGGGGGCAGCCCCCGGCCGCCAGCGCGGCGTCGCTCCCCAGCAGGACGGGCTCACTGCCCCCGGGTGCCCTTTGCAGAGCCAACGCACTGAGCACTGCGCAGCCCCGTCCTCCGGGCACGGCCGCCCCATGGGCGCTCCCCGGGCCGTTCTGCTGCAGCTTGGCGAGCTCGTCCACCGAGGCAGACTTGAGCCCCGCGTGCCTGAGCTCCGCTCTGTTGAGCTGCAGCGCTCGGTCCCGCTTCCCTCCCCATGGAGGAGCCACGTTCTCACGGTGCTCGCTGTCTGGGCAGGGGCCATGCCGCAGCGTGTCGGAGCGTGGCTGCCCCTCATCCAGCAGGGCAGCGGGGAGGGCAGCGAGAGCACTCTCTTCACACACGGGAGCTGCTTGTTGGCCCTCTGGCAAACTGCACACGGCTGGATTGGGCTGCCCCGCTGAGGGCTCCATGCTGCCAAGCAGCTCGGGCGATGGCAAAAGCTCCCCAGGTGACAGCTCTAGTGAAGAGGTGGTGGTGCTGGTGTCTGGAGGACTTGGCACGTGTTGCAGAGGAGAGTCCCCCGAGCTGGCCGGGGTGGCAAGGGAGGGCGTTTGGCTCAGGGGTGACTCGTGCTCAGCGCTGAGGAGGGGCAGCCCCGCGGGGCCACGCTCGGGCAGCGGCAGCCGGTGCGGTGCTGGGGACTGGGCTGCTGCAGGAGCAGGGGTGGCGCTCGCCAGTCCTGCCAGGGCCACCGCGCCGCCTGGCCCTGCACCCCAGCTGCCCCGTGAGCCCGGGTCCCTGCTCGCACAGGCGGCCTCTGGGCTTGTCCCACCGCTCTGCTCCTCGCTCGCTTCCCGAGCAGGGGGCTGCTCTGCTGGGAGCTCTCGGGCAGCTTTCCCAGGCGACGCTGCCTGACCATCGTCTGAAGGCTGTTCCCTGTCCCGGCTCCTTGCTGGACACAGGGGGCCGTCCGCCACTTCAGCCGGGTCGCTGCGCTGCACAACAGGAGCCGTCACCGGCGCACTCGCATCGGCGGCCCTTCCTCCTCCAGGGCTTCTCTTGGGAGAGGGGGGCTGTGTGGCCTCCCTGTCCGCGTGGTGCTCGCCCACGACGCCGTTCTGCCCGTTGGCTTTCACTGCCACACAGCTGAGCGAGAGCTCCAGGCCCAGGGGTTTCCGTGGGAATTCCTCAGGCTTCGCTACAGGGAGGAAGAGGGAAAGAGAGAAAACAAAGCAAGTTAAACATCACCAAACCCCAAATTACTTCCATTTGCACTAAGCGCTTCACAAGACTCAGACAGTTCTGGCCAACGTGGGAGCCCAGGGGGCCTCCAGCACTGACGTCCTGTCCTGCCCATTTTCCCTGCGCGCCATTTGCCAGGTCCTAGATGGTTCCGTCTGCTGCTTTTCTGTGAACTTCTAGTGCCAGGAGAGGAGCCCATGGCGCTGCAAGCCCTGAGGGCAGCCAAGTGTTGCTGAGAGAGCTGAGCCTCAGCCTGTATTTAAGGCAACCAAAGCAGTTGTGCTGGTGGCTGCTCACTCTAGCCTGGCTGACACCGACGTGGTCTCACACATGCAGCGTGGGCCTGTTGCTGTGTGATCAGGAAACAAAACACAACAGAAAATGCCATGCAGGGGACAAGGAATCCATAGGGCCCTACTCACTAGAAATACTACTTCCTGCCCTGGCAGCAGGACATTTTTTACCCCTGAGTTGTTTCCTCATTCATTCTCTACTTACCTAGCTACTAGTAACCTGAGAAGGTAAGAATGAGCCTAGTGTGGTCTAACCCCATTTGAGGCCCTTTGGTGTTCTACCCTTATGAAGACAGAGCTGTGAGCTGCAAGGCAGGACAGAGAGCTGCAAAGCAGGGACATCACGACACCCACTGACCACCGCGAAGCAGCAGGGGCAGCAGCGCCCAGGGGCAGCAGCGCGGGCCGGTCCCGCAGGGTGCCGTGCAGCAGGGCGCCGTGCAGCAGGGAATGCTCTGTGTACCTGGCGGCGGGAGGTCGAACTTCATCTTGCGCAGCTCGCCCATGGACACCTGCAGCTGCTCAATCACGGCATCATCCTCGTACTGCAGAGAAGCAGCAGTCTTCTCCTGCAGGAACTCCCGGAGATCCTCCAGAGACATCTTCAGCAAGCGCTCTAGGCAGCGGCAGAGAACACAGCAAGGTCAGAAGGGTGGCACAGCCGACTGCCCGGGTTCTTTAGCGCTCAGCACGGGACAGGCAGCAGGGCACGGTGCTGTCTGCAGAGCCAGGGGCTCTGCTGTTGCTGCGTGCAAGTCAGAGTGCCGCGGCGTGAGGGTCTGGGCACGTCTGCATCAATTCTGCTTTTCCCTTGGGGTTCCTTGGGGTTGTCTGTCTCTTGCCCTGCCCTCATTGACACTTACACACCCCACCAGGAAAGTCCTCTGAGTAGGTGCATAGCAAGAGTGAGGGGACAATGTGGCTGCTGGCGGCATTTGCCAGGGCCCAGCCCCACTATCATGTGGATTATCTGGAGAAGTTCTCGCTGGTACCTCTAGGAGGAGGAAAAGCTCCATGTGAGAGGTGGAATAGCCCGATGTCTGCTGCTCTCCTGCCACAGGGCCAGGATGTCCTGATGTGCAGGGCAGGGGCAGAAGGGGAGAAAGCAGCTTCCCCCCTCCTCACAAAGCTGCCAGGCTCACCTTGAAGGCAGGCACATCGCTAGACAGCGACGGCACCACCTGACATTACGTAAGCAGAACATGTTTGGGGCATTTCAGAAGTATTTCAGCACCTCTGAACAGGGGCTGTCAGAGGTGCAGCAGGCCCCAGCGCCTCCAGTGCCGGGGCAGCAGTGACAGTGCCAGGGCAGCGCTAAGCTCAGCTACCTAAACGCAGAGCACAGCCTTTGGATGGCAGCACAGCGCCAGGCTGACACCAAGAGCCTCTGGAGCTGTGGCCACGTGGCAGCTCACCCATTCGGCTGCCAGGAGGGCTCTCCCGTGTGCCGTGAGACAGCAACAACCGCGGGGCATGGGGCAGGCAGGCAGTCCTGCCGGGGCCTTACTTTTGTGCAGCTTGAGTATCGTATATGCCATGGCTGTCAGGACCCGCTCTCCTTCCAGGATATAGATGTCCCAGAGCCGCAGAGTGAGAGTGAAGGGCGTCTGAAGGGAACAAACAAGCTCAGCTTGTCAGGCAGCTCAGAGACTTCCTCTCAGTGCGACTCTACTTGCACTGACTCGTGCGGTGACACATGCAGCGGTCAGTGGCATCAATTCACCCACTTGCACTGAAACACCCAGCAGAGCAAGGCTTGCTGACCTGGATTCATCTAGAATCATTACCCAAAAGTACAGAGCCACCCATTTCCCAGGGAAATGGCAGCTCCCAAAACCAGAGGTTAATCCGGATTCTCCTGTGACCTTCAAGTTCAAATTTAGGATGCTCGGTTTCTCCAGAGTCTGGCACAACTGACCACGACAGCTCATTTACTGGGGATTACAGCTGTTTTAAGGGGTTTGCATTTTAAGCAGCTTCTGTCCAAGGAACACAAAGCTCTGCACGAACGCAATCAATTCCCTCCGAAAGCAAGAGCTTATCCTCTGGCTTACAAGATATAGGGAAGAGACTGTGGACACACAGATGTAATAGATGTTACCAAATCCAGATCCTTGTGCGAGCACAAAGCTGCCCCTAAAAATAAGGGAGCATTAGCTCAGCACTGCTAAGTTACCTCTGGACAAATCAGCGTAATTTTCTCATGCTTTCATGTGTCTCCAGTGTACAGACTGCTCATTTGTGTGCAACTGCTGTAGTACAATTTGTTCAGGTTTCTGCCTCAAGCTCCTCTCCTTCATATGTGTTTCCAGAGCCAGTGAGGTTAATTGTCTCTGCAAGCTTGCAGCAGTGCCAGTAGCAAGAAGAAAAAAACCTCTTCCAATTCAGAAGATTAGACTCTTGCTCTTGCTTCTCCCAGCTATTATTTATAGTGCGCAGTCAAAGTTTGGCTGTCATCAGCCTTGAGTGGCATGCAGTTATTTTTAGCTTTTCCCTTGTTAAAATTCCTGCCTTATGAAAATATGCCTCTTAATATCCCACCTCATAAATATTAGTATCTTCTTAAAAAGAAGATTCCTTCCCCAAATTCAGTAGTAAGATAAGCAGAAATCACCAGGCACGCAGGTGGCAGAGCAGAAAATAGCCAGTCAACAGCACTCACCCGGTCGATGAAACACTGCAGGAACCATTTGGTCGTGTAAATCCCCGTCGTCATCTGTTCCTTGTCCTAGGAGACAGCAGACACACGTGCCTCATCAGACAGGCTGCTGGAGGGGCTGGCGGGGGGTTGGTTAGTTGGTTTATTAACGTTGGGTTCTGGAGGCTCTTTTTGGCTCCCTGCATCACTGCCTAACCCCAGCACGGTCTGTGCTTTAAAAACCAACCCTGAAGGCCCAGGTAGGCCCTTTATCCAAGACATTTGCTGGACTCTGAGTGGACTCACTGCGGTCATGGCTGGAGCCTGATGTCAGCCGCTCCAGACCTTCAGGGAGGAATTTCCGTCGAATGGTTTACAGGGCTAACTTCTACTCCAGGAATTTGCAAAAACCTTCCAGGAGCCAAACCCCATGTACTCCTTAGCAATTAATGTTTCTGTTTCCATAGCAATCCCCATTGAAGCCTCCGAGTGCCACAAAACTAATTCACAACTCAGCAGCCTGCCCGTAAACCCGCAGCCGCCCCTGTGAGCGAGGCCCATCGCGCTCACACTGCCCCCTTCACACGCGCTGGCCCCCGGGGAAGGAATCGCCCCGACACCCTCCACATCCACCGCGGGTGCTGGCTCTGCCTCTCCTGGTGATGAGGACCTGAACATCCACCCGGGCAGAGTTATCCACGTGCCAAGGGGGCGATCCCAGCCCTCCAAGCACGTGCTCCAGGACAGCCAGCTCCAGCAGCGCCTCCGAGCGGCAGCCGCCCGCTGGGATGGACACACACTCCCTTCCCACACCCTGGGAAAGGAAACGGGTGCCTGATTTCACAGGGAGCACCCACTGCTCTCCAGCAGGGAAATGCACGTATTGGTACCTGCTGACTCTCAGAGTCTCTCAATGAAGATATTTTTTTTCTCGTTGCCTGGGATTTGAGTTATTCCCTCCTCCCTTTCCCCTTCAAGTGGCTATAATTGAACAAGGGCCTGTCCTGGCTCTGTTCTACTTGCACAGGCAGGGCTGGCTCCTTCGGCACTGGCAGCAGCCGTTTCAGCTGGTGGCCACGTGAACAGCTCGACCTGGAGCCCTGCCAGGGAGCCACCAGGAGCACAAGGCACCTTCAGGAGAGCCCAGTCTTCAACGTCAAATATCTAAAGCAAATGCAAGGGGGGAAGAGGAGGACAAAAAAAGCTGAGTAGGGGAGCAGGTGTTAAAAAGAGCTGCCTCGCTGTTTGTCTGCAGCTGATGTTCCCGCAGCTGCTCTCCGAGCCGACAAACAGGTTCCCATCATCTGCCAAGGGGGACAACAACTGGCCCCGCGGAGCCAGCCGACAGCCCAGCACGTCTCGCGCTCCTGCTCCCGCTCGGCAGGGCTGCTCCTGCTCCCTGCCTTGCAGCAGGGCTGCCCAGTGCAGCAGGAAACACAAACCCAGGGCTGGCCATCATTCAGGAAAGGCTGGAGAGGTGCCAGCATCATCCCTTGGGTTTCATGACCAGGCTAAGAATATAGCACAGCTCCACTGCTGAATGAAATGGCTCCTCTTCCCGCAGTCCTTTAAATCTTCCCACCTGGCTATTTTAAAGAAGCCTTTGGACCTCAGCAGCTCCTGCCCTACCGTGTGTATCAGGCACCAGACAAACGACAGCCATTCACTGCCACAACATTCACAGATGAGCCACTTATTCGATATTTGCCTCTCCCTGGTTGAAATGGTTGCAGGTGATTAGACATGGGCTTGGCAGAACATTACACTGATTGCTTTAACACTAAAATGTGAAAGTGATGGCAAAGAATTACCATGTGCTTCTTCAGCTTTGGAAACAGTTTGCTTAAAATCTGCTCGTGATGAGCTTGAAATCTCTGCAGCTTTGGGAAGCCAGGAATGAAAAAACCTTAACAAGAAAAGACACAGAAGAAAACAATGAGAAAACC
>JAUBOD010001069.1:841194-853297 GCA_032353885.1 Nothura maculosa | reverse complement strand
CGGGCCGCGGTGCCGCCGCTCCCGCGGGGCTGCCGGGGCACCGGGGCCGCCCCGGCCCTGGCAGCGGCGCCGGGGGCTGCGCGGGGCTGCCAGGCGGCGTCCGGCGCCTTGGAGCGGGTGTGTTGTGCCCGGTGCCCAGCCGCGGTGGGCCTGCCCACCTGGCTTCGTGACGCGTTTGCTGGTTTTCTGTAACTTTTCTTCCAAAAACCTTTTTTTTTTTCCCCCAGAAAAAAATATTTATTGAGTGGTATTTTATTGATTTTCTAACAACGTTAATTATTTTTAAACTCACTTTTGTTTCTAGCTGTCGCTTTTGCTCTCTTTAGTTCAGATCCCTGAATTAATCGATATGTCACTTGATCTCTCTTCATCCAGAACTTGGATCCTGCTCCATCTTAGACCTTTCCCAGGTTTGTCTCTGTCCCTTCAGACAGGCAGCACTATCCACAGTAGTTGACAAGCTTGTATCCTTTTTTTCTTGACTGTTGCCTGATTTCTGCCAATTCAGCTGTATTTAAAACCTGGCTGTTCAGCAGCCCGTTGACTGCCTTTTGTTCTTCTTCACTGTCTTCTTTTGTTTTTTTTTAACCTTTTTTTTCCCCTCTTCATGAGTCATCCTCAGTGATTCATTTTAAAAGTCCTTATCTCTGCCTTTGCCACAGCTCTGGAGCTCCCTTCCCTGGGAAGATCCCTTCTCCCTCTCTCCTCCTTTTTTTTGTCTTTTCATGTTTTGCTACTGAAATAGGTGATCCAGAAATACAATTCAAGATATCGTCTTCACACTGATCCACATTTTTTTAAATTTCATCTGAACTAAAAATCCATTTCTGCATCATTTCTGTAGGTAACATGAATTCCTTTAGCTTGAACGTAAGTGTGGTCAAAAAGACACGTTTGAGTTTTCTGCATAGTTGAGCAAAAATGTCTTTGTTGTTGTCAGTGGGTCTGTTGCTGTGACTTAGTCTTTGGTTAGGTCTCTTTCTTTAAAATATTGCAGGGATTCTTTGTTTTTTAAATTATTGTTATTGCCACAGTGGCATCTTCTGCCAAAACACTTCTTAAGATATCTTATCTTTGTGCTTTTTCTGTCTCAAAAGCTCCTTATAGTCTGTTATATCCTGCATGTGATCCTCTTTGTCGTCCAACTTGTCTATGGTTTTATTTTGGACTTTTTTTTTTCAATGTTGGCACTTTTAGCAAATACAATTTGTTATTTCATCCAGCCTGTTAGCACCAGGGAGATAGGGGGTTAGAAGACAGTGCAAGGTGGCTTTCCTTAGCACACACTGCTTTCTTTCTTGAAGGCCTCTTTTCCTTTAGGCACCCAGGCACATAAAAGTCTCCAAACAATTCATGTGTTGGTGACACTGCTTATGAATTTCATCACTGGTGTTATCGCTCTTGTTTTGTCTGTCGCTTTGTTCTAATTTTTATGCCTTTCCATGTTGTACCTTGAAGATGGGGCTGTTTCCTCCTGTGTTTTTACACAGAAATCAATCTCATTAGCTGCTAGTATCTTTCAGTACAACTTTCCATAGCAGTTCAAATCTTGGTTTGGAGCTTATCAGTTTGTATATTTTAAATATACATATAAAAATCAGTGCTGATTTAGATTTTATATAAAATGTGAAAATTCATCTGAAGTTATCTTGCTCACCAAGATGTGTTCTTATTGCTGGGTAATGTCCTGTTTGGACAAGATAACCAAAATATACTTGATGTTCTCTTTCATGGTCTTCATCGTGTTGCTGAAGCTGAGTGTCCTGAAGCTCTGTGTCTTTTTGCTTACTAGCTTATATTGGTGGATTGCAAGTGATTAGCCTAGTAGCAGTGGCAAGAAATTAGGTTCTCTTTTTGGTCTCCCGATGGTAACCAAGATTCTGCTTGCAAGAAGTAAAAGCTTAGAAGGCAGTAAGAGGTTATCTGTTATTCATACTGCTTTTGAAATAAGAGTACTATCGACATGACTGCTTCTACCAGTTCTTTCTCCTTCATTAAGGGAAGCTTTGCTCCTTACCTCCTCTCTTAATGCTAGTAGTGTATCACTCTGTATCTTAGCTATGCTTTGGTGTCAGTCTGATAACATTTCAATCATGATAATTTATAAAGCTCCTTTGTGTGGCACCTATCTGCACTAGCGTGCAGGAAACTAACTTGGCAGGTATGGATTTCCACTGTATATGATGCTTGCATTATTAGCATGTGTACTTTGAACTGTATTTCTTAAATAGTGTGTAATATCAGGGTGCTTGCTTTCCTAGGAGGCATTACTTTAGGTTTGTTTCTGTTCTTGTTGCTTTTGTGTTTTCTTGGCTAGAGGCAGTGAACAACAGGCTGTTGTCCCTGACAGGAAGCCTGAATGATGGGAAGCTTGGAGTTTCAGAACTCTGTCATCACAAACTGATGCCACATTTTGTCATGGCTGGTTCCTTGTCCATTGGATTGGTCGTATAATCCTTGGTCAGCTTTACTGTACATTTCATCGGTGGAGCTGGTTAGGCCAAATAAGCCTTTTGGGACCATTCCCTCTTTAAAATGGGCTTCTGACCGGTGCTCAAATCTAAGCAACTGCCTGAGGTACTGACTAGCTGATACAGTCAGGTCTTTGTTCCAACTGATGAGTTGGTGTCTGTACTGAAGACAACTTCTTGGTCTTCCATCTTAAAACTCGAGGATTTTAATCATCCTTTATAAGAAGACACCAGAGCTTTTCAGCATCAGTAAAACCCAGTGTAGAGAGTTGGCTTGAAATGTATTGGTATTGGTTGATGTTAGCTTTATTCTTCTCCTGAAAAGCTTGCCAAAACATTATTTTTACTTGCATGTTTTCTAAATTGCAGATACTACTCATCTCATCAGTGTATGTCCTTTTTTTATACAGCGTCTGATGTTGTCTAATTGCTCCATCTACCGTGCATTGTTTGTGCACTGGATTTTGTCATGGCTCAGAACTGAATATACTTGAAATATTCTTAACATAATCTGTTCTATAGCTATCAAAAGTGATTATGTAATATGTATATCCTTTCACAAGAATCTCAAGTAGTGGTATAAAGACATTAAAGGCTGTATTTTGGAATGCTAAAGGTGGCTCCACTCTGTGAGATATTAAATTGCTGAACCCATAAGATGCTTCTCTTTGCAGTTCTCCTTCAATAAACTTTACCAGGCCTAATGCTCCAAAACACCAGCAATGATGGTCCAGAAAAAAACTGACTGCAGTACAGCAAGTTGTTTCTTAATTGTTGTATGTTAAGTCCATCTTGAATGGATGATAGAGGGTTTCCCCTGCCCTCCTCCCTTTTCCTTTGCAAGCTTGTGATGTGACACACTTGGGAAATTTAATTACAAGTTTCATAAAATGTGTCTTTGGACATTTGCAAATTGTTTATCTTGTTTTCATAATTGTGTTCCAGCTGTCAATTGTATGCTGGTGTAGTGCTTCCTTAGTGAAATAAACTCTGCAGTGCTTTCCTGAGTGCTTTAGACTGGAAAAGGGGGATGCTCCAGTTGAGAAGGGGCAGTCCTGTTGGCTCATTTCTGTCCTCCTGTGTCACTTGTTTATAGTGAGCTAGGTGTGGGGCTGCATTGCAAAGCAGATGGAGGAACTGATCCTAGTTAAAGCAGTCTCTTTGAAGTGTGTAGAGAAGCTCTTGCGTCATGTTGAATCTGTAATTTTCACTAAATGAAAGGCGCAGGAAGGCAGTGAGCATGAGATAACTGAAGTGACTTCAAATTGTCCTTTCAACTGCAGTTCTCATAATACCAACCTCTCCTACAGCTCCTTCCAGTATGAAAGCTAAAGTCAAATACTGATGTTTTTATTTTAGTATTGTGAGCAAGTACTAGCTGCTGAATTACAGTCTGTTTAAAAGGCAGATTTTGGTCCATCTATCCAACAATGAGGTGTTTGTAGATCTCTTATTTCCTTTTAAAAGAAAGAGAATTTCTAGAAACAAGCAAGACTGACTAGGAATGCTTGTGTATGTGGTGCTCTGTAAGCCTGCTACGTGCTTCAGCACATCAGGGAGTCTTACCAGGCACCCTGCTTAAGTCAAGAGCTGGGAGCTGCTAACTTGCTAGGCAGACAGGTGTAATTGCAGAACCCGAGTCGGTTGGTGCATTTGGAGAATACTACTCGCTGCTTTTTGTTCTACACGATGCTGTTGCTACACATCAATTTTTACTGTTCATGTTTTGCTTGAGTCGCTCCATGTAACAAACTCAATTTATTTCAATTTGGGGTAAAACAGGCCTTTGGTGTGGTTTTTTTTTTTTTTTGTATTATTTGTGTATGAAAATGGTACGTCATATTGCACTTTCGTTCTGAATGGATGCTGAAGTAGTTTGCTACTGGATCTGCAAACCCACCTTCCTTCCGCTTGTCTCCTTGAAGTGCTTTGTCCATTCTGATGTAGACTGTAGGCTTCTCTTTGTTTGATGTCTACAAAATCTTAAAAGTCCAAGGATTTGCACCTATTTATGAAGTGTATATGGTATTGACTGTTCTTTGGTAACCAGGTAATACAGAATGAAATATTTCTCAGGGAATTTTGCTTTTCTTTGCATGGGAAAGTTGAGTATTTGCTGTAATTCTAAATGGAATGTGTTTTCCTCTCTTTGTTTTATATGGACCTATGATCTTATTAATCTTCCAATCAAAGTATGTTTAATTATAGAAACTATAACAAAAAATACCCTTAGACCTTGCAGTGGATTTTGCAAGATGCTGAAATGTTAACATTATAAATGTTTAAGCAGTTGTTCACTGTTCTGCATGTGAATGTTGGTCATGTGAGAGCATAAGGGATTTACAGTGTACACCGTAGACAATCCGTTTACAGGTATCCATTTTAGCTGCAGAAGCAAAATCATTCTAGGAAATGTAGTACAAAATCTATTTTTGTTGTTAGAATTGAACATGAAGAAAAGCTTGTCTGTAACTGACAATTTTTATTAAGCCTGTTCTCTATCATTCCCCTATAGTAGCAGTTTGGGGTCTAAATTTAATAAGCTTATCTGAATTTGTCAGGAGAGCTTTTCTTTATGCAGTGTGGTCAGAAGAACTGAGAAAGAACTTTATCTTAAGGCAGATATCTGATTCTTTTTCATATTTATTTTTAATAATGGTAAGTCCTGTAGAATGCAATAGAAACATGCTAACTAAGGGACAGAAAAAGAAAGTGGCATTTGCAAATTGTTTAGCTCAAAATGCTAGAGAGATATGATAGACTTTCACTTATTTTTGTAAATTTCCCAACTCTGTGGAGTCACACACTTGTGATGGCTACCTCTCCGTTTTATAACCAGGTCGTTCCAAACTGTGCAGCTATTTTGACAGCAGTGTCATTTCTGTATGTGATTTAATGATTTTTTTTTTAAGGATTGCTTGTCGCTTTGAAAGCCATAAATTATCATATATAAAAATGAATTTTAGTGGGAGTTTAACTTAATGTTGGTTCCTAGCCTCATGAAGTGTAGGCTTATAAAGTTAGTGCTTTTGTTTTTTAATGAAGTGCTTCTGCCTATTCTACAGAATCCAGTGGAACTGAACTGAACTGGATTCAGTGTTTCTAAGGACTGCTAGTGAGCCTCTCTTGGAATAAGAATTCGGGTATAACTGTTTGTTCATTTTAACTTTGATTTCCTAATGGGCAGTCATTCAAACTATAGAACTGTATTGGTCTTGTGTCTTAATTCCTTAAATTAAGTTTATACATTTAGAAGAAAACTCCCTTGTTTGTCCTGCATTGTATAACTAATGACTTTTCTGTCTGGGCAAACAATTGGTCTGTGGAGTTTATTATGGCAAAATTAAAATTGTTTGCCAACATGTATTGAACTGTTTTTTCTTATAACAACTTTCTTTTTCTTTTTTAGTGCAGCATCTTATTTTCTTTAACTTCTTTCTTTTTAAACTAACCAACAATACTTTTAAAATTTTGCACCTGTCTTTTTTTTTTCTTTTTTCTTTTTGTATGGCATGATTTAAAGGTCGACACTGCTCTCTCAATGTAGGTTGAGTGCTGCATGTGTACTTTTCAGAGCAGTAGTGTGAGGAAGCTTGCAGTGGAATGGCAGGACGGCCTCATCCTTATGACAGTAACTCCAGTGATCCAGAGAATTGGGATCGGAAATTGCATAATAGACCTCGTAAACTTTGTAAACATTCAAGGTAGGTGCTATGTACTATATGTTGCATCTCAACACTACAACAGAAATCCATTCTAAATGCTACTGTATCTGGTTGTGGCAAGTCCTGTCATAAGCTTTATAATTGCCTTTAAAAGGAATGCCTAACCTTATTTATTAGCCTTCCTAATCTTTGTTAAACCACGTGCTTAAAATATATGCAACTTGTTCCTTGCATGCAAATTATCACTCTCTAGGGCACTCTCTTTTTAAAGCTATGTGTCAGATACTGCTTTCCCCTTATTTCCCACGCTGTGAGAATGTTTCCTAAATGCTTGCTTTGAAGACATCAAGAAATCAACTAGTGATTTTTCAGCAAATGGCATTCAAAAGATAAGCTAAACAGAGCAGTTAGTTACCTACCAAATGACCATGAGAAAGCCTGGTGTTGGAAGTATGCAAAACATCAAAATAAGAGTACGTTTTTCAAGCACTGTGGTTCTTTATAAATGTAACTAAAAATATTTATGTTAGATAGTGAGAACTTAGTGAGTTATGTATTCTCCCCTGTACACAGGTAGAGAACCAAGCAGCATATTCAACAACAGCTTCTAAATTCTGATGTTTTTATTGTATGGATTAAGCGGACTGGACTAAATGTTGCCTAGAATTTTCTTTGGATGATTAATATTGAGAGTTTCTTCCTGCGATTATACTTGCGTCTTTGCTGAGAATCAGAAAGCTTTCAGAGGCACCTGTGTAATTACAGGCTTATTTGTGATGTTACTTTTACAATGAGTAAATAGCGTGATTAATATAGAATTGACAAGGGAGCTACCACCACTGCTAAGTATAATCTTATGGAAAAACCTTTATATGGTCAATCTTGATATGAAGATGATGAAGTCTTTATAGAGTCTTTGTGGTACAGTATCAGTAATGAACAATCTAGGAGTAACAGGACAGAGTGAGTCAAGGACTTTTCACTGTCGGGGAACAAAGTGTAACTGCGAATCAGAGCCTCATTACTGAGTCTAGTTCAGGTAGTTCATCTCTGATCCTGTGCTACCTCCCATGCCTGGTGATCTGGAAGAAAAGCTAAAGTTGATACTGATGCTGATGACTCATGACTGGAGTGCTAAATAAAAAGGATTCATTAATCACATGTGATCTGAGTAACTTACAAACTGTGTGTAAGCAATCAAGTGTCTTTAATAGGGTATCAGCAGCTCAGGAAACAATTTATAATGACTCTGAAAATACATGAGAGTTCTTAAATATCTTGAGGCATGAAAAATTCAAAGGTTACGTGGTGACTTGATCAGTCTGTAAAGATCTATGTGGGAAACAGCAATATGATGATCTTTAGTCAGTAGGCAAATCTGCAACAAAATGTAATAGCTGGAAACTGAAACTAAATAAATCTCATCTAAAAAACTGGTGCACATGTCTTACCATGTGAGATTTGTGGTGCATTATCTATTTTGGGGAAATATTTAAATAAAAAGCCATTTGGCTTTCTAAAAGAGATATTTGATTCAGATAGGAATGGAGAAAGTCTGTAGCCTGTGCCTATCAGAAAGACAGGCTATGTTGATTGCTTCAGAAATCACAGATTAGCGGTTCACACATGGCAACATAAAGGTATGTGCCTTGGAATAAGACATGTATAAACGAAATCAGGTGGATTTCTAGCAACACACAATCCATGTTTCCAAGATTTTATGGAGATATGTATGACGGGATTAGTACTCAAACCAACATCTGTTTTATTTATTTTTCTAGATAATGTAATTGCATTTTTGGAAAGCTTTTTTTTTTTTTTTTAAAGTTGGTACTAAATCTGTTTTTCTAGTTTTGAGGTATCAGTCCCAACTTCCCAAACTTCTGGCAAGTTGTGCTGTTTTTTTCTCTCCTCTTTTTTTCCGTCATTATTTTGAGATAGGCAATGTAACAGAGCTCTGAACAAACAGAAAGAAGAGGTGCAGAAAATGAGAACCAAAACTATAATCCAAATGACACTCCTCACCATGAATCTAAAGACTCTGACGGGATGAAATTGTATCATCTTAAAGCTGACTGTAATTAATCATGCAGTCAAACGGCCATGTTTGTCTGGGCTGCTATGGAAGTCAT
Source organism: Nothura maculosa (assembly GCA_032353885.1). Lineage (NCBI taxonomy): Eukaryota > Metazoa > Chordata > Aves > Tinamiformes > Tinamidae > Nothura > Nothura maculosa. The sequence goes on along the minus strand of JAUBOD010001069.1, from coordinate 845,029 downwards.
TGGGATGCTTTTTATTCAAGTACCTGATTAAGACAGAAATTAACTTTTGGGAAGCAAATGCTGACTAGACAGTGATTAAGGTTCAAGGAAGTAGTCACTGAATAAATGTTTTGTTGGTAAGTATCACTGTTATGTATTTCTATGTGTGGCTTCTCTGTGATACTGTAGTTTGGTATTATTGGAAGACTTTCGTTCCAATTCTGATACACTAAGTGCTTTCTCTGAAGCTGTGGTGGAGAATTTTGGCTTAAATTTACCTCTTTCTTATAATTTGTCCTGGATTGCTCCGTGTATGTTCTGTAGTCTCAATGACAATGTCCTTGTTTTTTGCTCAGTTTGAGACAGGTGGCTTTTCTATCATATTTTTGGTTGAGTAACTCCTGTGGCTTATCGTGGAGGGAACAAATGGCACGTAAAGACTCTGTTTTTTCCTAGCAGATGGAGGATTCTGGGAGCCTCCACAAAATCCTAAAACCAGAGTTAAATTCACTGGCTCAGATAGCTCAAATGGGTGAGCAGAAATTCTCCTGCAGTGTGTACAGAGCTGACCCCTCAGTCCGAATGCTGCTGCTCTCCTGCCTCCCTCAGCAAAAGTCACTTTCTTCTCTTGATGACTTCTTTATATCCTGAAGTTATTCTTCCACTTGCTCCTTCAACTTTCATCATATTTTCATTCTGCTGCTTCTCACATCTTGATTTTTATTGGTGATGATGCCTAACCTGCTTTTCAACTCTTCCTCCAATGCAGTCTGACCTCTTTAAGCAACCCCCAGGCATTCCAAAAAGAAGAGCTTAAAAAGGCAGTAGCGTAGGACTTATTTGACCTTCTGCAAAGGGAGTGGAGGGCAATCCTTAGAGGAGTTTATTCTGATATAGGTGGTAATTTGTGATGTTGCTTTAGCTGTGTTTGTGCTCAGCAGGCTTGACTTGTTATCAAGCATTTGACCTATTAGTGTGAGGATGCGAGGTATCAGGAGCTGTGAGCTGCATTTAAACTGTCACAAAGTAGAGTTTTCCTCTAAAGTTGAGCTTGCTTTTGTCTGGTGTAGGCTCACTGGAAAAGGGATGTTTCTAGCCCCAAAATGGAGACTGTGCAGTCGCGTTCTTAAAAGGCTATTTCTGTACCCGTGCATGAACTTAGCGAAAGGTGAATTCATGCTAAATACTGATTGTGGGAGGCTTTGCAGGAACAGATTAAGTGCCCCCTGCAACTTGCCTGGATGCGACTGCCCGTAAAAGCAGAGGAGGTGTGTGGCAAGGGACAGCAGCAATGCCCCTTTGGGCGGTAGCGTTTGCGTGCTGGCGCGCGCCGAGCTGGCAGGACCCGAAATAGCAGCGCAGATGGCACTTGGCAGCGGAGCGAGGAGCTCTCCTCTCGCGCGCTCCGCGCCCTGCCTGTCACACGCGGGACCCAATGGCTGCCTAGAGATGGGCGAATGGCAAGTGCGACTCCGGCTCGCGGGGGCTGCGGGGTCAGACGTCAGGACTGCGCTACGCATGGCTGAGTCAGTGACTGGGAGAGGAGGAATTGAATTAATACCTAGAGGGGCTTGCGTCTTTGAACACTTAATGGACGGCGTAGCTGCGATCCTCTTATCCTTGAGGGGGAAGAGAGAGGAGGAAGTAAGGCTGGCTGATGGTGCAGTGAGCTACTAACGAGATGATGGAAATATCAAATATGCTGAACTTAAGTAATGCCAAAGGATGCTGATCTGGCTTCCAAAGCTGCCTCTTTGCAAGGAACAGAATTCCCTTGTGCTCTGATTTCAAAAATATTTCCTTGCTTTTGTCTGTCTTCCCCACCAGATTCCAGAGGAAGGTGCGTATCTGCTAACAGCCCTTAGGAGAAGAGTGCAAGGAGAAGTGATGTCCTTTGTGTGTCCTGGGCAAGGCAAATGTCTGCAGACAAAGAGCGGGCTTCACGGGGAGGAAGAGGGACTTGAGCGCTGTCATTGTGTTAAGTCATAGCAGCAGGAGCAGAATGGAGCTGATTATTTATTTATTTAAGCCTCACAGAAATTTTCCTGTGACTTAGTGTATAGTTTTAAGGCTCTATATTCATTTTATGTGAATTTATGTGATGATGTGAATGCAAGCATCCTAGGAAAGGATCTTAGTTTGTATGTTAACAGGAATTGGTTAATGAAAGTTTAGAAGGGAAAGGGAGGATGGAAATGAATGAGTGTCCTTGTTAGCATTTCTTTGCTTGGCTTTTAGTTAAGGTTTTATGGTGTGTGGTATTTTTTTTTCCCTGGTAATAAGTGTTTTGGTTTACCACCATAATTCTATGCAAATAAGAGGCTGTTTTATAAAACAGTATGTTTATTGGCAGTGCAAAGTAAGATGCACATGAACTCTGAGTTGGAATGCATGACATTTGTTTTGGTGGCAGAATTAATTCAGTTTAATGACTTCTTTTAATCATTAGTAATATATTCAGAGCAATATGTTGTTATGTATCGAGACAAAGAGGATCTCTCAACAGATGATTCAAAAACATCATTAAATTGCTTTAACAGGCTTCTCTTTTTCTTCTTTAAAAAGCCTCTTGCCTTATTGCAGAAATACAAAGCATGCCAGTATGACAAACCTGCCATTTTGATGGTTCTGTCGTCTTCTTTTACTTTATATTAAGCAGTTTTGCCTAAATAAAGCTTTGAATTTATTTGCCTTTGTTTGTGTGACAGCTGCTTTTAAAGAAAATGCTTCTTTTCAGTTTTCAATTGAGGAGGAAAATAAATCCTCGCTTACTCACCCTGAAGTTTTTTTTGCATGGCTGCAGTGTTAGGGTGCTAGTGTTCCTTTGGAGCCAGGAAAGAACAATATATGGAATGTATGGAGATTGTCTAAATATATCAGTATTCATTTTTTTCCTATAGGAAATCAGTGGATAAAGCAAGAATAGAGAAGTTAATGTGTGGATTTAGATTTTATTTTTCCTTTTGCAGTTGTAAAATAAAGATAATATTAAGGTCTCAGGAGAAGAATTTTGCTTTTGTGTCTCTGTCATTGTTGATACTTTTCCCAATGCAGTTCATAGCTGCTAGTCCTCGCCTGGGAAATAGAGGCTCCAAATAGCAAATACTTCTTTTTAGAATGAGTTAGAGATCGGAAACTATAGGGGCTTTCTCGGAGGCTTGAGACAACGTGGCGTGCCAGGAGCATCCCTGATTGCTGCAGGCTGAGGTTGCAGGATTGTGCAGTGTCGGAGCTGGGGGCCGTGCAGGACGGAGGCTTCCTGGCGCTTCTAAGCATCAGTAATCTGTGCAGCTTGAAAAAAAACTGCTGTGTTACCTGGTCTGCATAAGGTCTGGGGAGCCCTGGCACTTGCTGCTGGTTCCCTGGTTTGCTGTCAGCCGTGGAGCTGAGCTGCGTTGCCCACACTGCGGAGCTCCCAGTTTGGCTTATCCACGTGGTTTGGGATCATTCTGTACTGAAGTCCCACTTTGGACAAAGCTAAGCTCCGATGAACAAATTGCACTGCAGAGTCTTTTTAAATAACTTTACTAAATAACTTTACTGTAGTAATGCTTTAATGAGTGAAATAAAGAGACTTGTAATAAGGCTTAGATTAGTGGTGTAAAACAAAGGATTTCTGCAGTTCTTTCAGTGCCCTCCTTGCATAAGTATCTTTCAAAAATCAAATTCACTTAGTATTTCCGGTGTCTCCTCTTTTCCTCTGAACACTTGCAACTTTTTCTAAAGCCTCTTTACAGTACAATCTAAGTCTCTTTTGTATGTAGTACTGGCCACAGGTCTAGGATTGAGGCCCCTTTTTCACACTAACTTACACACTAGCTAAGTAATGTGGCTTGCAAACTCAAATTCAGCAAAT
>JAUBOD010001069.1:769835-791206 GCA_032353885.1 Nothura maculosa | reverse complement strand
CCTCTCGAGTCCAGACTTACTCACCTGGTCTCATCTTGACACCTCCAAGCTCCGAGCACTGTGAATTTTCCCCAGGCAATGCTGGCCACTGCATCTCTTCTCCCACTGTGCTCCCAGGCGGGATGTGGCCCTGCAGGGAGTGGGATGTGTCCTGGGGAAGGTGCTGGGAGCAGAGCTGGGCATGTGCCTGGGCCTTGCTGGAGGGAGGGAGGCTGAGCTGAGAGCCAGACAGGAGCGGGACAGGCAGCCGTGAGAGCGGGAGCTGCTGGGCTCGTCCTGGCGCCTGCGCCACAGGCCCTGCAGCTTTGTCACCCCAGGCGCTCTCTGCCCTGTCTGCCCCCTCTGCTGGGGCTTTCCTGGGGCTATTCTGTCCTCCTGGCTCCGGCTGCATCCTTGGCTCTGTTCCCAATGTTTCCCTGGCAGCAAACCCTTCCTCATCCACCCTGATGATAATCTCTGGGCTCCATCTGGCCCCGTCTTCATGATCTGCCAGTTCTCAGAGCTGGGCAGTGCGCAGCTCGTAGTGTCGTCAGTGATGCTGGAAGTGCCCAGAAACTTCAGAAATTGGGACCCTGTCTCCTCCTGTCTGGTCGGCAGCTGCTCCTGCTTCCTACAGGAGTGGTTCCAGCACCAACTGGTGGCAGAGCTGCCCTGGGATTTCCCCTGGGCCTTATAGTTTGGTGGTACCAGCTCCTTTCCAGCCCTTGTTTCATGGTCCTCCTAGCTCTTTGTCCTTGTCCATGGTGGTTCATCCTTACTTTAGTTATATTAGACCTCTGCTGTCGTTACATGAGTAGGCAGCTCTTTTATGTACATAGACAAGCCTCAACTCCTGCCTTGTGGACTTGTATTACTGGGCTGTCCCACAGCCTGGAGCAAATCAGGCTGTTTTCCACCCTGGGAAAGACGCAGGGCCCAAAGGATGCCCTGGGGGCTCTGCCCAACCCACTTAACTGGACACAATTTGAAATTTTGCCAGGGTTTTGTGGAGCTCAGATCACAAGATGCTGGAGCCTGTTTGAAGGCCAATCTTGGCTCTGGACTCTTAGCCCAGCTTCCAGGAGCAGGGAAGAGGAAAATCCAATAGGTCCCATAGCTTGAGACCAGTAAAATCAAGAGAAGGCCAAAAGAGGAACAGCTAGTTGCTGTGTCTGCTCAAGTAAGCACTGGGGGAATCCACTCCTCCTTGCAGGCCATCTGCTAGTTTGTCTGAGCTCAAAAGTTGTGCAGTGCAAGTTTGGAGTTAATGACAGAGGCTCAAAGCAGGGCTATTAGTCAGGACTTCCACTACTCAAGAATTCCCTAAAAAATAGACCAAATGACAAATAGATGGAGTCTGGGAGCGTGGGGAGAGGGAATGTTGCTCCGTGCTTGGCCTTGTTCAGTACCCTTCCTGGGCACCTGCTGCTGGCCGCTCTCAGAGCTGAGTTACTGGGCCAGACAGGCCTTATGGCTGCCTCGTTTGGCCACTCAGATGTCGTTATTTGTAGATGTTTTCCTGTCTTCTCAGCCATTTCATTCTCCGTGTCTCATCCTTCCAGCTGGTGTCTGCAGAGGGGTCACACTCGGATGCTGGGTCAGTCTGTGCCGATAACCAAACAGAGCTGCCGCCCTCCATGGAGCGCACGGGAGGGATCGGAGACTCCAGACCACCCTCCTTTCAGTAAGTTACCTGATCACACATTCTGGTGTCCTAGGGACCTTGGAGGCTTTGGACTCGGTCAGCATGAGAAGACCAGAGACTTGGGTGTTCCTATTCAAATTGGCAGGGATCACAGCCAGCCAGAGAGCCTCATGATAGGAGCAAATTTAAAGAGAGCCTGTTTAGACCATTCCCTGTTGGACACATTTGTCCTTTTTTATCTCATCACAGCCCTAACACTGGGGGGAGTCGGGAAAATCTGGACAATGAGACAGAGACAGACTCCGTGGTGTCATCGCAGAGGGAGCGACCCCGTCGAAAGGATGGACCTGAGCACGGTGAGCGTTGGTGCTGCGGCCAGAGCTCTGCACGCGTGGCTGGGGCATGGTGGGAAGCACTAGCCACTCACAGGGGGCGAGTTTGTCTGCTCTGCAGAACCTTCTCAGCTCGGAAGGGCTGTTCCATGGCCTAGGACTGTAGTGGCATCATGGAGATTGGAGCTAGCACCTACATGGCATCAGAGCTTGGTGATGTGGCCATTATGGGTAAAGGAGGCTGCTCTTGTAGAAACATCAGGAGTGGGAAAGAGGCAGCTCTTTCCCAGGGAGAGGTGCAGCAGCTGGAAGGAGTCTGGAGTCTTCCTGTTGCTCCGTGCTGCTCCTTCATCTGCCAGGGACCAGCTAAAATGGCCTTCCTTGACTTCAGCAGCCTTCCCACTGGTGGCTCATCAGTCTCCCCCATTTTCTAGCAGGATCTAAAAGATATCCCACAATAGATGGATCTCGGAGCCAACCTGCACTAGATAGGGTTGTCTGATGGCCAGGCTCCTTCTGAGAGGTGGGCGAAGGATTCCCTGTGGCCTGTCTCTAATCCCATTGAATCTTCCTGCTTCCCAGCACCCAGGGTGAATGGGACAGTGAAGGGAGAGCGACGCCGAGACCTGGGCGGGTACGAGAGCTCCTCCACGCTCATGAGCAGCGAGCTGGAGACCACCAGCTTCTTCGACTCAGACGAAGATGATTCCACCAGCAGGTAGGAGAGCTCAGGGCCTGCAGGAGCACTGGCTTCTCCCTGCCTTCCAGCACAAATTGATACCAGCACAGAGCACAGTAGTTTGGAGTCCTTGCTCAGACCTGCTGCTTTCTTGAATCTCACCCAGCACCCCCTCTTCTATGATCTGTTCCCTGTCTGTTGCTCTCCCTCTCTGCCCCTGGAGTCCTCTATTCCCCGTGCCCTTTTCTGCAGCTCTTGTGCTGCCAGAGTTGCCCCAGAGCGACAGAAGAGCTGACTCTGCCCCTGCCTGCAGGTTCAGCAGTTCCACAGAGCAGAGTAGCGCCTCCCGCCTGATGAGGAGACACAAACGACGCCGGCGGAAACAGAAGGCTCCGCGGATTGAGCGGGTGCGTGAGGGCCGGGTGTTCTGGGGGGGGAAATGCAGGTTAGAGTGGGCTGGCTAAGTGGATGTCTCCAGAGTTAATTGAGCTAATTCAGCTGTGTGTACTGTGGGCATGTAGTTCCTTTCCATCTTTCCTCTGGATAGGTTGACTTTTAAGTGCTAAGACTTTATAAAATTTTATAACCCTCCTCAAGCCACCTTAGCACTAAGAACGGGGACCACAGACTTTGTCCTGGCTGTGGAAAGATTGTAAGAACTGTGGCTGATGCTGCTCAGCTCTGCAAAGCTCCTACCCCTAGTCTGGAGTGGGAGGCAGTGGCTGTGGGGAAACAGGGGTGGCAGGAAGAACATGTGAAGGGAGCCAAGGCTGGGAATGGTAAAAAGGAGCAGGCAGACATCGTGTGTTTTGTTTGTGTTGCAGTCATCCTCCTTCAGCAGCATCACAGACTCCACCATGTCCCTGAACATCATCACGGTCACACTTAACATGGGTGAGTTGAGGCTGGACCAGAGCCTTATGGAGCAGGACTGGGCATTGGAGCAGGGAGGCTGGGGAAGAGGCAAGGAGAACCCAACACTGCATGGGGAGGGCTGAGACACATTCCCTGGGAAAGTAGCTTGTCCTGAAACACTGCCCTCAAGTTTTACCACGTCTTGGAATGTCTCTCCAGGAGATAAGTGTGCAAGTGAGAAGAGTAGCACAAGATTTGTCTGAGTTTAGAGTTCTTCGTGCCTTCCGCTTTATGATGATTTGTTTCTTTCTCCTTCCATTCCTACAGAGAAATATAACTTCCTGGGCATTTCCATTGTGGGACAGAGCAATGAGCGTGGAGATGGAGGCATTTACATTGGCTCTATCATGAAGGGTGGTGCTGTGGCAGCTGATGGCAGGATTGAGCCGGGTGACATGCTCCTGCAGGTACTGCACACCCACGTCCTTCCATCTCTGAGCCTGGGAGAATTGTAGGGAAAGACCCAGAAGCCTCCTCGTGCATTTTGGCAGACTAAACCCAGGAAGCTCCTCTTGGAAGGAAGAAGCTGAGTCACTACGGAGCTGAGCAGGGATCTCTGCCTCTGGCCACATCTTTGAGACTCATCCCGTTGTGTTGTTTGCAGGTGAACGATATTAACTTTGAAAACATGAGCAACGATGATGCTGTGCGAGTGCTGCGGGAGATCGTGCACAAGCCTGGGTAGGTGTCTGGGTTTGTTTCTCACTTCTCACATGCAGCTATATGGCATGTGCTTGGCGTCTGCGGGTTGTCTTCCAGGTGTCTCTACCAGTAGCTTTGAGACTGCAGGAACCCAGAACCTTTATTTCTAGTATTGCTTTGGTTCCTCGGTTTTGACTTCTAAAGCAAGAATTGGAGCCAGTACAGTGCAGTAGTGGTGAATTAGGGGGTGCATTCTAATTTTTGGGAGGTGCAATGTCACCTTTCTGCCTGGCTTGGCTGGGAGGTTTGCAGCTCCTATTGCCAACCATCTCGCTTTGTCCATGCCGCTAGGGAAGCCCACACGTGGTGAGGGATAAGGGTGCTGTGCTGGCTGCTGTCATCCCTCCTCCCAGGAGGAGAGACCCTGCACACAGCTTGTGCCTGGCTCTGCTGGGGAATTGTGCCCCTGGCTCCTGTGCTAACTCCTGCCTTTCTCCTGCAGGCCCATCACCCTGACCGTGGCCAAGTGCTGGGATCCCAGCCCCCGAGGCTGCTTCTCGTTACCTAGGAGTAAGTGGATAGCTGACCCACCCTTAATGCTGATGCCCAGCCCATGTGAGAGCCCTGCCTTGAGCACTTACTTGGTTGTTGTCTTGTTCCTCTCCTGTGTGTGTGTGTGTGTGTAATGTCATGTCGCACTGGAAATGGGGTTTGACAGGGGCTCAGCTCTCATGCTAGGGGGCCACCATGTCCTATTCCCAAGCCAAAATGCCCATGAGCCCAGCCCTCCTTCCCACATCACGCTGGGGACGCGTTTCACTGGGCAGGGGGGTCACTTGCTCAGAGCGCCAGAGGACAGAGAAACCCCCCCCTCAGCCATAGGGGGAATCTCTCCCTCTGCACCTCTCCTGCTGACCCTCCCTCTCTTCTTTCTCTCCCAGTTGCTCCCCAGCGGATCTGGGCTGGGCCAGACTCTCCATGCTCCGATCCGGGTGAGTCCCGGCAGATGCTGGGGATGAAATGGGCTGTGCTGAGTCCCCGCCCCGCCCCCAGAGCTGGCTTTGATGAAGGGCTGATGTCTGGCAGCTGCTGACCACCCTTCTCTTTCCCGCAGGCGAGCCCATCCGGCCAATCGACCCGGCAGCCTGGGTGTCCCACACAGCAGCGATGACCGGCACCTACCCAGCGTACGGTATGAGTCCATCCATGAGCACAATCACTTCCACCAGCTCCTCCATCACCAGCTCCATCCCAGAGACCGAACGTAAGTCCTCGTGCCTCCGCGCTCCCTGCACTGCACGGCTTCCTCACCCGCACCGTGCCCGAGCGGGAGCAATGCGGCTGCGTGGGGAGCGTTTGCCGAGCTGAGGGGAGGGAGCTGTCACCAGGCAGGGATCAGCAGGAGCCCTGACTGGGTCAATTCGTGCCACGTTTCTTGGTCTCCGCTTAAAGACAGCGGGACAGCATCCAGGAGCTGTGGCAGGTGTGGAGGAGGGACTAAGGGAACAGTGTGGGGTTCTCAGCTCAGAGTGTGGGGTCGAGGGGAGTGGGTTTGTCCTCGAACAAGGAATGCTAAGACAGAGCATTGGGCAGCATGGAGAAGGCTTTTAGGAGCGGGGAACTTTGCCGTGGAACAAGGACCTGCTCAACAGAGGGCTGTTTCTGAAAGTTTTGAGTGATTCTAGTGAACAGAACCCAGAACCAATTGCCTAGAGAGCTTGGAGCTGCAGCAAGAGGCCAGGAGCTGCTGCAACTCTGTGAGGAGCAGTGAACTCCCTTGATGAGCTGTGCAGGCTGAGATGGCAGCTGTTGGATCTCAGCTGCTTGGGTCTGGGTGAGAGGAGGTTTTAACCTGTATTTATGCAAGAGGAAGCAGCTCAGCTGCTCACTGGAGGGCTTCAGTGGAGATTAGGCCAGCATGCACCCCATGGCTGTCGTGATGTATTGTTCCCTGGCCCATTCCTCCTGACTGTGCTGCTTCCATGTGGCCCTATGTTCTCTCCGGCCTCCTCTCATCTCTGCCTCCCCTACCTCTCTCCGCACCACAGGCCTCGATGACTTCCACCTGTCCATCCACAGTGACATGGCCACCATTGTGAAGGCCATGGCCTCCCCAGAGTCAGGCCTGGAGGTGCGGGACCGCATGTGGCTGAAGATCACCATCCCCAACGCCTTCATCGGTAAGCGCCTGTGCTGCCTCCGGCAAAGGCAGGGAGTGGGGAACAGGTGGCCAATTGACCAAGCAAATGCTCTAAAAGGGAGCATCTTAGTACAAAATAACTGTTGACAGGGCTAGGGTCACAAACTGAGCCCTTGGTTGTCCAGCACCGTTTCATTTTTGGGCCCACTTTGCCTTGGCTCCAGTCTGAGCCTCTGTTTTAAGGACTGCTCTCTCTCTTGCTGTGTTTAACCCTAACATCTCACGGCAGGTTCGGATGTGGTGGATTGGCTGTACCACCACGTGGAGGGCTTCACAGACCGCCGCGAATCTCGCAAGTACGCCAGCAATCTGCTGAAGGCCGGCTACATCCGACACACCGTCAACAAGATCACCTTCTCGGAGCAGTGCTACTACATCTTCGGGGACCTCTGTGGCAGTATGGCACTTAGTTCAGGGCTTGGCACGGGCAGGAGGGAGAGGGTGGTGGGGCAGGACCCTGCTAGCAGCTGGGGACAGAGCCACAGCCCTTGCTGTCAGGCTCAGCCCCTTCCTCCACAGACCTCTTTAGAGAGTGATGAAAAATATCCTAGCTCCCTTGTCGTGCTTGCTGAGACTGCAGCTTTGGGAGCACTGCTGGCGCTGTCAAATGCCATGCGGTTTTCTCCCCTGGGCAGCCAAAGCAGAGGCTCAGCCTCTTCTGCCTGGATGTGGCTCCAGGCTCTGGGCTTTCATTGCTGGCGAGGGAGCAGTGCTGTGACATTTGGGCTCCGCTCAGATAAGGAGGAGGAGGGAGACTAATTGGCGAGGGAAGCTCTAGCTCTGATGTGGTCCTTTCCCTCCGTGCTGGCTCTGTCTCGGAGCGACAGCTCCGAGTCACGCAGCCTGGCTGCTGTCCAGGCAGGAAGCACAGATGGCTGTGGGGGGATAATGGGGAGATGCCAGCTCCTCTCTTCTGCTGTGTACCCCGCCACTGCCTGTCAGGAAGGGTGGCCACGAGGCTGCTTCGTCACTCTGGCTGCTTTTCCTCTTGCCTCAACTGCTGTTTTGTGCTTTCTTGCAGACATGGCTAACCTGTCTCTTCATGATCACGATGGCTCCAGCGGTGCTTCCGATCAGGACACTTTGGCTCCTCTTCCACACCCAGGAGCTGCACCCTGGCCTATGGCTTTTCCATATCAGTATCCACCACCTCATCCATACAACCCCCACCCCGGCTTCCCTGACCCAAGCTACAGCTATGGAGGGGGCAGTGCAGGCAGCCAGCACAGTGAAGGTGAGTGAGAGACCCACATGTGCCTGTAGAGCTGGGCAGGTGTCCTGTGCACTAGTGGGAAGCAGCAGCAACAAGCTGGTCCTTTGGGCAAGACCCTGTACATGGGAAAACCAGATTAAAGCCTTCATTTGGGTGAAGCCTGTAAGTGTTATGGGATTAGAGTTGAAAGGAGACTGGGATGGTGTCTGTGCTGCGGTGTGCTGTAGTCCTGTCTTGCAGCAGGATGCCGGAACCTTTCTTCCCGGCTCCTCTGACACCTCACTGATCCCTGCCTGCATGTTTTGCAGGGAGCCGGAGCAGCGGTTCCAATCGCAGTGGCAGCGAGAGGAGAAAGGAGAGAGAGAAAACCGGGGAGTCCAAGTCAGGTGGCAGCGGGAGCGAGTCGGACCACACCACCCGGAGCAGCATGCGGCGCGAGCGCGCGGCCAGCGAGCGCTCGGTGCCCGCCAGCCAGCACAGCCAGCGCAGCCAGCACTCGCTGGCCCACAGCATCCGCAGCCACCACAGCCAGCAGTCGTACGGGCCGCCCGGCCTCCCCCCTCTCTTCAGCCCCCCCATGTTGCTGATGCCTCCACCGCCTTCAGCCATGGGGCCCCCCGGGGCGCCGCCGGGCCGCGACCTGGCCTCTGTGCCCCCCGAACTGACAGCCAGTAGACAGTCCTTCCGAATGGCCATGGGCAACCCCAGTGAGTTCTTTGTGGATGTAATGTGAAGCGCCCGTCCCCTGTCTGTCTGCTGCCCCTCCTTCCCCCTTCCATCCCCGTTGTTTGTCTCCTAGGACCAGCCCCAGCTTCACCCCCCTTGTTTTTATGGGTCTTTTTTTTTTTTTGTCTTGATAACTAAAAGAAAAAAAAAAAAAAGGGAGAAAAAAATAAATGGAACTAAACCTTGATTCTAATCCCTGCTCAAGCGGGGCGGAGGGCCCCACCGTCCTGCCAGCCCTGCCCACCGCCACACTCGTGCATTGCCAAGGTCGTCCCCTCCTGCCGTCCGTCCTCTCTAACCCCATTAATCCGCATCCATCCCAGCGCCCTGTGCTGCTTTGCCCGTGTGTCGCTGCTGCCGTGGTCCTTCCGCCCTAAACATCTCTTCTCTCTTTCCACCCTTATGTGTTTCTTCTATCAAGCAGCAAAGAATTACGGGGTGTTTGACTTTCTCTGAGCCTGCCGCCCGCAGGGGGGAGAGCTGGAGCGTGGCCCGGCAGGAGGACACGGAGCTCCAAGGGCGCTGGGCGCGCATGGCGCTGAAGATGTCTTCTTTTCTCCCCCTAGTGGAAGCCACCCTGCCCTTCCCACCGCCCTGAGAGTGGAACAGGGCCCAGCTCTGCCCTTAGGTGCCTTTAAACCTGGGCAAGTGTAATTGCCCTTTGGCTAACGCATGAATGTTCCAGGGCTTCAGTGCCCAAGCAGAGCAATGGTGCCGTTTCTCACCTGCCTCGCTCGCCTCGGGCCAGCTCTGAGCCTGGCACTGCCCTGGGCACAACCCTCCTTCCCACCTCCCGAGGCCAGAGGTTGGGTCCCCTCTCCTGCATCCAGCCCCACGCCGTCCCGAGGTGCGTGAGGGTGAATGTGAGGACAGAGCTGCGCTTGCTCGGCCCAGGGAGCGCCCGCTGTGCTCTTGCCCTGCCTGCCGCCGACTCTGGGGCAGGGACCAGCCCGTGCCAGGTGCTGTATCCAGACCGGGCGCCATCCCCTCCTCTCAGTGCTGAGACATCCCCTAAGGCACTGTGGGCAGCCCGGGCAGGGCTGGTGGTGAGGAGGGCGCTTTGCTTCCCTGTGCTGCTCCGGGGCACAGCGGAGAGCTCCCATATCACTGTCCTGCCTCCCCTCTGCCCCCTGGCACAGGCCTGTGTGGGGCAGGGGACAGGCTCAGGGTGCAGATAGGGCAGCACAGGGCCTGCCCCGCTGCCACTTGGGTGCAAACGGCTCCCTGAGGAGACACAAACTGCTCTGCGGATTAGGGCTGCAGCCCGGCACTGCAGTGGTGGATGCAGGGCCCTGCTGAGGCGGCGCTTGGCTCTGTCTGCTCCCTGCTGCGTTTTCCTCCCTCTTTGGGGTCCGTGGCGCCTTTCGTCCTGCCCGGCGGGGCAGGGAGCTCTGCCTCCACGGGAGCAGCCCCTTCCCGCAGCACGGACGCGCTCGACCCCACTGGTGCTGGCGCCCCGGCGCCCCCTCCTCTCGCCCACCGCGGCTTTCTCTGCATCAGTGTTGCCTCCTTTGGCCTTTCTTATGTTTGAAGGGTTCTTTTTTTATACTTTGGAGATGAAATGTATTTGCTCCTGGGGGTCTGCGTGGTGCCTGCGCCCCCCGACCCGCTCCTCCCCTGGTGCCCCCAGATCTCCCCTCCCCTGGTGCCGCCCTGCCCAGGCGCCGCCGTCCCCGCGTCCCCTCATCCTGGTGCCACCCGTCCCCTGGCTCCTGCCCCTTGTAATGCCTCCCCCACCCCGCGCCCTGCCCTGCCCGCTGGGTTTTATAAAGACAAAGCCAGTCTCCTAGTTTTTATTTATAAACATAGTTTTATTGGACGCCTGCCTCGCGTATTTCTTTTTCCAGCCCCCTCCTCTTTCCTGTCGCCCTGTGTTTGGCTTGGCAGCGCGGGGCACCCTGGCCACGGGAGCTGCTCTGCTTGCTCTCCTGGGGCTGCTGCTGCGGGGCTGGGGGCTAAACGGTGAAAACCGCCGCTCTGGCCCTGCACAGGGGACACGGGCCCTGCCACCCACTCGTGGCGTGGAATGGAGGACACCAGTGCCGGGAGGGCAGCAGTGCTACAGGCCTGCCTGGCATGTGGCCTTTCCCCGTGGGGCACCGGGAGCGCGGCGGCTGCGGGCCCTGAGTGCCACTCCATGGGGGGAGGCCCCGAGCTGCCCCCGCGCGCCGTGGGGCGCCCGGGCCTCACAGCCCCGCGCGTGGGCCTACCCACCCCCGCAACTACAGCTCCCGGCACGCCCCGCGCCCGCGAGACTACAGCTCCCAGCACGCTCCGCGCGGGCCGCCCGCCCCTCCCCGGCGGGATGCGGAGCAGCGCTCCCTGCCCGCCCCTCCGCGGCGGCGCTGAGGCGCGTGCGCGCGCGCGGGGGAACCCGGATGTGGCGCGCGCGGCGCGGACGTTGCGGCGGTTTTGGCGGTTGCGGCGGTTTTGGCGGTTGCGGCGGTTTTGGCAGTTGCGGGTTCTGTGGCCATTTCCGGTGCTGTCCGCGCCGGCCGCCAGCCCTCGCCCCCATCCCCTGCCCAGCCCCGGCGCCGCCCCCGTGGCTCACCGGCCGCCTTACGTCATGTGCGTGACGACTGCTGTGGTCGTGGCGTCACCTCTGAGGCGTCAACGCGTCCGCGCCCGCCGTGAGGCCGCGGGGCGCTGCCGCCGCCAGCCCCCTGCAGCCCCCTGCAGCCCCGCACCGCCCTGCGGGCGCGACACCCACTGCTGCGTGTCACCCTGGTGGCCGTGGCGCCCTGTGGCACCTCGTGTCCAGCAGCTCCCTGGGGTTGTCGCACAAACACGTGTGAGGCGGCCGTGGTGGTAGTGCCGTGCCCGCTGCGTCTTCGTGCCGTGTGGCGGCCTGAATTAAGCTGCCCTGGCTTTGTTCAGCCTTGAACGGGACCAGCGGAGCCCCAAGGAGCGGCCGCTCAGCCGTCTGCTAGGTCAAATGTAGATATGTTCCAGTAACCGGGTCAGAAGAACGTCACCTCTGCAGCAATGTTGTGTGTCAAGATGTGTGGCAAGAACGCAGAGACGTTGCAAGGAAATGCAAGTGCTGTTCAATGCTGTTATTGCTACATCAGGCTATTACTGCCGCATTAGCAGCGTGTTAGCATTGTCATTTCCTGTTGTGGGATGCCAGGTCACCAAGGATTGTTTTGTGTTTATTGATAGCACCAGAGAGGTGTGGGGTGCAGTGTTATCTGGTCACTGTGCAGTTGTGGTTATTCCAGTCCACTGCCACAGAACATTAACGCGTGTTTTGACAATGTCGAGGTTTAACTCGCACCAAATCGATTTGGGCCTCAACACAGCCAGTTAGTGGCCACTACTGGGTGACAACTTCCTGTTCGTGTCACAGTATTCCCACTGAAGGAACAGCCTTACTGCAGAGCAAGGTAAATTACATCTTGTGCATTAACCAGATGAAAAAGTCTACCGTTGAAAAAGGAGACAAGGCATCGGATCTTAGACTGTTTTGCTGTTACTGCTTCGATGCATTGTGGCGTGCAGAAGTTATGGAGGTGGAGAAATCTCCTTGACTACTTCTTTCTCGCAATTCTTGTAGTTTTCATCATTACTTCTACCCACTTGTTGAAAGAATTTTCCTTATGCATCCAGTCCCATACTGTCTCTTTTAATGAGCCCAGTGAGTGTTGTGGGGAACAATGCCAAGAGTAATAATGATCTTTAGCTATTTCTGTAGGGAAGCAGCTTAGCAGGCTGTATGCCACAATTTCCCAGCAAATGATTGTTTTGATTTGTTTTTATAGTGTAGTTTCTATTCATGAGATATTAAAGAAAGTAACAGCATCTGGTTAATCAAGTCCTTGTTTTCTGCATATGATGATGTTTACCAATCATATTCTATTCCATTTTTAAAATAGATAATATCTGTCCATGCAGAGCTCCATGCAGAGACTTTTTCTCTATGTGTCAAAAAGGCCTTTCAGAGATGACTAGTACACCTTAAAATTTTAAGAGTGCCAAGTTTATCCCCACACAAAATGGGGCCATGCAGGAAGTCAGAGCCGTGTTCTGCTTTTTTTAAAAAAAAATGTTAGAATCGGCAAGTTTTCGTCTATTTTCTGTGTTCAGAGGTTGTTATATTTGCAAAAAGAAGTCTAGTTTTTCAAACCATAATCCCAAATCAGAGATCATTTTTCTTTGCCTGTAGAAAGTTCCTGGTATGTCTGTGCAACAGCGGTGGATATTTGGATGTTCAGAAGTAACCGATCAAATTATTTCTTTGGTATTTTATTTATTTTTGCCTAAGTCATGATTCATAACGCCAATTAGATACGTGAAAGGAGGCAAATCTCTTTGCATCTTTGGACTATGAGTTTTTGTAAAATTGAATGAAAATAGTACTTTACATATTTATTTTTTACTGTCTTCCAAGACAGTATGTTAGCATCTAAATATGTATTCAGCTGCTTTATAACATTTTAAACACTTGTTGTTTGTTGATAGATCTTTTGACCTACTGTAATAACTTGCCTGTCTTACTTTTCTCTCCCATCTCATCTTCTACTTGACTCTTGGAAATTTTGCCTGGCATCCAGCCTATCATCTTATCTGCAGCAGGAGAACTTATAGCTCATAGAAAATTAGCATGACTTAATAGCTTAAAAATACTTAAAAATACTTTAATATACATATACTTAAAAAAAAAGATACACTGAACCACATTCCACTGTCATACAGTGAGTTCATACTCATGCATTACAGCAAGCTTAGAGTCTTGTATTACCTAACAAACTATCATTATGCCCTTTGTACAGTATGGCAATGGGACAGAAATCTTTTTTTTTGGCATTTCATCTTGTAACTATATCAGAAGTTATTCTGCAGTCTGTAGTTTAATCTTGCAGCCAGAGCTCTCATTGATTTTTGTACTGATTTCATTAGGCATTTGGAGGGAGGCCTGCAGTAAGTGCGTGTCAAATGTTGTTTTTTCCCCTCAACATTACGTGCTTCTGTTCTCCTGACAGTGTTTTAAGGTAATGTGCTTTCAAGGCTGTGATTAAATAGGAATTGTCTTCTAAAGAAAAAGAAAGCGATACATCTTTTATGCTCACAGTGAGCTTTCATTTCTCTGTTGCCTATAGACTAACATTAAGTAGTCTATTAATACTGCTTTGATACATATTAATATTAAAGAAATAAGCTTTGTTGTTGTTGCTGCTAGAAAAGGTATCTGGTATTACAGAACAGAAGCAAAGCAGCCTTTTTAATGGGATTTATAGGTATATCAAGTAAAAGGTATGTCTGGCATGTGGTAAATGGGAAAAGCAT
Source organism: Nothura maculosa (assembly GCA_032353885.1). Lineage (NCBI taxonomy): Eukaryota > Metazoa > Chordata > Aves > Tinamiformes > Tinamidae > Nothura > Nothura maculosa. The sequence goes on along the minus strand of JAUBOD010001069.1, from coordinate 777,589 downwards.
GAGGGTTCTGTCATGAGTTTATATACAAAGACATGAAGCCGTAAGGAAAGGTTTCCCTCTTGTTCTCAATGCCAGGAAAGTTGTTTAGGCAAACTCATGCAAGCTCACAAAGCAGCCGTGAAGGGAATTTCCAGGAGTGCGGCATGAGAACAGCGACTGCACTCCAAAGCCTGGGGAGTCAAACAATTTATACATTTGTTCTACTGCAGATTTTTCTTGGATGAAAGAACGACCCCAGGACTATTTGACAGTGCAAAGTCTTACTGCATAAAATATGATGTTTATTTGAGAGATACCATCTTACTTATCAACTGCTCTGTTTTAAAACCAGCTCAGCCTCACAAAACAGATCATTTTGTGATCTATTTGGACAGCAGCTGGCACACTAGAGCTTTACATTAACTGGCAATTTTGCAGTCTAAAGGATATGTAATAGAGCAAGATCTATTCTCATAGTTGTGCTCTGGCACTCAGAGTCCATCCCAGCATGCTATCTTTTCAATGTACATTTTATGTCCTTTTCATGTCAAAAAAGTCAGTGCATGAGCAGCATTAAAGTTAGTCTATAGTAGTGCTTTGTGGTGCTATAGTGGATCCATATACACAGCGTATGCCATAAAATGCAGATACAGGATGTGCTATCTCAGTGTCTGAGAAAGGCAGCTAAATGGAATCCATAGTAACCAATGTCAGGGATAAAATCCAGCGACTAGCACAAATAACAGAAAAGGCAGCGTATATTAAGTGTATACCAAGACAAGCTACATATGTGATACAGAACATTTCCAAATAGATTTGGAAATGTTGACATTACATAAGTGGGAAATGCTTGCCAAATTGCAAACTTATTCTGTAGTTTAGCAGTTATATGAGTAATGTACCTATTGCCATAAAGTTCTAAGATTTAATCTGTCTCTTCATACAGAGAGGAAAACAAGTCTTTTTCTGTCTTGGAGAATGCTAGTCTTTTAGAAAAGATATCAAAATAGTTATATTGGAGCATAAAGGCACCTGCGCCTAAAGATAGATGAAAGAAAGAAGATGGAAAAGAAAGGACGAAAAATGGACACTGTCTGTGCACAGACATTGGACCCTTTTCCATAGATTGTTTTTTCTATCTTCTTCCGCAGGAGACAAGACGGCATCTTCTTGGCCCACCAGCCTTTGAGACCTGATGTAGTCACCCAGCTAGGACACACAGGCTCTTCCATGGCACGTTTGAAGAGTGGGAACTGAAGCTGGGAGGTACCGAAGTGTCGCACTGATCAGCACAGGTACTGGATGGACAGTTTTAGCCTATTCTCAATGCAATTATCTTAGTGACAAAAAATAGTATTTAAAAAGGTTTAAAGTTACTTTCCACATTTTATTGCATATGTTAGCGGACTGGCATTCATTTGTGTATCATACGTTTGTCTGTCTGTTGTTGAAATTGTAAGCACCAAAGTTCTGTAATAAATGGACTGTTCTACAGCCTCGTGGGTCCTAATGCCAGGGACTTAATGAAGGGCACTTTTCTCTTTTCCATCAGCGGTGGCTGGGACTCATCTGTGCTGCTGGAGCTGTGAAGCTCCACTGAAGTGTTGGACTTGCACCCACTCTGTGTTTGTTTTTGCTGAAGTTACCCAAACAGTTGGAGCCTGGGGATGATCTGGGCTGATTGACCTCACAGAGGAGCACAGAGATCCAGCCTGGCTTTTACTGTCGTATGTGCACCCGAGTCTGCAGGTCTTACGAAGTTTGTCACGAGTCTTTCCAGATGCACTGCTTGACTTTATCATGTTGCAGTACATTTGTGGCAAAGCTGCCACATCTGATACACGTCCCACCCTCTCCACACCCACTTCCGTGACTTCAGAAACACCATTGTTAATTATGTGGGTGTTACTGGGAGTGAGTGGCAGGAATTTTAGTTATTATTCTATCTTACACTTCTTTGAATTCCATATGATACTCATATATCAATACCAGGTCACAGACTGTATAGAATGAGGACCTTTATGAAACTATGTTAATTAATTTTTAATTCCTTGGAAACATTTTTTTTTTCCTTTTAACTTCAGAAAAAAAGAAAAAGACAACATGAAGAGGGGAAAGATATTGTTTAACACAGTGAGATCAGAAATAACACAAAGGGGCTATAAAATATTTTTCATTCTAGACATAGCCTATCCACTCATCCATGAATATGTATTGGGAGACAAGCACAGAGGGATTAGCAAAACTAGTCTGGGTAATAATCATGTTGTTCTTCAGCCAGTCCTGTGGAAGTGTTCTGGAAATAAAATAATGCAGCCTGGGTTTGGACATGGCATCAGTCAGAGTGCACAGAGGGAGCATGGCTGAAGTGTTCGTTGTTGCCAGATGAGCAGAGACCAACACTGGTTATGGGCCAAAAGCAGTGCAGGTGGTTGAGTCTCTGCAGGTGATTATGGCTGGCTCTATACAGTTCTACAGCCTTATCTAGGTTTTGTTACACTAGTGCATTTCAACTCATTTTGATGGAAAAAGAAATCTTTTTCTTTTGTTTTCAAATAAAAATGGTCAGCTGCACTTCATATTCACATTTACTTAAATAATATTCATTTATCGCTAATGAAATTCAATGTACACTTTACGTATTCATTTATTATTTGTATTTTTCCCTGTTTTTGGCTGGAATGTGGGTCTGTATTTATAAAAAAGAATTTTTATCACCTTCAGGAATCCTATAGACCAAAACTTGCAACAGAGATTGAGAAGCAACACATGAGATTATCGAGGAGGTCTTCACTATTTAATGACAGACAAACTTGTCACACAGAGCAGAACAAAATCCTCTCCGTGGTTCTTCTCATGCTTGTGATCAGGTGGCTGTCTGGGTCACAGAGCTGAACCGAGTGGACCTGCCTACACATCAGAGCCAGTAAGATACCTACAACTCTATTCACTCTAAGGAAAAATAACTGTCCTAAAAGCTTTCTCTGACTTTGTATTAGGAGAAGAATCACCTTCTGGATATGTGATTTTCTATTGTTATTTTAAACTTGTTCTTTTAGTTAATTCAAACTCCAAGGTAGAAGTATCATCTTATGGACAATTATTTTGATTTTCCTTAGGTTTGCTCCTGTAATCTTTATGCTGTGTCACACATAATTACACAGATGACGAAACAAGTACTTTGAAGCTTTTCCTACATTATTCTTTTAATATTGAATTGAAAGTGCTAAGCCTATCATAAATAAAACCTAGCAATTTTGGCAGAAATAATTTTTAAAATACATTAGTATAACATACAATAATATTGGCTAATATAGAAGTAATCAAATCTCATAGGGCATTATATCATCCCTAACATATTTTTTTAGTATAATCACTATAACTACAGCTATACAGTTATCTCTTTATTCCTATTTTTAATGACTATTTTCTGACATTTTATTTATGGTTTAATGTCAGCTGTTGGTACATGAAATGTTACATGACTTCAAAATCTTTATGAAAAAATACATATTCTGCATATATTAATGCAGGGTGTGAAAGAATAAGTAAAAGTGGATAAATACATTCATTTAGTCACACAGCTTGTTTAGATGAAGAGTTGAATATCTCTGATTTTTAGAGATCTGATCTGCAGCTCATTAAGTCAATTGAAAGACTCCTCTAAGAGGTTTTTGGATTAGGTGGAAGAAAATGTTCTTTGCATTTTTTTTTTTCCAGGTTTCTATGTGTTGTGCTGGGAACTGGATGCAAAGCTATTGTTCAAGCCAGAGACCGTATCTGTAAGTGTGCCAATCAAGTTAATAGCAAATAATGAAACGCAGTCCTCTAAAAGAGCTGCAAAATTGTCCGTGTTCCTAGCTTGTCAATGCACAATTAGATTCCTTTTATATTTTAGTAGTACATTCTCTGCTGTTTACTAAGCAAATATTCACTACCCACCATACAGTTTATGGCTGATTTCATGCCTAGGACACAGAAAAAGACTTGGAGAAAATTACTAGAGTTACTTTAGATTAAATCCCTTATTTTGGTGTGAATTTACTTAGATATGTTTCTGAATCTCTCTCTTTGGCCTTTCATTTATTGGTAGTTTAATGGGGATAATGTTTTTGTTTTAGGGAATTGCTTCAAAGCTCATTTAAAATATTTTTAGTCTCTTAAGACCCATCACTGAAACATGGAATAAAAATAAAAATCTTTATTATTTTCTTCTTGCTGGGATGTTGCTGTCATGCATCTAACTTTCTTTTCATGTTTTCTTTTTTGTTAATGGTATTTGTATACCAGCTTTTGGTTCAGTTTTAGTCCTAAAATTCCATAAATAATTGCTTAAGATAACTAATAATTAATTAGACAATACAAAAGTTTTGCTACTAATGAAAACCAGACTTCTATTATGTGGAGTCAGTTCAAACATTCCTGTCTATAGCCTTCCATATTGATGATGAATATTGAATTAGTGAGTGCCCAAACATTGCTAAAAATATTCATTCATGACACACAAGATGGAAATACAAAGTCTAGCCAAAATTCTGTTGGAACACTAGCAGTGCATTCTCATGTATTAAATTATGTCTCATATAGCCCTATGAAGTCTGCTTGGAATTGGCAATAATTAGCATTACAGTAATAGTGCAGTCATTAGAGCAGTAGTGCACTAGTACAGTATAGTGCAGCAGTAACTCTCATTAGGAATGGCTTCTAGTAAGTAGATACTGCACCAGCAAAATAGAGACTTAGAGTTTTTCAATGTGCTTCAACCCATTGCATTTTAAAAATTTGTTTAGGCATTTAGAAATGTCCATTTCATTGAAGACCCACAGTGTTTAGCTTTCTATCTATACTATTCGTATTAAGAATGGATTACTATTAAATGGATATTTTTGGAGTCCAAGGCTCTCTAGAACTGGAGATACAAATAACATGACCAAGGAATTCCAAGAAAACATTATCAGTGGCTTCATTCTTGATACCGCTAACTGGATGCAAAATTTAAAATTTAAGCCATTGTGATAAATGAGGAAAACAGATGGTACTTTGATGAAACAACAAATCATAAATGTGAGAAACAGGGAATGCATATTTCATTAATGCAGCTAACCTAGGCCCAGAAGATCTCTCCAGTTTATTTTTGGTATACAATTAATCCTAGTCGTATTGGGTTACAGTGCTGTGGCTGGGATTCCTAGCATTTTGTCAACGGCAATTTTTTTCCAGGTATAACTAACAGAAGAATTGTATTAAAATGGTATCTCAACTGTATACAGCCCTCATCAATGTAGGCAGACAGAGAGGAATTAGCAATATATTTATGGCCTAAAAGACTATGTTTTTCTTCTCTAGCAAAGAAACAGACAAATAAACAAAGAAGACAAAATAATATTTACTATGAAAAGGGTACAAAATTAATCCGTCATTCCCCTGTTGGTCCAGGAAAAATGATGACATCTTGCATGACACATGGTATCCTAAGAGCCTAGAGAACAAAATAAGGCCAAATATTTTCCCTAAGGATGTTAGTCATACAGATTCATGTGTCTTTTTAAAAATTATTTTACAGTGTATAAGCAAGTCTCTGCAGAGTTCAGTTTGAAAAATGTGATTTTATCATTTTGATATTCTGGTCATGTAAATACTTTGCTTAAGGAATGGTGTCTTGGGTTGCTGTGAGAAAGACAAGCGAGGAGGGAGATCTAGATCACTTTAATGATGCTGAGGTTTGGGCAGGTGAGGAGGGATCTGTTTGGCCACATTGGATAAGCTTAGCACTGATCACACTAAAAAAAATTGTCTCTTTTGAGTAACAGCACTGTATAATGTAAATGATATGCACCTATGTTGTATTGTAGGAGTGTATTTTTTTTTAATATCATTTTGAGGATGCCTGTGTTTAAGGACTGTAATAGTGGTTGGTTAAACAGTGTTTTGTGGGTTTGGCCTGTCAGACAGCGGAAAACACACTCACCTTGTTACTGTAAGCTGAGTGATTGCTTGGCTTGAATATTTCTGTGCCTGCTAAACTGGAGGCTTTCCCCAGGTGATGAGAAAACAATCTTGATGGTGCTTGATTCAAACTGATTCAGATGGCTTCAGTTATCGTCTGCATTATCTGCATAATGACAGTCTTAGTCTGAGAAAACTCTTCTTTCTCAGCTGAGCCTTTTGAGTCTTTTCATGCACATTGTTACTTTTCTATTGGCAGCATCATTTTGTTTCTGCTTCCAAACCCGTTCAGATCCATTGGGCACTTTGCAAAGAGACCTTTAGAAGCATTTTCCTTACTCTTCCGTGAGAAGCTAGGGTTAATGCTGTGTATCTTGTGTGCCGTGTTCATAAGACTATAAACTTTGCTTGCTGTGTCATTCATGCAATTGGTACAGAATTAGCTAGCTGTCATGTGTAGCAAATTCATCATATTTTGTGGCACTCAGCACCTCCGTTCAATGTTGAGTTCTGACTAGCTCTTTATATTTGCAGGGTTTCTAGTAGTCACAAGAGTTCTGTTGCCCCCCAAAAGCAGAGTTCTATTAACCCCAGTAGCTTTTTTTGCTGTAAGAGGCATAACATTAACAAATTGGTCTGTATGCAATCAAAAAGACTATGATATCAGCATAAAAATATCCATTTTTCAGTTGATTTTCTAGCTAGAGTTGGTAAGTGTTTGCTTCAGTCTTTTTGAAACTGTTATGCCTGTTATATTTTTAAAGTATAGTTTTATATTTAGAAAAATAATTTTTTCTTTCCCCTTTAATTTTGACTGAACTTTGCAACAGATTTTGAAGTCAATGTGTTCAGAGCAAACCATTGAGATTCAGACCTACCCTGTAATTACATAATCACAGGCTAGTATTAATGATTAGTATTCATACTATTGTTTGTTTTTATAACTATGAGAAGTGGAGGAGAGAAGTGTGATTACTTCCCAGAGAACACAGATGTAGATACATCCAAATCAGACTGAGAATTTCAGAGCTTAGAAAGCCGTATTCCTTTCAAACAGAGGGCTGACAGAAAGCCTGTGCTGAGTTTCAGAACTCATCCCTGGTCAAAACCTGGCTTCTTCCCAATAAATTATGTGACAGAGAATCGGGACTTTTATGAGCAGATATGAGATTGTGTAACTTTACATAATCTAAGTGCCTCTTGGAAATTAATTCATTCTAAACTTACTGTGCAGCAAATCACAATACACCAATACTTTAATAAAATATCTTGATTTTTAGCTGTATCAGTATGAAATGTTTCTTAAGTTATTAGTACTGTTTGTACAGATGAATGCAGTAGAACTTGTAAATGGCTTGTAAATCTATATGCATAAATATATATTTTTTCTTGCCAGTGGTACCTTTGCTTTTTCTCTGGAAAAGGATCTCTGATTTCTCCATGCAGCAAAGAGTGTTTTTAACAACATGATTCTTTAGGGGATAAAGGCAGCAATTCATCTGTCTTGCTGCTGTCAAAGCCGGTACAAGCAAAAGCCCTGACATATAAGTCAAAGACTGTTTCTCTGAAGGCAAAGACATTGTCTTGTTCTTGAGGATGGGAAGTTGGAATCGTTCTGGACGTGAACAGTTGATCATTCTGGACGTGAACAGTTGATCATTCTGGATGCTTCAGGTGATCAGTGAGATTTGGGGTTTGACTCAGCCCTGTTTGGGGTAAGCCCCTCTTCAGCATAGTTTTTCACCTTGTCAAAAGCCTAGTTATAGAAAGAGCTGTTTCTAGTGTTTATAAACCTTTTATTAGGAGACTTACTTTCTCAGTTGGAAGAA
>JAUBOD010001069.1:741221-757036 GCA_032353885.1 Nothura maculosa | reverse complement strand
TCTTCTAAACCAAGCATAATTCGTTCTTTTGTCAGTTTTATGCCTTTATTTTGGCTCTTCAGTGACGCAAGTTGCATATGGTAAATCAACAGGGATTTCCTTTTCATTATGCACAGAGGTCTCTCTTCATCCCTGGTTTGATGAAGCACTTTCCCTTCTTGCCTCTCCTCTAAATCCTTTCATGAGCTCTGCTCCAGTGATATCTCCTGTTTTTTTCTGTTGTTACTCAGCTATTTCTTCTGCTGCCTCAGTCAAAGACTTCTGGTCCCAGCTCTAGAAGTTGTGACTCCTGGTCTAGGCCCCTTCCTAGCTTCCAGCTTCTCCTGCCTCAGGCAAGTCTGCTGCTCCTGAGCCCACTTGCACATTCCTTTACTGGCTGTTTGCCACATTTCCACTCTCTGCCCAAGTCACAAGGCTGCGTTGACTTTCTCATCACACTGTACATAGGCATGGTCAAGGTCTATCCTCATGTCTGTAGTTGTATTTTCCTGTATCCTCTGCTGCTTTGCACAGGAACCTTTATATGCTTGATATTACTCTGATGCCTGCACTTAAATGAGGCATCCTTCAGCTGTGAGGCCCTTCCTGTGTTAGAGACGGTAAGCAAGGTAGTGATGCCTGGTCTGCAGTCATGAGAATGACACATCTGCTCTTCAGTTTTATCACTTTGGTTATATACTATATAGTCTGTGTGCATTTTCCAAGACATGGATCAATTGCCTTTTAAAGATTACAGAATAGGTGCTGTTCTGCATTCTTGACATTCTGAAAAGACGAGTAAAACCAGTGAATTACTGTGTGTTCTTCTAAAAGCTAAGGTAAAATTTGTAATTCAGGTCATAAGTTTTTAAAAAAAAATTGAAATATTTCAGACAAGATAGCAAGCAGAGCAGTTCTGTGAACAGTTTCAAAAACTTCAGGTTGATCATAATGCTCTTGGGTATATTTATACTACCATGCAACAAATAGAGCGGATGCTGGTAAGCTGTGCCTTTTTTCTATGTATACTCTTTTTGTGGTGCTTTTGAGATCCATACCGTTGTTGTAGGATAAATTCCCAGGGAAACATTTGTTTAATTTTTTTTTATGTACAGTAATCCTGATTCTATTTTAGAAAAGCCACTTTTTAAAGGCTTCCTGTCAATGCTGATTTCAGATTACAGTTTTCCTGTTAAAAGAGTACTTTACCTGCCAGCTCTCTGAACTCTAGTTTCTTGGAGTCAAGGTTGTACAAGCATCAGTGGTAAAGATACATCAGACAGAATGAAGGGAGCACCAACAGAAATTGCTTCACACTTCTTGCAGGGTCAGGACACTAATTAACTGTTCTGTTAATGATCCACAAGGAAAAGGAGCCATGTAAATAGATAAGACTAAGCACAGAGGGAGCAGAGGTCTAGGATAGGAATGTACTGTTTTTATAGAAGCACTTACCTCGCTATGTTTGCATTTCAATCCTTTTAATTTAACTTAAATGAAAGTTTTCTGTTTTAAAATACTACTGACAGGCTGTAGTGAGCTGAGGTAGGGAGAACCGTCCGAAGGTAGAGACAGGAGGCAGGAGAAAGGGGTGCAGGTGCCTCCCTAGCAGGTGACTTTTTGTAGACAGCTCTTTTGTAGACATGGCTCTGGAGCATGGGCAGGAATGTTAAATATGGTAGTGCAGTCCTAATGCATGAGGTGGCCTTCTGACTGCTGGATGAACTGCTACAGGTTTCCTCTTCGAGAAGAGAACATCCCTCCATAGTCTGAAAACATTTAGAAAAAGAGACTGCTTCACAGTGTGTTTTCTCACAGGTTTGCAGTGGGTGATATAGCTTGGTGGCTGGCATTTGATTAGAACATTGTGTTTTGTTAGGTTTTATGTTCTAAATAGCCCATGCCATATATGTTTTGGGAGAGCATGGAGAAATCTTAACGTATTGACAGACTGTTGACACATCTCCTCACTTTTACATGTGAAAGTACTCAGAAACCTGAATCCTGAAACAATTCTGGATTGTTGAAGTATAATGCCTATTTGAAACAAAATCACAGATATTTCAAATGTGTCTTCTCTTTGTATCACAAATGGGTAGAGAGGAATCCTTGTACATCTGCCATATTTTTTTTTTTCCAAAGAGGATAATCTGTTAAATAAATGCCATTAGTGTTGTTAATTCTGTTGTCAGCAAACCTTGAAAGTAGGACAGGAAACAGAGGTAAGACTTGTATTCTGATCCTGACTGATGGTGGCTTGTGCAACCTTGGAAAAATTACTTAAACTTTCTGTCTGACTGACTTCTTATATTGTGCAATTAGGATCATTTAGTAGTGATTTGTGGAAAAAAAAGTAGTGTCCTCAATTGGAGGAGAGCTCTATATCTTCATTTAGAACATGCTTTGGTGAAAAGGTACCTATGGACAAAAAGAAAAAAGTTCAGAAACATGCAGAAAAGTTCAACTTCATCTTTCAAACTATAAAATAATCTGAGCCTCATGATCAGGGAGGAAGGAGATCTTGATAATTCCTGCTTATCCTTTCCTTCACAACCTAATTGACCAAAAAGTTGACCCAGATCCTTATTCTGCTTTTTCTGTCAATATCACTGACATTTGTAAACCATCAGCCAGCAAAACTTCGGTCACTACCTTCTCAGTGACTCTTCCTAATGATTTTAGTAGCCCTTTCCTCCAAGGACAACACCTTCCCACAGAAATCTGCAGAGAAGAGAGACTTGCTTTGTACTGGTTAGTATTTACAGTGCATTTCAAGGCTTTGAGATTCTTCATCTAAGCACTGATACTATCTTCTCGTAGCTCATTGAGCTCCATAAGCCAAGTGAGAGAAGCTGCAGGAGCTGTCTGTGCAGAGAGGTGGTGGATTGCTACGGTGCGCATGCCATGCACTTAGCTAAGCAATTTGGGGGTAAGAAGAACATGTCTTTGTGAAGAGAGCGGCCTGTTGTCGCTCTTGTAGTGTGGACTTCTTGTATCACTCTTCTCCGTGTCGTTATTGTCTGTTGATGAATTTCTAACCAAGCACTTAGGGGTTTGGCACAGAATAAAAGCGTTACGGTAGCCTCTGAAGTCACAGTATCCCTTAACCTTACTGCACACCCAAACCTGCTCTTGATTTCCCACAGCTGGACTGAAGAAGTAGAAGAACAGATTGGAAGTTATCCAGAATGAGAACAAATTAGAAATCATTCTTTTTTTCCTGAGAATCTCTCTTTTCCACACAATATGGATAACTGATATTTTGCAGCTAATGTCACGAGTCACGCTTGGCTTAGCTGGTTATCCAGCATTATGGTACCTGGTGCAGCCTGGTTTATTAAAGCAGTTGCTTTACACTGGTAGAATGAGATGTGACCTTTGATGGGTAGGATTTAGGTATGATGCAACTTTGACATTTTTTGAATTTTAGTTAAGAAATGACCAGGTTCTGCCTTTCTTCCACATAACAATCAATAAGGACATAGTCTGAACTAAGGCTGTCCTGTCCTGTGGGAAATGGAAGTTGATTTGTATTGTTAACCCAACAGAACAAACTCTGCATCCAGTTTTTAGCTGTGAATTACCTCCAGCTGTAGCCAGGATGCTGTTTCTCTACTGTGTGCTATCCTGAAAGCACCTGATACCTGCCTTAGTTACATTTCCACAGCTGCTGAATTTATTGTAACTTTGCAGTTGGATTGCATTTTTGTAAGGGGAGAGAAAAAAGGTAAAAGAGATCCAGTAACCATTTAATAACCATAGCAGATTTACAGTTGTAGTAGTTGTGTTAATAGACTTGCATATCCTATTGTATGTGCAGTCCTTGATATCTGTCTTTGCTAGTTCTGGTGCAGAGGCAGAAAGAGATGAGAACACTCACACTCCTTGCTTCAGGTGAAGATAAGCATTGCTAGGTGGAGTGAGCCCTTATCACCGTGCAAGCTTCAGGGTCGTCACTGCCAAACACTTGCTGTCTTGCTTTAAGTGCAATACACAGCCCAAATAACCAGACAACCTAGCAGCACTGTTTGAATTTAGCATTCTTTTCCATCTGTCCATCTTCATCTCCATCCCAGGTGTGGGCCCTTAAGACCCCCAGGTGCAGTGCAGGAAAGGCCTGTGTGTCCCAACCTCAGCTCTTCATTGCAGATGAGGCTCCCTATGGAGGAGGGTTGGGGGGAGCTGGGAGGTTTTTTCTCCTGCAGCTAAGGTGGCAGTGTGGGCTTGTCCTGGGTGGGCAGCAGCTGAGTTCTGGGGCTGTCTATGCTAACACTACCAGGACCTGCTGGGCTTAAAGGAGAGCACGTTGGACAAAGCTCTTGGTAAGGATGGGTTGACTTTACTCTTGCTTTTTAACTGATTAATAGGTAGAGAATTTAGTCAGAAACGTCTAGAAGCAATTGGTTTTACCTTTCCTAAATGTGAGTTGAGAATCTGATTCCTTTACAGTAAATGCATGTATAAATATCTATTATATAAATATAATATTCTATTTAGTTGTTTAATACTCTTGGCTCTGACCTGAAAGGGTTCAATATCCCTGGGGAGCCTCCAGGATGTTTTAGAGTTGGGCCTTAATATCTATGTCTATGCATCTCACTTTGCTCTGTTGAAATGGTCTTCTTGCCACTGTGGTAGCCTAAGAACAAGCACAGACGTGTGGCTGTTTTAGCTGCTCCTGCATGAGTTAGCCCCTTCGTAACTACTTGTGCTCTGTTAAAGTAAGGAGCAGACTGGAAAAGGAGATGTTTCATGGGAGACCTAACTTATGGTATGAAAACCAAGTGCGTGAGCTCTAGCAGATCTCAAATTGCTCAGGCAAATTCTAGAACAGCCTGTGGGTGCTAAAACAATCAACCTTGACATAATAAATTTGAAAAGCTGCTGGGTGGGAAATGCTAATGCTAAAAGCTTTTGCAGGATAACCAGTCCCACGTTTACTTCAGAGAGCTCTGCAGATCTCATTCATGTTCTGCTAAGCACAAGGCTGTGGAGATTCATGCTGTTGAAGCTGTCAGCCCTCTTTAGTCCCTTGAGCTTCCCACCCATGAGAGGACTTGCTCCTTGTGCTGCAGTGGTGACTGGAAATGGGGGATGTCACTGTGTTGGGTGTGAAGGAGCCATTGAGCACAGTAGCCACATGGTTTGGTTCTGCAAGTAGCAAGGGCTTCTGCAGAGCTCTCTGCTCTGTTTTTCCCATCCTTTGGGTTTAGAGATTTGACAAAGACCTATTTAGGCCTGGTGAGGCCTGAATTGCTGCTTTACTTTATCTTGTTCTAAAGCAGTGCAGGGGTTATGGTAGTGGAGAGGCTGCAGTGATGGGCTGTGAGTCAAATCTAGGTGGTGACGTGTGGCTGGCATCTAGTTTTGTGGGATGGGGGATGGAACTCAGAGGGCTGGCTGGCTTGGTTTGCCTCCAACCAAAGCTGAGGTGAATGTGCTTTGCTTGAGTGTCACTCCTTGAGCAATATTATGTCACTCATCTCAAGCACAGAACAATTTGCCAGTACAAACAGCCGCTGGAAGCCTCTTTCCAGTCAGGCTTGCTACAAGTCCTCACCAGTGGTGGAGTTTACTGAGTTACCAATATTGCACTAATCCTCCTGGAATGCCCCTTCACGTTGCACAGATGTTGCCTGTGTTCATAAGGGATTATCATTGCCTCCTCTTCCTCTTCTCTGTTTGACCAAAGAGGAACCCTTGTTGTAGGGTTTAAAATCAAACACTACCTTCCTTGAAACTCGATCTATAATCAATTTTTTTTAATGCAATAGAATGCTATAGAATTTTCCTACTCTTTAAAAAATCTTTTCATGCAATAGCATTTAACATGAAAGCCTGGTTTGCTGTACCCTTTGATAGCCCATCTGAATGATTTATAAAATCTTTAGCAGAGGCACCACCATCTCCGATGCTTTGTTAGGAAGCCAAATCCCTTGGGGTGGTTTAGCCAGATGCTAGCGCCGGGGCTCCGCCCTGGTTTGAATACTGTTTTAATAGTTACTAATTACCTGTTCAATGTCATTACCGTGATTCTGTTTCTGGCACGGAATCGCAGAGCAAGTTTCAACAATCACATGCAAAGATCCCTCTGTGTTCTGCCAACAGGGGAATGTAAGAATTACTGGTGTGCTTGCAATTATGCTGCGGAGCTGGTGTGTGTATTTAGCGCTTAACAATTTGTTTATTTTGGACTCTCTGCAGTGCTTATGGTTTCTTCCTTGACTGGAATTCATGATTTGAACAGTTACTTCATGTTATGTCCTAGATGCCGAAACTATTTTGCAGAAACATTTTTTTTTTTCCAATTTGGAATCAGTTGGCAAACAAAATCAAATCCCTTCGGGCAATCTTCAAAAATATATGCACTTGGTGGTCGTGTTGAATATTATTAGTCCAAGTTTGAACTTACCAATTCAAGCTAACCTCAGTGACTGACTTATACTGTAATAAAATCTATTTCAGTTTTGTGAGTTAAACCTCATTTTACTGGGCAAGAAAAAAATTTATAGGTACAAAGAAGCCTGAGAGTTTCCTTCACTTGTCCCCACCAACCCTGCTCTGGTTCTGAGATCTTTCGTAGCAGGGGTCTGTTCAAACCCTGTGGATTCCCAGATTCAGACTCTGAAAAATACTTTGGATGGAACATCCCCTGGTCCCAGCAGGGCAAGCTGGCTGGGGCAGAGCGCTGCGGTGCTGCCGAGCTTCGGTTTTAGCGTTACCTCATTTGACTCTGCGTTGCGGGCATGGGCCGGCGCCGCAGCGCGGGGTGACCACACGTGAAATACTGTGTGCGTGGATGGGAATGCTGAACTGGGCAGCTGCAGCAGGAAGCAACCAAGATGGTTAGTGATGTGCTTTATTCTGGGGTATTGCTGCACTGAAAAGGGCCTGCCTTATTGGTGTGAAACATGGCAATGGGCATGCGCCCTCTTAGTGCCCTAAGAGAGTTTGGGCTGCCTTAGTTAAATAGCAAAAAATGATAGTGAGGAATCAACCAACCTGCCTGTAGTCAGATGTTATCTGTAGTGGAATACTTAATTTTTACATTTAAATTATTGTTTAGCTTTCAGAGTTTACTCCCACATGAAAGACACAATTAATAATGAGTGAAGCTATTGTCTGGGCTGGTTTTGAGGCAGAAACCCTCGTGCTGGAAGTTACCAGCTCATGGTTAACTCATGTTTTGAGAGGTACCTTTTGTGCCTCTGTGATCTAGTTTTTTTTCTCTCTAGTTTACAGATGATTCCTGGGAGAAGGAGAGTGGTGCTCAGTGAGAAGGGGAGCAGAGGGCTGGAGCCCGTCACTTAGGAACGTGCAGTTTGTGGATCACAGGCCATGCCACCAGCAGCGGGAAAGGAGCACATGGCTCTGTCTGCTCTGGGAGCCTGGAGGGCATCTAATGGAGGCTTCTCTGTCATCCACCATCAGGTGTTTTGCCATTCACCTGCATATTCCCATCCCATCTTACTTGGTAGTACCTACCTGAATCTGCAATTTGCAACTCTGGAGTATTTTAAAAACTCACAGAACATGTGGAAGCAGAGCTGTTAGTGCAGCTGTCTGTACCGCCAGGCAAGCTCTCACTGGGAACCCCATCAGAGATGCGACTCCTGAGTTTGTTCCTTGTGCTCGGGGCAGGTTAGAAGCTCTGCCAGCCTGCAGAGATTGGGGATTCGGGTGCTGAAATGTGTGGGGCGACCCCCGGCCGTCCCGGGGGGGAGGCGGGAGGAGCTGTGTGCCGCTGGGCCTTGCGCTTGCCTGCCCGCACCGCCCCGAGCTGCCGCTTCATCCTCACGGTGCCGGGCTTGCTCGGAGCTGCTGTGTCCTCCGGAGCGGAGCTGCCTGTATCCTTAGTGTCTCTGCAAAGGGATCTCCTTTTACCACAGGGTTAAAAAAGAGAGCTGGCTAATGGTCCTTTCCCAAGGAATGGATTGTCTCCTTCTAGGTTCATTGGGGAGATTAAGTTGGAGGTCAAGAACCATGCCTAGCCCTAGGCTGACTGGTCTTTTAAATATGAAAGGAAGAATTTTATATTTGTGGGTGAGAGGGTGACAGCCAAACAGGAGTCCAGCGTGATGGCAGTGAGCACAGATCCCCAGAGGGTCCCCGTTGTCGAGATCATGGGGTGTTTGGTGGTTATTGTGCTTGTTGTTTGGATGCTACTTTCTGGTTTAGGTAAATTAAGGCCACACAAACTTGCTTGGATTGCTTTTTGACTTTAGCAGAAGTGGGAATTTAAAGTACTTGGAGCCTGTACATCTGTTGTTTTCCTTTTAAGAAAGTTGGCAAATGATGTTTCAAATTTTTGGAAGAATTGTGGTTTTACAGACAATGAAAGCAGTCCTTGGAGCAACACAAAGTCCAGATAACACTGCTGAAAAAAACAACTATGATCCCTTGTTGTATAACTGAGAAGTAATATGTAAACCTAAAAGAAATTATACAGAGGATAAATTTTACAGAAAATTAATTTCAGTTTAGGAATAGAAATACTGCAGGTTTCCATTGATCTTGGTGTATTTTGTACAGGCACATTTTCTCTCTGCTAACATGTGAAGCAGCCTGCTGTATTTATTTTGGTAAAGTGTTAGTCACAGAGACATCCTTGCTTACCCTCGTTCAATTGCTGTGAGGTGAATCCAAAAGGGCCACCAGAGCTCTCGTATGTCTGCAGCCAGCTTGGCTTGAAAGCGGCGTTTCCTCCTGTGCCTGGCACCTGGCACATGGATTTGCTTGTGAGAGTGGAGAGATGCCCAAGATGCCTTGAGAGAAGTCAAATTATAACTACAAAATCTGATTTTCATTGGTACTAATTTCCTTTTCTGTAAATCAGTTGTTTAGAGCCACTGAGAACTTTGAAAGAGAGAATTTAGCTCTGCAAAGTCTTGTTTGAAGGCTTTATTGTTCTGTGTTTGCAAATGGTTGTGTAACTTCTTGTTTCTTACTTGGTTATAGTGGTATAATTTGAAATGATGCTTATTTTCTTAGTTAAATATTCATATTGCCAAGGAGCCAAGGTACTGCAGAAGCTAAAGCAATGTGACTACCTGATTAGATGCTAAAAAAATACATTTCTCCACCAACGGAGAGGCTTGTTGGGCATGAGCAACATCATAAATGTTCTTGCCCAGGTAACAGATTACAACAGAAGAAAATGATAAAAAAACATACTTTATAGGATTCTGGTAGTATTAAGGAAATAATTTCTCAGTTGCGGGGTGATGTAAGTGCTGGCTCCTTTCATATGCCTCTCCTAATACTTTAAAGTAGCTGGGCATTCTGCTGTGCACTTCACGTTGATAGTGTGGCTGGGTAGTTTTTGAACGAGAAAACTATTTGTCCTTTGTGTAACAGTAAATGCTCTTAAAGGTGAAGTATTCTGAAGTAAACACAAGAGCCAGAGACACAAATTGACATAGATCTTCTTTAATGCATTTTATCACAGCATCAAGGTGGCATGTTAGTTCTCAGAACAGTTAGACTGACATGGAAGCAGTTTTTCTTCCTAAAGGAATCGTTCATTAAACCAAGTACTTCCTTACAACCTCTAGGGATAACTTGGTGAGGCCTGTTCTGGTTTGGGTTCTGTCTTGTGGTTTTTGCCAAACAGCTTGTGATCCAGGCTCTCCAGTACGTTGGCTGTCAGCAGGAGCTGCGATCCAGCAAAGCTGCAGTTGCTCTGTAACAGTCTCTGTAACTGTCCCTGTGTTGCACAACTTGCTGACACCTCTGCTACCCTGTAGATAGGGCTTGCAAAAGGTTGGAACAAAGCACAAATATTAATTGGACAGCAAATTATCTTTAATAAGATAAACCTGCTACCCAAAATGGACCTCGGAGTGACTGAATAAAGCCACAGTATCTTCTAACTTCAGCTCATTTCATTTTGGGTTTTAATGTTGCTTTTTGGATAGATTGCTTGTGCTGATTGGGGGAACAGGAAGGGAGGAGAAGGTGTCGTTCCTCTTGGGCATTAGAGAGCAGTGAGGATCAACCTAATGGGCAGGAACCTGCAGGTTGTCTCTGCTCTCAGGAGTGGTTTGGAGGCAAGAGAGGACGAGCGCTTGTAGCCTGAGTCTGTAGACTGCTCACAGGTATTTAGCTTTACCATGTATCGGGTAATGACAATTAAGGAAGTGAGAAAAGCCCCAAATAATCCTGAAGATACTGAAGTTCTGAGTTCTGCTGCATCGTGCAGTTCAGATCTAGTTTTAGGGGATCCTGAGTTACTCCATGTTTTAGCTAGTTTGGTCTATTTCTTAATTTGGTGTTTAATAAATGCATTACAAGAACTTCTTCCCATCTAAAAGTCCAGGTACTTATAGATGCAAGCTCAGCACGTGTCCCCCATACTCACCGAGTGCCAATGTCTTTTCAGCTGGTCTCTTTAGCACTGTCAGTATGAAACACAGGATCATCAGCAGTGTTAGCAGGCAGGCTTTTCTGAGTGCTATGAGATTTCCACAGGGAAAAAAGGAAGTCTAGAAAATAAAAGTCATCCCACAGCAAGTGATTTATAATTTTTTTTTCTATGGAAAGGGTTAACTCAAGATAGGAATGGAATGCATTTTTGTTTTTAAGAAATAAATAAAGGAACTGGTAGGTCTTAACAGCTGGCCAGGAGCACTCAAAAAGACTCACAAGCTTCTGAAGCAATTAATCCAGATCAAGAGAGGATTCACTTTGAAGTTTGAAATATTCTCCATGCCTGAGGAGGGACCCAATTTAAAGTGATCATGAATGGAGTCGATAGCTGATTTGTAAGAGTAGGAGTTAATTTATGGGTATGAAATCTGCTTTTTGACTTTACAGTTTGGACTTTTAGATCTTAATCTTCTGTAACAGATCAGTAACCTGGGCTAGTACAGAGTGAAAAATGTAGATCATTTTTAGATTAATACAGACCCTAACAAATATAAATGACTGAACTTGCTGCTGCACCTGTATTGTGGGAGCTAGGAATTTTAGAAAGCTTGATTATCAAAAGAAAAACTCTTAAGTAGGTTTGAAAATAGGCAAATTTGCAAACTTTCATTTTTCAAAGCTAGGCTGCCCATTCTGAGGTAAATCTTGGATTTCTATATATTTCTGTATTGTTACTCCTTAATGTATGATCTCGATGTAGAGCCAAGGATGACCTTGAGGTTAGGGGCATGATAGCCTAGTTGTAGTGAGTATCTGTGTGTGTACTATAAAGTCCTGGAACAGCACTGGGTGTTTTAAATGTCTCTGTACCTGATGGGCCGCAGATGTGTCATGGCAGCAGGCACTAAGATCTGTTGCATTTGGAGGGCAAGGGGAAGAAATTTCCCCTCAGGTAGTGTGGAAGGGAGATGGGGCTGTGGTCATCACAGCCACAGCCAGTAGAGCACTCGGTGTCATGAATCTACATTCCTATGGAATAAAGTGACAGGAAGACTGACAGAACAGGAAACTAGCTCTGAATAGCAAGTCATGGAGGAGAGTAGAGGGGAACGGGTTCATCATGAGTAAAAGGACAGAGGGGTAATAGTTCTTACCTACTGCCATCCAGAAGGATCTTTCTGAAGAACAAAAAGGAAACGTTGTTATAAAATATAAAATAATACTGCATTTGTTTCCTTTTCCTCTTTCAGTAGGCTGTTATCTGCCATTTAATTGTTGTATTAGACTGAATTTAAATGTTCATGCTCGAGCAACTGTTTCAGTGTGGCCTTGTGTGGAGTTGACAGGTTTTTTTGATATTGTACCCAAATATTACTATTTTAGACTTGCCTTCACAAATATACTATGATCTGGGCCTTTCATTCTTCAGAGTGGTTCTGTTCAGAGCATGCCAGGTCTCCTGCATGGGACCAGGACCCAGCAGCACGGGCTTACAGGCTTGAGCAGGGGAGCAAGGGGATGGTGCAAGGCTGTGTTTCTGTGATGCTGACTTGTGACACAGATCATACATCCCTGCCCAGAATTAGGATGCAACTCCAGACGCAAAGAGCCTGCATATCCTAATGTGAGTTGTGGCCAGGTGAAGGTGAACACAACTGCAGTGAGTTTAGGAACGTTGCACTGGAGAGCAGGGTTGGAGAAGTCTTCAGGTTTGGAAGTCCTTTGGAGTCCTGCGCACCCTGGAGAGTGGGAATGGGGGCTTGGTTTGAAACAGGCCTTTGGGACTAGAAGGAAGGCTGTCAGAGCTGGATTTGCATTGGAGAGCTGCAATCTAAACTCCTTAGAGAGCAAGGAGTTTAAGGACTGCAAATGCTGAGTGTCAGGTCCTAGAAAAAATCCTGCCTTGTATTTGCCAATTAACTCTCCGATGTTAGAGAATGAGCAGGTAGTTCCCAAATTCACACTTGGACAATTATGATTGCTTTTCTAAAGGAATTTTTCATCTCACATCCACAAATTAATATGCAATATGTTTGAAATTTTATCCAGTTCTTTATTTCAACTATTAGTGTGATGAGTGATGCATCTTTATCACCTATTTAAGCTTGAAGTTCTCTACTAATCTTTCATGCTATGTAGCCTGAAGAATGTCATTAGGTGTTCTTCTCTCGCTTGTTTAAATAAAGATCTACACTCTGGGATGTGTAATAATCAAACTGACTGACTTGAGGCAGAACAGCGATTCATTTGGAACAAGCCAAAACCATGGCTTGTCATGCAGAGTCAAAAAAAATGCACATTGCCACGTGAAGTGAGGAGCAGTGCCAATTCGTGAGCACAAACCTTATGAAAGAATCTTCTGTAAAACTTGGCCTCTATCTCAGATTAGCCCCTGGCTGGTTTAAGTTCTCTGGCACATGCTCAACTTTGACACTAACTGATGATATTACTCAAGAGAGGAAAAGAAAAAAAAAAAATATATATATATATATCTTCTGCACCTGTGTTTGTTATATGCATAGCCCTTCTGTGTCCCCAACGATGTGCTGACATATGGTACTTGGTCACCTTCTCTGTGTTGATTATATGTTTTGCTGTGGAGTTTATTTTGCTGTTGGCAGCTGAGTTGTTTCTTAATGCATTGATAAAACCTACTAATGAGCACTTGCAAAAATACTGCTGTAACTAGAAGCCTGTTGGTGATGACATGCCCTAATGTCTTTAAATCCAAAGCACAAACAAAAACCAAACTTGGATATTATGTCCAAGAACATTTTCTGAGAAATACGTAAAAATGTTATTCTTGCTTTGCATAATTAAGTAGAATACTTCTTTTCATTTATTTCAGACCTATAAACAGAGTGAAGTCTGCTGTACTGGCCACCTTCTTTGTTGCTTGTAAGTAGCATTTCACCCTCCTTAATTATTTGTATTAAATATGATTCTCTTGCCATGAAGTAACTTTGAGAAGGAATACGTTACTCTCTTGCAGGTTACTATATAGGACTGGCAATTTGCCAGGCAAATTACAGGTAGCCAGATGGTTGTTTGTTTGTTTTGCTGCTGTTTCTCCCTCCTGCACTAGGGCAAGTTGCAGTGCCCTAAAGAACATCTTACCCTGAAGTGTTTTCCATATTAGAATGCTTCAGCATGTGCTTGACTGATGCTTGGCAAATACATGTTGGAATAAATGTAAATCAGATTCAAATACCAGTGCAGCCCTGAAACACAAATGCAGGAGGGTCCTCTTGTATTAAGTCACTTGTACTCTTAGTACATGTTTTCCATTTTGCATTAGAGGGGTTGTGGAGGCGAGGATTACTGTGTGTGTTCTGCGGAGAGAGATTACCATGGCCATTTATTGCATGTCATGTTTATGTTGGAATACCACTGATGTCATAAAATAAGTCTAAAAGCCTTAAGTTGTAATGACAGCCAAAGCCTTAATGCTGGAAACTCTTTGGTGATTAGAATAAATGTTTCCTCTTGAAGTGGTGTGGAGGAAGATTAACTAGCATATGTGTCACTCGACATCTTAATATAAATTATGTAAGTCACTGTTTTAGCTACTATATATAAGCTTTGCTTTGTGTATAGCTTGCTTTTTGCTTCTGTGACATTTATATTCCAGTTGTTATGTACAGTATTATTGTGACAGTGCCCAGTAGTCAGTAAATATAATTACTGCTACTTCAAAAGAGCTATTTTTTGTTTTGCTTTGCTTTTGACACTGTGAAGGAAGATGTTTTTATTTTATTTATTTATTTTGTGTGTGTGTGTGTGTGTGTGTGTGTGTGTGTGTGTGTGTGTGTGTAAATGTTTAGTAGTTGAACCATTAGCAGGCTTCTTTCAAAGCCCTCCTGGGGGCTTCATGGGGTTCCTGTGCCCCCTGTTTTCCTTGGTGGGCCAGCCTGCTGCGAGCTGAGCCTGGCGTGGCCTCGTGGCTGCACCTCTGGCATCAGCCACCGACTTCCACGGCTGCTAAGGAAGAGCTGGGCGGCTGCGGCTTCACGAGGTGGATCTGCACCCAGGTGGGGATGTTCCTATGTGCTGCTTAACCCACTTCTCTTAAAACTTCTCTTAAAAAGCCCCACTGGTTGCTGAGGCAGATCCTGCACTTGATAGGAAGCACTTTGGTCACCAGGAACCCCAAGAACACCTAGCAGAGAGCTCTTCTCTTAGCATTACCTTGGTTTTAGGCAGGATAGTATTTAGAGCTGTGACCCTGCTGCCTTTTGCCTGTGTCAGGGCCTTAACACCAGCTTTTTCCACAAGAGATCCAGGTGTTTGGTAGAAGCAGTTGCAGCTGGGGGTGTTGCACTAGGTGCTTCTTTCATAATACAGGTTTCTTCAATGAATCATTTCTCTCTGGAAGAATTTGGTAATTTCAGCTCATACTTGATTTGCCCTGCATTTCCAATAATTTGCAGCATGCCGAGAGCCTTCTAGTTAAATAAAAAAAAAGTGCTAATTCATAAGTTTTGCATTTGAATTGGTTGCTGCTTACTCTTTGCAAGTTGCATATTACAAAAACCTTCCAGTTATCTTTTAGCGAAGAACCTTGATTTTGATGGTGATGTTTATGGCTTTAATAAATGAGGCCCGTTTGTGTGCCCAGCAGAGGTTTTGCACACGATGCAATTCGGGACTCTCAAGCCCAGTTACAAGGGCTTTTTGGAAAGTTTTCCTGCCCCTTTCAGGTCTTGACAGAGCTGCTCTCGCCTGTGAAAGTGTTACCAGTAGGGACTTGTCTGCTGGAAAGCAGATCCAGATGGCTACTGTGTAAATGTGGGGAGACCTCATCTGAAAGGTTGTTGAAAATAAAGAAAATTTGAAGAGGGAAAGTAAGTGTTCGAGCTTGTCCTGGGATTGTTTTATACTTATACAAGAGTGTTACTTGTGAGAAACTGAATACTGAGATAATTTCACACTGGTGACTGAATGTATTTAATTAAAGTTATTTATTGCTTGCTCTCACTTTGCCACCACAAACACTTACTCAGTGTCCTTATGTGACTGTTAAAGGATCGTTAATGTTGAGGAGAAAACCTATGTTTTACTCTTCTGACAGTGGTTAACCAGGTTTCTCATGTGCTCCAAAACACAGTGGACACACAAGTGAGCTTTAATGCTCAAATGGCCTCAAAACTGTCTGTTGGGTGTTGTCCTTGAATCCAGGTTCATCTTCATCTTAGATATTTTGAAGTAACCTTTGTTATTACTGTACCTTTATAGGGTTTGTTGGAGAGACAATCTGTATTCTTCCTGTATATTTTTTTTTCTTTTAAAGAGCTGCTAAAATTGACCTCTCAGTGACATGTTCTTTTTTATCCTCAATTAGGATAGGAGCTCCATTTTATCCTCAATTAAGAGGAGCTTATTTTCATCTTCAACAAAACATTGGATGCTGCTTTGACCTATTCAGGGAAGTGTCTGTGTACTCGGGGTGTGTATCTCATAACCTACAT
>JAUBOD010001069.1:692794-710557 GCA_032353885.1 Nothura maculosa | reverse complement strand
CGCCCGGCCCGGCCCCCGCGCCCGGCGGCGCCCCGGGAGCCGCCGCCCGGCGCCGCGCGCGAGCCCCGGCGCTTCAAAGGGAAGCGCGGCCCCCGGGAGGAGCTCCTGGCTTCCCGGAGTCTCCCGCCTGTAATTAGGGAATTCGTGTCTGTGAAGCGCTGCGCAGATGGAGCATGCAAAGGACGGGAATGGCTAAGCGCTATTAAAATACTAGCCGAGCCAGCTTGTAATGGGAGCTTGCCGTTTACTTTGATGGGAACAGCACCAGCCTCTAAGTGTGAATTGCAATGAGATGTAAAAAATGTAGTAAAATGCAAATTTATGACATCAATTTTCACGGTGTGATGGGTTTCTGGGCTCCATGGACCCATCCTGCGCTACCCAACAGAAACTATTGTGATGGGAAAAAGGAGGGAGCTCTCTCAAGCCTGCAGGACAACCCGGGCTTTCACAGAGCCAATAGAGCAGATAAGTGCATAGCATAGAGAGGCTCTGGGGGTGGATGCAATTCCCATCCCGTTGCTGGAAGACAACGAGGTTTTGGCAACCTAGCCTAACTGCTGTAGTTCTGGAGTTTAAACCTCTGAATTTAAAACACGCAAAAATAATGGGCTAACCAGCTACCACCCTCCTTGTACCATTCAGTGCAGCCTTTCAGCGTGGCAGCGGCCAGCCCATCTCTCCCCTAGTTTGCCTGGACAGAATAGCCCCAGGAAAGGCAGTCTGCCCTGGGGCAGCTGACAACAGTGGTGGTTTCTACCGTACTGACTTACATCCCGTGAGGAAGTGGGCTAAGAGACCACCACATTCCAGCGTTCCTGGAGCTCGGATGAGGCGGATCATGCGCCTGTTGCTAATTTCCCTCTATTATTGTAGTTAGAGGGCTCTGAACCGAGGTCACCGCTGCGTGTTGCAATAAGGACATGCAAGACAGGAGCGCTGGTAACAGGCTGAATTTTGCTTCCTGCCCGCAGTCACCTCCCGCTGATGTTGTGCGTATCTGTTGGATGATCGAGGCTGCCACTGCCCATTTGAGG
The DNA here is from genome assembly GCA_032353885.1 of Nothura maculosa. Classification (NCBI taxonomy): domain Eukaryota; kingdom Metazoa; phylum Chordata; class Aves; order Tinamiformes; family Tinamidae; genus Nothura; species Nothura maculosa. The sequence goes on along the minus strand of JAUBOD010001069.1, from coordinate 709,520 downwards.
GTTAGTTGTTTTCCTTTCGTGACGTGTCAGAGGTGTGGGATCTTTGCCCTTCGTTTGGATAGAGGGAAATGTGGCTCTCAGAAGGTTATTCCTGAGGTGCACAGGCCTTTTGCTCTGTGAGTCTTGTATCTGTCGTCGCCCCAGGACAAACTTGAGAGCTCACGCTGCCCCAAAGTGATAGCGTGTGGAAAGGAAGGGCTTGTGAAATGAGACTGTACAATTCTGGTTTTCCTCTGAAAAGTTCAAGGTAAAAAACTGCAAGGGAAGTGGAAAAGGAAAACTGTTTCTTTCCTCAGACTGAAACTTGGAAAGACCATTCCTTCTTGTCTGCTGCAGATGGGGTGCAGTAAGAGCAGGAGTTAACTCAGCAGTGAGAAATTGTCTCACTCCTTCACCGGTGACTTCTTGCCTTTCTCATTCTGTTTTCATCTCATTTTGCATGTATTTCCTGTGGGAACACCTGAAGCTGCTTAAGCTTCTTGGTTCTGGCAAGGGACAATATGGGAAGAGCAGGGTGTGATGTGAAGAGACGTCCTCTGCTCCCCACAGGTCAAGCAGCTCCGACTTGTCTGACTGCCTGTATCTCCCTGGCTCCCAAGCCTGCCTACCTTTGTGGAATGAAACTGGGAGGTGATCGTTCCTGCTTCCCCTGACCGCATCTCTGTGCGTGGAGAACTGGCTCTGCCTCCGCATGGAGCCCCCAAGGCAGCCCTACCAGAGACAGGGCGAAGGGCAGGTTGGTTGGAGGCTGTAGGATTAAGGAGAGAATTAGTTGCCTTCTGTAGGATAGGCCCATCAGATGAGTGTTTATATAATGTGGTTTAACAGTTGGCTTTAGAAATGTGCAGTGTTGGAGTTCAAGTTTAACCCTCGGGAGTTTCAGGCTACCTGCAAACTCAGGGAGCTGTTACCAAGGTGTGAAAGTTGGGGAGCTTCAATTCTCTAAACTGAAGTGAATCCTCATTGACAGCTGAGTGCTGCGAGCCCTGAGTGCTGAGAGGCCCCAGAGACCTCAAAGCATCCTACTGAGGAGGGCTCTGCTGTTACCTCAGTTTCACAGATAAGAGCACTGTGGCCTAAAGGAGCCGAGTGCCTCGCCTAGGGTTACATATCACGGTAGTGGCAGTGTCAGAGACAAATCGAGTTTCTTTACTCCAGTGGCACTAGTCACCAAACTTGACTGCCTAGTTCTCTTCCTCCTTCCTCTTTGTCTGCTCTTTTAATCATTCCACGAGAAGGGGAGATGAACGAGTCTGCATTAGTTCCTAACTACCGACAGTGACAACAGAGAAGAGCAAGCTCAGCAAGTAGCATGTGAAGGTCTCTAGCAGGGCATTGGAAAGCAGCAGTGTGAAGGCTACTCCAAACCCTCTCTTCCTCCTTCAGGACAGCCTGGCTAAACATGACTCTTAAGAAGACTAATGAACTCTCAACTGACAGACCTGAAGTGTAACAGGCAGAGAGACATGTTAAAACTCTTATTAAAAACTCAGACTGGAGGAAAAGGCAGCTGTGCCTCCCATCTCCTCCCCATACTGGACAAGCGCTGCTGTAATTTCTGCATCCCACTTGCTCCACAGCTGACGGCTGAAAGGCCTCGGACAGGATCTGCCGTTGGTGTCCGTGTGCCGCAGTGCACACCTGCCTGCAGGTCCTGCTCCTGGAGCGTCCGCTTCCTTGACAAAACACTGCACGGAGCACGTAGGGTGCATCGCCGTGGGGCACGTCCTGGGTTTTTTCTTAATTGACTGCTATTTAACCCCCATACAGAGATTTCTAAACTTAACTTTTCAGGCTCATTCAAATTGCAAGGCCAGGTGTAGACTAGTTTATTTCTACCTGCTGCAGAAGAGTTACAAGGCAGAGTGAGGAGAAATCAGCTATTCTGGCATCTCACATTAAATTTATTCTCCTCCTCCCCCTTTTTCTTTCTTGAAAATATCCGAGTAAATTACCCAGAACATTACTCTGTGATCAGAACATTACTTTGCATTATAGGCTTGGGCAGTGAGGTGACTTGAGTGGCCACTACAAAATTCCAGCCATGATATTTTTGAGAAATAGAAAGAAATAATGCTAGACCTTATCTGGAAGAGGTGGAACCCAAAATAGGTAAATAAACATGCACTTCCTGTGTTCATTATTGGTGTTGCGTACAGGAGGAGGAAATATTAAGAACTGTATGTGAGGCATATAAATAATTTATTCCAAAAGCATTTATATGGAAAAAATCTAGAGATTCAAATTCAGAATGTTTTCCTTATTTTTTTCTCCAGTGTGGTTGCTTTTAGTTTTTAGATCACACTTGGGACAATTTACTTGTTTTTCCTGAGGTTACAGTTCAAAAGGATTCAGGCTCAGTGAGATGAGTAAAGGCAGGCTGCAACTGGTAATCAGTGGAGCCATCGGTGTGTGGTGCAGTTGCTGCTTTGTTGTGATCCCAAGCGGTGGCTTTTCCGGGCTCCCCTTCCCATGGGATCCCTTGGGATCCTCCTTGGTGAGGTTTAGCTGTTGGTCTCCTCTAGCTGTTGCTTGGTGGTGATTTCTCAAAGATTGTAAAGTCCTGAGACGTAACCTGACCGTTAATAAAATCTAGTACAGCCTTTTGCAGGGCTCACCTGTGTTTACAGCTGTGTAAAGAGGCTACTTGAGCTTGCGTTTGAGCTTACATCTCTCACAAATGCTTTTTCTGTCTATTGTGCCTAGTTGTTCCTGAAAGTATAAAGCTGAATAACCAAATCATATTGTGAATAAGGAAATTACCCTGGTTAACATACATGGAATGACTTGCTTGAACCACTCAATTAGCAGGAATATTCAGAGTTTAGTCAAAATAGTTTGTAGGATTAGCTTAGATTTTCTTTTGAAGTTGTATGTGAACAGCTGAGATAGGAGAGCACCTTTCAGGTTTTCCATCGAAGGAACTGGCACATTTGCTAAACATGACTCTTAAGAAGACTAATGAACTCTCAATCTGTTTCTTGTAGTTTCTTGTAGCTAGTGGGGACTTCCTTGATTCTGAAGGCTGATATTTAACCAATACAGTGTAGGTGACCAGTACAGGTCACATATAGGCCGCACAGTAACTCTTTACTTCGTGTCCCTGCTGATACTTGTGTGCTGAAGTGATCCATTTCAAAAGACTCTGGTGATCTGTTGGAGTAATAGCTGCTAATGCAGGATTACACTGCTTAGATTACTTTATCCACCCTTCTTTCTGTCTGTCTGTCTTCACACACTCAAACTGTAGGCTGGTATGTTGGGAAGGAACTGTCTTCCAGTGAAATCGGTAGGGACTGCATGGGTAGATCCCTCTGCAGTGCTTTGAAAATGCAGGTATGTCTGTAGATGACCATTAAATAAAATTGTGATGATGTGTATTTACATTACAGTAGAGCCTGGAAGTCTTGGTATGTTAGGAATAACATAAATGTATGGGAAGAGACCATCCTTGCCTTGAAGGCTTAACCAGTGCCCTACAGCAGGTTAGGGTCATGGCAAGGGTTAGTACCAAGAACCACTGTTTTCCTTAACCACTCACTCTTGTTTGTTAGTTACGTGCCTATGATTCCTGTGATACAAAGAAATCTCTCCCTTTGCACCTTAAGTTTCAGGTTTCTTTTCTTACTAAATGCTAATGGCCATAGAAAGAAAAGGAGATGATATTTAAGAGAATTAAAATCCTCTGCCTTGTATGTGCATAGCAGATACACAGAGCTCTGACTCTGGTGAAGGCTCCGGAGATGCATTGGCACGCTTTGGGGAAAGCATGAGAAGGATTTGGTTCAAATGAGGACTGTACAAGCTCTTCTCCAAAAAGTGCCAAGTATTCTTGAAAACAATCTAGTCCTACTCAGTTAGCTTAGTCTTAGCTTGAATAGTCTTCACTGGTGAAAGAACGAATTACTGTTTAGGTACAAGGACCTCCCTCCCTTCATCTGCCATACTCAACTACCACATTTACGTACTCCCTACTACAACATTTATGGCAGTTGTAGTTATTTCCCAATTGCAACTTCTTTGATTTTGCATTAAACATTTTGCTGATCCTTTGAGAAAACGTCTCAGACTCTCCAGGTGTTAAGTTTTTCATTTTTCACCATTAAGCTCAGTGCTAGGTCATTCATTATCTTGTTTTGGTTTATCAGGAGTATTTTTAACTACTTTAAGGGCCAAAACATTTCTATGTTTTTTTTTTCTTAGTAGCTCACAAATATCCACTAGAATGTGTCTCTGCTTTTTGAATTATTAGGCATTGTGGTCTCAATAACACATGATGCAGAGCTTCCTATAGATGCACTCAGATGACCTGCTGTGCAGACAGTTTTATGTATAAGGAAGAAACCTGACGTTTCTGGCCATAATTGGGGTCAGTCCAAATTTTCCAGTTGTTTTTTTCTGTACTGGGCAGATGCAGAACTGCTCTGTGTGCTGGGAGAATGCAGAACTCTGACAGGGTTTGTCTGGAGCAGACCCTCCAGTGCTGATAGCTGGAAACCCGTTCGTTAGGCATGAAGCTAAGAGGTGCTTTCCTGCTGGCAACGCGAGTGCTTTGGTTCCTCAGCATTGCTGCCATAGAGAAAGAGGCCCTGGATCAGCCTTGGCATTGCATTTTGGCAAGCAGCTGCAGCTCGCATGTGCTCACAGGTATGCTTTATGGAGCTCATAATGAGATTCTTCCAGGTACAAAGCGAGGGTTTGAATTTAATTATATAGTATTGGAGCTGGAGAACAGCTGGTGACGTCCATCCCTATCTGCGACTGAGGTGTGTGTTCTCGTTGTACCAAACTACAGACACATGCAATCAGATGTTGGTGAGAATTCTTGCGTGCAAACCAGTGCTGCTTTTACTACTGTGTATAGATTTCTGTTAAATTTAGATTTAGTGATGTATTTTTCTCCAACGAAATACTCTGCAGAGGAGCTTATTAAAAGTGTTGGGAACCACTCTGAAGCGAGAGATGATAAAATCAGGTTGTGCTACCACAGTAATAAGTTTTGATGTATCTGTATGAGAATAAAGAAATATAAAGAAAATAGTTTAGGAATGAACACAACTCTCAGTATTTCCAATATCACTGAGCAAATTTGAAGTCTTTTTTATAAATAAACTTGATAGATTTTTTCTTTAGTTTGTAGGACAGATGGTTTATTTCAGTGTTCATGTCACAGACATTCAGATTTTCAGAACTTCAGGGCTCAGAATTTGAAGCTATAAATTCATATGCAAGAAGGACAATTTACTTTTCAAGGATAATCAAATCCACACTGCGTTAAGGTTGTTTGTTAGATTCTTACATTCTTCTGCCCCGTGCTGTCCCATTGTGATCTTCCTGTTTGTAGAACTTTGCAGAAAGCACTCCCTGAATTTTTGTATTACTATGTCAACTTGATTGCGTCCTTGGATCATTTCTAAACTTCATGTCATTTACATTTTTGGATGTTTATAATACTAGTCTAGCGTGAACCAAGTCTTTATGAGCAGTTCAAGAGACTAAGTTAAACTCATGAATGAGTAAAGAGGGAGTTTTCAGAAATTACTTCAATAAAAATAATACAGGATGACTTAAAGAGGATCTAAGTACAAAGCTGGATGATATAATTTCTGTCTATTTGCATAGACCCCAATCCCATCCTGACATTAGCAGTGGCAGTTGGATGAGGCCCAGAGGCCAGAGAAGATGATTTCCTCAATGCTGCCCTTGCCCTTGAGCAGATATGTCCTGGATAGACACCCCTAGCAGAAAATAAAATGGGATGGCCACTTTGCTTATGCTTGTGGAAGCATTTCAGTGATAATATGCAATGTGAGAAAGAGCCTAGACTAAGGCAGCATGCAGAAAACCCTAGAGTTGGGCATATGCAAGAGGAAAGCAGGTTGTTTCATTCCATGATGCATGGCATTCCTGAGAATCCTAGGAAGACAGTCAGGTCTGGGAAGCTGCTCCGTTGCATTGAGGATGGCCCAGCGTGAGGTTGATGTGTCACACTGTACTGTAGGCACCATCTGAGTTGTGTAGGGCCTATTAACGTTGCCTTGAAAATCATCTTTCTGCTTTCTGCTTCCTCAGCTAAATGGGAGAACATGGGATAGGCTGTGTTAAATAAAAAGCAATAGAGAACCAGCAACAAGAGTACTGTGAGGAAAAGAAGAAAAGCTCAAGGGGTATGTGGAGGAAATCAGTGGCTCTATCTGCTTGTGCAGTGTGGGTTTAAGGGAAGCGACAGAAACGCTAACAAAAGCAAGTTTTTACACAGCTCTGTAAAATGCAGTGGATGCTCCTTGTAGGAAAAGGGCCCATAGCTGGTAATGGCAATCAAGTTTCTGGAAAAGTTAAGTCTCTGTTGCAGGTGCTACATGCACCAAGTGAAATGCTGCATTATTACTGCCCCTGCCATTCTGTGCAGTGCTGTGCTTTTCACACAAGAGATTTTCCAGGTTAGCTTACAAAAGCACGACTGTGTAAGAAGTCACACTGCATCTGCCCCATTCACTTGTCACTCGAGAAAGACTGATGCCACATCCATCAACCGCTGCCGGGGGCTGCTGCTTTGTGATTCCCTTGGCGCTGAAAGAGCCTCCGGTTTATAAAGGATGGGCAGGGAGTCTCCGGGGCCCTGGCGTGGGAGGCTCCGCCGCGGCTCCCGCTCCTCCCAGACCTGCCAAAAGCAGCAGGAACTCAGTGGCAAGAATAACTCGAGTGGGGCACGGTCACAGTGCTCTCTGTTTGTGTAATACATATATTTAGTGATAGAATTAATATATTGGAGAATGTTTAGTTGCTTTTAATTAATGACTGAGGAGTCATTCTTTTTTGATGATTTCTTATTAGCACCCAAAAAGACCACTGTTACAATGGAGCGTGTGTTTTAATAAGTGAAACTTATCTATAATTACTGTATGCAAATTTGGAGTATCGCTAATATCTGTAAGTAGTTTGTAGTAATACTTATAATTATCTGTGAATCTCTAGTATCTATAGTGCCTATGATTCTTTTATAGGTCTAGAATCTATTTTATCTATAATTACTTCACAAGTAGGTAACATTCATGGTGATTGTTTGAGTGCTTTTTGTTTTTAAACAGAAAACAAGTTATAGGAATACTCAGCATAAATCTGATTTTTAGTAGATTACAGTCAATGAGCTTCTCAAAGCCATCCTGACTTACACTAACCTAAGATTTGGTCCAGACACCTTTTTGATGCTGTGTTTTTTACAGTTCCTTGATCTTGTAGCTCCTGAGAGGCTTTGAATCCTTTGTACTTTGTTTGAGGAAGAAAACTTAACCTGATTTCATTTACCATAATGAAATGGACCCCAGATTCTAACTACAGTTTAAACTCTAGAACTTTGTCATCTATTTGTTCTTGAGTAGACAGCACAATATAAATTAAAATAATTTGAACTGAAAAAATCTTTATACAGATTTTAAATCCTACATTGTTCTGACTCTTTTTAATCCTTTACTCCTTCACTTCATCTCTATCCTGTTTGTACCAGTGTCATTCATTGGTTTTGACAGTGTTTCTCAATACCGGCACCAGGAAAGAAAGGCAACTTTTGAGTGTGAAAAGTCCATGACTTTTCTTCCACTCTGATTCACCCCTTACAAAGGTGTTGCTGTTTTAGCACCGTGGACGCTTTGAAGTTTGTTTTTCCTAAGGTATCTGTGAGTATTCAGTGCAGTAGTCATAGACAGGGCCTTGGACTTGTCAGGTAGCTTACTGGTCCAGGTGTTGTGTATCTAGTCTCCTAACACTCTTCTTGGCCCCTGCTATCCTATGCTGTGCTCCAGGGAGTTGCCCTTTTGCTCTCATCTTCAAAAAGTGCAGCATAAAATGTAACAAAGCAAAATAATTAAGCATAACAAAAAAATGTAGGTTTTGGCTTCTAAAAAAAAATTAAAAAAAAGAAGAGAAAGAGGAAAGGAATTCATGGAAGCTCCAAAACTAGTTGCATGAAAGCACTGTCAGAAGTCAGAAGTGAAACAAAGTCTTCACTGAAAATCCCAGAATTACCTTCTGAATGAGTGAGGACTTGATCCAGAGAGATCTTGGATCGCTGCCATAGGCTGCAAGGGGAGCTGGAGCTGCTTGGAGCAATATGGCACAATCCTCCACTCCTCATAGCCTAGGAGAAGTTGAGGCCTCATCTTTCCATAATTAGAATACATACTTAGCCACATTGCATCCCATGTTAGTTATATGAAGCCTTTTGGCTTAAAGTTGAAAGGAAGCTGAGATCTTGTGTCAAAATGCTTCACAGCAAAGGTCTGAAAATTTACTGGACTAAATTCTGAGAAGGGGGGCCTACCTGCAGCTTGGTGCCCTGTTAACAGAGTGATCAGCGTAACTGACATGTTTACATATCCACAAAGCTGTCCCTGGCCTGTTATATGAAAGTCAGAGTTCAGCTTTTATAAAAAAGTGTATTTACATAAGAACTTTTAACACGAAGATTGCAATAAAACCTGAGAGTGTGGAAACTGTTGAGCAATCCCCTAGTCTTTCTGCTGTATATGGTGTTCTTCATTCATAGGGCCCCTTGTAGCTTCCAAATGGCAGAGTGCAGGCCTTCAGGTAAAGGGAGCTCTAGGAAGGTCACAGCAAGGCTGCTGTGGAAGCAGCCCAGAAAGGCTGAAAATGTCTTGGCTTTGGACTTCCAAGTCACCCTCATGCCTTGGAAGCCAGCCTTGAGGTGGTGGGCTTGTCAGGAAACGTGTGTCAAGCCAGCAGCTCCAGTCTAGGGCCCAGAGGGTTGGAGCTCTGTCCTGATGCCGGTGGCTGCCGTCACCCTCGCTGCTGCTCCCCTTATTATATCCATTCCCATCACGACTGAGTGGTGCCAGCCAGCCACAACATGCCACGCATGGTGACAGCCAGCAGCTGCTGGGGCACGGGCTCCTGTAGCCCCTCCGGTGGTGCCTGGAACCGTTCCGTGGCCCATGGCCGCGGGGCAGCAGCGCTGTCGGGAGCTGCAGCTGGTGTGGCCGGCGGTGTTTGACACCCGTGTTTGCTTCATGAGGGGACGGTGGTGTGGGCAGGATGCACGAGGAGTGTAGATGTGCAGTGGAAATGACTCTCATTCTCACTAGCGTTACTTGGCTCCTGCCCCTCTTTTCCTTTTCAATCAGTACAGTAGAAAATTCTTTTGAAGGGAGATAATTTTACAAAGTGCTGAGTGCAGTGTTCCAGAGCCTCTGGCATGCAGCAAGAGGCTTGCACGCTTTTCATCTATCTCCTGTGGTTCTGTATTAAAGGAAATGTTTTTAAAGTGATTTGAGCAAGTTACTTGTGTGAAATAATAGGATATACGTGTGTAATAGCTATTTTTATTTCAAATTTTGCCCTTGGGAACAGAAAAGATTTTTTCATTGCTGGAAATATTTTTTGTTTTCTTTTAGGAAAAAAAGGCTCTTGTGATTTTTCATTCCTGTCTCTCTCCTGCTGGCTTTAATCACGCACACCTCCCACCAAGGTCAAGGGAAGTTGACTGCCTCAGTAGTGCTCAGGGACACAGTGGAAGCAAGAAGCAAAATCCAGGGATCTCCTCAATATTCTCCTTTTCAGCAAGATTTACATTCCTTGAGAGAGAGAAACTGGCCACTACTTGACAGGCAGATTCTGTCCATGCAATTACAGCATTTTCCTGTCAGTATAAAAAGGTGCTGCTGTAATGGAGGGAACGGGCTGGTGAGTGCTCCTCTTTCCTACTGATTGGAGAATGCAGATGTGGTCAAGTCCCATAGGTGGTTCCAATGGACTTGCAGTCCACCCTCACCTTAGCTAGTAATAATTAGGTTTTCGAACATGCTAAAACGTGCCCTTTTTAACTTAGATTTCTGTCTTTGCCATACTATCTTCCTACTGCCTTCACCTTTTGGTATGAATGAATATTCTTCACATGTACCTTGTTTTTGGATTTATCTCAGGTATGTGGATAGCGCGGTGCTTGTGTAGACTTTATAACATTCTATTCACATTCTTCTGTCATTAGAATAGACAAGGTATATGAAAGAAATACATATTATACTTGAATCAAAAATATGGTGAGGTTTGTATGCTCTTTTATTCTGGGAGGGATTGGACAGGGTCCTGAGGAAGTACAGTCTCAGTCAGAAGTGAGGCTCTCTCCTTCAGCGGAAAATAGTCTGTTGTCCAACTACAGGCCTGAAAGAGGCAGTGGCTGTAAGTGGTGGGGAGCAGAGGCTTTGTGATGAGAGCATCATGGAGAAGGATCCCTGTTACTGTCTGTAAAAAGTGTGATTCAGTGAGGCCAACAGACCTGGAATCTGCAAAAGATGTTAGTGTTGGGTTTCGTTCATCACTGCGTTCTGTCAAAAATGGTTAAGAAAGAAATACTCTTTTTTTGTGGTGACTCTGCTGTTTGCCCTGCAAAATCTCAGGGCTCAGTGTCAGTTGAGTTAATGTCTATTGTAGACCAAATAGTATTGCCCACTATTTGATGGCCTTGTCTTCTGTGAGCATGTGGCCCATTTTTGAGCTCAAGTGCCTGAGAAGTTTTCAGGCAGTCCTGGCTTTTAACCAAGTTAATTCTGATCTTACTGATATTCAGTATTTCCTAGAATAATCTCATTTGTCCTGTTTTATGTAAAACTGTGGGACAGTGGCTGTTCTTAAAGCACTATAAAGCTTCGGTCCTCTTTTTTTTCCCACCAAGTTGGTAGGAACCTTTCTAGAGAAACATGAGCAGGGAGCAGCTGTGATGGAGAGTCAAGTGGGAGAAAAGGGTGGGAGTGACCATTATCCTGTCTTAACTTGCTGTTAAGTTTACTTCTTTTCCCTGTGTGTGCCTGGGCATGTGCTCTGCTTTGGGCTCATCTTGGGATCCATCAGGGGAGGTTCAGGGTGGAGATTTGGCTGTTTGGAGAGTGACCTGACAGAGCTTGGTGACTTCTGTGTAAAGGAGATGGACTTGTGTGCATTAGAGTTTGCCATCTGCTCAGCACAATGCGCTTCTTCTGATTTTGATATCATCTCAAAAGAGAAGAGCCACCAAAAACAAAATAACAAAGGAAAATAGGTTTGGGAGAGATAGGCATGTTGCTGCTAAAATTACTCTTTCGGGGAGTTCAGTTGTGCCTTTTTATTGCACTGCTGGTTGGCAGTTGCACTTGCTGAAATATATGCCTAGCCATGAGACGTGTCAACGCAACCACAGATCCTCTCTCCCAAAAGAAAACCCCACTACTGATTTTTGTAATTTACGAAATACGAAAATCTTCAAAATGCCCGTGCTGCTGCTGCTGCTGCTGCTGCCGCTCTATTGACCTTCCTACTGCTCGCTACAAGTTAAACAAGGCAGCGCTCCCGCTGACTGCAGGGGCGCACGTGGGGGCTGGCCCGGGTGACGCTCCCCGTGCCTGGCGCGCGCTGTGCGGCGGCCGCGCGCGCGGTCTCTGGCGCCGCCCGGCGGTTGAGCGGCCGTTGCGCGACCGTTGGGCGACCGTTGGGCGGCGCGTGCGGCGGCGCCGCGCGAGGCGGGCGGCGCGGAGGGGCGCAGCAGGGTGCGTAGCGAGCGGAGGGGCGGCCCTCGGCGTTACCGGAGCGCCCGTGGCGGCTGCTGGGCGGGCGGCAAGCGGGACCGCGGCCTTGGGCTAACGCGTCCGTTAGCGCTTTAGCCAGCGCCTCTGTGGGGAACAGCCCCGCCAAACCGTGTCGTGCTGTCCCGCAGAAAACTCGTCACCCGCCTGTTTGAAACTCTGCCTGCGCTGCTCGGCTTTGCCTTGCGTTTTGCTTGCTCCGGGAAAGGCAGAACACAGCGTTTCGATGCACACTTAGAAATGAGAATCTTTACAACAATTTGTGGGTTATTCAAAAACCGTGGAAATGCATTCTAGCAGTGTGACAAAACTAACTTGTATTCTTACCTTGTGCACTGCAAGACAGCACAAAAAGCCATGTGGTATGAAATAGAAGCTGTTTTGTCCATGTTAAGTGAGATAATTTATTAACAGGAAGGTGAAGACATTAATTTCAGGACTGAAAATCTGCGCGACCTGCACTGGGAGCCACCCCCATGCAGCAAGTCAGCTGCAGGTTCCCACAGTGCCACAGTATTGTGGCAGTGGGCAGGTTTGCATAGATGTAACTGCTAGTGAAATGACGTGAAATGTAAAAAGAGGAAAAATTATTAACTTTGTTGCATATGATCCCGAGAGAGTTTGCTACTAAGAAGTAAGATAGTAAACTACTAAGAGAGTAAACTACTAAGAAGTGAAACAATTTCATTTCTCAGTTATAATAATTTCCCTTGTTCTTGGCTATATCACAGACAAGTTTGATGGCAAACTGATTCTCATTTAGCAAATTGTCACCTTTGCATCAGTCTCTTGACATCAGCGAATTACTCATATATTTAAAATTAAAGATACGATCAAGTGTTTTGACAGGAAAACAGTTTTTCTGTTTCTCTGTCCTCTTGGTCAGCATCACTGGGCAATTCTGTTTGTTGAAACTGAACCTTACACTTCATTCAGTTTCTGATGGTTAAAGGATGGTTACTTTACTCACCTAATCAAATATCTCACTTCTGAAAATAATTTGATAATTTCCCTGCATTAGTCATCAAAAACTCTTGTTTCGTGAGTTGAGTTGGATGATAAGAATCACTTTGCAGTCAACACTCATTATTTTTGTAGGAGAAATGCCTAGAGTGGTATTGATAGAGGGCAGGCAAAGGGTCTAGCAAGCTTTTTTTTATTGCCAAATTTGGACTTTATGATTTTTCACATCAAATTGGCTGTTTTCCCCCTGCCCATCTGCAGCATTAAGAATTCAATACAGCTGCTGATCAGTGCCTGAGATGGACTGTAGCTCTAATAGCAAGCAGCACCTTCAGCGCCAGGCAGCAAAGGAACACAGCCTTTCACCTTTCTTCTGCTGTGTCATTTCTAGCATAGGGAGGGTCACTGACTTTGTGTAGATAGAAGTTCAGTCTCTTCAGGGAGAAATCTGCAGTGTGATTCAAAAGAACTTTTACAATTTAAATATTTCTCTGTCATCTGTGTTAAAGTTCGAGTACAGCCAAGTACTGCTGGCTTCTTTCTCAGAAGTGCTTAATGGAGAAGCATTTGAAAAGGCTTTCTTCTGCTGCAGAGCTCTGAGGTTTTTCCACCACTCCTTATCCACACTCCTAATCCAACGCAGCTTTCTAAATAGCCCTGTTTAGGGTCTTAACTCAGAGAACGACTTGGATCCAGCCTTGCACTGTGTTACCAACTGATTTACTGTCTGCAAAGAGCTACACTGTAGTATCCCTCACCAAAACCCGTCTTTCATCTACCCCCAAATCACCTCTTTTGTGGTAATGTGTAGTGCTTGCTTATGGACTTTTTGTCAAATAAATTTTACCTCTTGTATTTCTTATGGTGAATGCAGAGAAACACAGGAGACTGAACAAGCTTTTGGCAACAATTCTGGAGTAGTTATCCAAGCAATCCAGGGAGTGCTTCCTCCTTTACCTGGCCTCTTTTGCAGTTCTACTTTTCACCTTAGAAATAGCATCAGACTTAGTGTTTCTATTAATTTTATTTAGTCTTTCTAAATGAGACAGGCACAAACAATCCCTGCAGTGTTGCATTAGACTCTCTTGCTTCCTTTCCTTTCTACTGATCGCTATCCTTCATTTATAGAACTTCTGCAAAGTTTCCATCTTGTGACTGTTTATGTCTGAGCTGGCTTGGTTTGAGTGGGTCGGGAGTTCTTCATAGAATCTCCAAAACACTGTCTCCTCCTTTGGTCCACTAATGTTGCGGTCCCAGTAAAAGTGGAGTTTGTGCAACAAGGTTTCTTCACTAGTACAGATTGTTTCGTGTTCAGAGCTGCAGGCTTTGTTACATGATTTGTAAAGCATGGCTCTAGGTTTTACTTGATATTTTACAAGTTTCTGAAGTATTGCAAGAATGTTGCATTTGCTTTATTACTCTATGGAATGTACTGCAGTGCTTCTAATTTCTTTAGTGAGTGTCCCAGTGGGATTCAGAGTGCTCTAATTTGGATGCTGGTGGAGCTTTTGGGAACTGACGTTAGTGTGATGTCAGAATTTCATCCCCTGGTGCATGAGTGTGTATTTTGTGTGTACGTCACAATGTGTTTGCCCTGAAAGAGCTTTGCATTTGAGGCAGAATGCCCTCTCTGTTGTACCCTGCTGTTACCAGCTCTTCTGATTTACTGGTTTTATTGCTTATTCTGTTGGATGCTTTTTTGTAACTGTCTCACGAATGGTCAGATATAAAATGAGTGAGTTTACTAGTCAGATACAACACAGACAACAAAAATATCTGCCCTTATCCCATGATCCTTCAACTTAGAGAGCTTCAATTACTTAATAGTATTTAGACTCCTCTGCTGCTTATCATCTTCAAAGCACTTTATAAGCATTACATGATTAATCTCCATTATTGGCAAGCAATGTAGTTTTTCTGCTATTCCTAGTGCCTTCTCCCTGTTTCCTGCCCAAACATCTTCACCCAATAGACCAGCCTGTGCAGATCCAGACCCTTTGCAGTGATGGAAGCAGAAACACCGAGCAGCCAAATATTTATTTCACAGGTTTACAAAACTGCTCTGCCAAAAAAAACACCCACCCTTTCCATGATATTCAAGGCACAATAGTTACAAGATGGAGTGCAAGTTCCTTTTGGCTTGGTGAACTCTTTGGCTACTAGAAAAAAAAGTCTAATAAGCAGAGCCCTGGAGGGCCAGCTTTCTGCTGCTAGTAACAAAGGAGCAGGGGCCTTCAGCACGAGGAAGTTACAGCTGCCATTAAGAAAGTGCATATTTTAAAATGTTGTAAATATGTTTGTTAACATATACATAGAGGCCTCTCATAGGAGATGGTTGTTTTCTTCTGTTAGTTTGATTTGGTTGATTAGACCACTTGCTTTGGAAAGACTTTCATACTTTGGAGACATCCTATCCTCAATACAACTACTGCAATGTGAAGTACACATGTGCATTATCTTTTATTTATCCATGTCAGCTAGCACAAAGGCAGAACTTCACATTGCAGAGCACTTATGTTTTTGGTTTCAATTCCAAGTAACAGCAAATGGCAGGATGACCAGCAGAAGAGCAAGTAACTGAAGGCATGGCCTCCAGGTAGTGTTTTAGCAGTTTCATCTTAGTGCTTGTTCTGGGCTCCCTTTAAATATTAACGTCATAGTAGCTGGGAATACCAAGATGAAGAGCGTAAAAGGACAGTAAGAGCTGTACAGGATTATGTCATATACGTCTATGTATTGTAATTATACCATATGTATTTAATCATGCTGAATGAATCAAACTGTACAAAGTAAAATTAGATTAAGTTCTGTCTTACATAAAACGTAATGCAGTGAAATGTTAACTTACCAGCACTGAGGAGAGGACTAGAGTGCTGTGGGAAATGTAAATCAACCGGATAGTACAGTTTAAGGAAGACAGTAGGAGTACAGTGGCTGTGAGATGTGGCAAATGTTCCTAACTGGAATATTTCCCTTTTGTTTTGTTGTTGTTTTTATCAAAGTCAATCAATCCAGCTTTTTTTTTATTTTTTCCAACATTTGCCTTAAACTTTCTTCAAGCAATTCTCTCTAAAAGCACTTGGAAATTCACGATTTTGCATCCCAATAATGCTGTATTATTTTTGCATAACACTTGCTATGTGTCAGGAGACATTTGGACATTTGAAAGTGGAGCAGGCAACAACCACATTATGGTTGTGACCATAGGCCAGAAACTCAGTGCCAAGACTGAAATAAATAAGACAACCTGCCTCACATGTGCCATGAAGGCCAGGATGTTAATTATACATTTTCTTAGGATCTAGTTATCAGTGGTTTGGCAGTGGAGTGGTGTCATTTAAGCCTTCAGGACATAAGTGACCAATGTGTAACTGGTCTTCATGTAACTGTTGTTACGAAAGGCAGAGCAGAGTGTGTCCCCTTGCCTCTTGAAGCAGGTCAGACAGGACAGTGGCAGCTGCGCGCTGCCTGTGCCTCCTTGGGCATTGCTCAGCGTCCTAGGCAGTGCCAGGAGCAGGGCTGAGCCTGGAAAGCAGAGGGGCCACTTTGGTTCCTTCAACACTTTCCTATATGTAACTGTGAAAGGCCATGAGGAAAGTTGCCCCTTAATCCAAAAAGATAACAGCCAGGAAAAAAAGCTTAAGAGGCTGTCCAGATTTCAGTGTTATCAGGACCTTTCAGGTGTGATGAAGGCTGCCAGAACAGCAGAGCCAGGCAGTTTAATTAAACCTGCCCTGGATTTTGCAGCTCCTGCTTTTAGGGGCAGGTCAGACCCCTGCAAAAGGAGGCAGCTGCATCTCTTCAACCAAGCAGCCTCTGCTGTGCCACCCCACTAGCCACCTCACGGCCCCTCTGCTTCTTACCAGCTCTTTGCCAGTCGTGGTTTGCTGAGCAGCTGAGGAGCTTCACAAACTAGCTGGGCTAATAACCTTTAATATTTTGTTTTATTTTTCTTCTCGACTCTTAAGAACATAGGCAACCTGAGAGATATCTGTCTTTCTTATAGGATAGCCTCCTACCCTAGTACAGTACAAAAACCAATCTAGATAATGAAAAAGGCTGTATTTGTAGGTAAGGCCAGAAGGGCTGATTCCAACAATAGAGCTCATCTTCTCATTTAAGCAGATCATGCACCATCTAAATTTGTTTGAACTGCAGCACCTGTGTTAGAAAGCACAACCAATTTTGATTTAAGA
>JAUBOD010001069.1:627860-644847 GCA_032353885.1 Nothura maculosa | reverse complement strand
AATAGGGAAGCAATGTCTCCAATGCAGCACAATTAACTAAGGGTCAGGTAGATGAAGTAACTAATAGACAGTTACTATCTGCTCAAGGAGGGTTCCTCGTCTCCAGTACTGCATGAGTTAAGTGCTAATATTTAGCTTACATGACTTAGAATGAAGGAACACAAGCAGTATTAGGCAAGGATTTTACTGTTTTTCTGGCTTTACTTTTCAAGCAAAGTAGCAAGCATGCTGGCAAGAGATGCATGCTCTTATATATGGTATATGACTCTGCACAAATGCTCCCCCTAAAGCTTGTATGGAGTAGTAGTACTATAGGTGAGCAGGTTCTTCCTTTGGATAGCTCCTTTAGAAACAGCACAGGCTGAAAGTACAGAAAAAAAGCTAGCCAAAAATTCTGCCAAGCACAGCTAAGGTACATAATACTTGGTTTAGTTAAAATACTTACCATGCTTGTTACCTGGATACAACAACAAACAGTTTATTAAAATGCTGGTGTAGAATAGCAGATTTTTAGCAAAATAAGAACAGAATAATAAGAAACAAAGGAAGAGCAGTTTGCTCAACATTATATATTCAGTTTAAACAAATGCATCATTTTCATCCAGGGACTGATTCATTAAAAGAAAGAAAAAAAAAGTGAAGCCCAGGGGCCGTAGGCCCTGCCTGCCCACGGGAAGCCCAAACGGGAGCTCGTGGCCCCAGGGAGCTGGGCGGCAGCGGCAGCCCCGTTGGGGCACGAGGGCACCAGGTGGAGCAGGGGAGGAGCTGCTGCTGCTGCTGCTGCTGCTGCTGCTGCTGCTGCGGCGGCGGTGGCTCTGGGCACCGTGCGGGAGGCTGGTGGCACCTGCGGCCACCTCCCCACCGCGGCAGCTCCCACCAAAGCAGGGCTGCTGAGGTGGAAAGAGAGACGCTTCCCAGCCTATCCAAGGCGCTTCCCGGCCTGGCCGGGGCACTACCTGCTTCACCTGACAACTTATCTGTGCAGCAGCCTCTCCGGCACCGCTGCACCCGGCGTGTGATGGGGGCAATTTGGCATTCAGCACTTGGGCGAAGGATCCTCGGTTGTTTTATTGAGTAGTGGCTGCTCTTGCATCTTCAGCCATTTAAATGGGGAAGAGCAGCACAGAGCGCTGCGGGAGGCGCCAGGAGGGCTCAGCATGGGGGTTCTACTGGCTGCTTCCTGCTGGCACAACAAAAACCCACCTCAGTGTGTGACAAGTTGCAGTCTCCGGAGGTCTTTGCCAGGGACAGGACAGCCTGTACCTGGGAGCTACTCGAGCCCAGGACAAGTTACTGGCCAAGGAGGTGGGTCATCTCACCTCGGTTCAGCCGCGTAGGTGGCTCTGGCCTGAGGCAGACGTGTAACCTGGCACTACTGTAGTGGAGCCTTTATCTCCTCCTAAATGGGCATCTAGAACAAGCAGAGGGCTCTACTTTCTGGAAGCTGCTGCTCCTGCCCAAGGATAAGGAGTCTAGGCAGCAGCCAGCCCACGCAGAGCCCAGCTCGAGCGCCGACCCCAGCAGGGCTGGCAGCTGCCTCAAGGAGCTGCAGGAGCAGCAGCCTCTCACCCGCCACAGAGGGACAAGAAGCCGTCAGCACAAGCCTGACACTACTCAACTGCAGGAGCTATGACCCGAATTGCTGCAGGGAAGTAATGCCTTCCATTTCAGGAGACGAGAAAGGGTGTCCTCGTGCCATTAGCTGCCTTTTGCCCCAGAATATCCTGCATTTTGGATGGCCATTCATTTCATCCTCTTGAGCATTTTCAGGAGGATGCAGAGATTGTAAAAACAGCAGCTCAGAGCTGCAGCCCTTGTGACTGGGCTAGAGCCTCAAGGAATTTCAGTGACTCCTATAATGTTTCCCAGTAAGTCAAAAATCTGCAGCTCTACTGCACGTTAGCAGGCTCTGGCCAACACCTATCAGGGCAAGGTCCACCTTTTGCAGGTCAGGAATCCAAATCAGAAAAATATTGGGGTTTTATTTTCCTTTTTCTTCAAAATTACTGTAATTTCCCATTCAAATACAAAAGAGATCAAATACAAACATGTAAAGGGTCTTGAGATCCACTGGAACAAAGCATTTTTAGCTCCAAGAAAGCTCTGGAGGGCCGCGAGGTGGGGCCTGTGCTTGTATGATCAGGCAGACATGCCAGTCTCCAGAAAGAAATGGGAAAACCACACTTAAAAGTTGTTTGTTTATATTGAAACATGACCTTGTCTGCCACTTATACACACACACACATATATATGTATGTTCATGCATATATATATATATATATGTATATGTATGTATGCCATTTTTAAAGCTGTAGGGGAGAGTGCATGTGATGAGGAGGGCATGAGGCTCCCACCTCTCACTGCAGCAGAGCCACTTCTGGGATGCGGCTGGGTCCCCGATTAGCACCACACAATGGGATTACATCACAGGTTCGGCAGCAAGAGAAGTAATATATCCAATTAAAACGGCAGGGGTAATTTAAACAGGCAGATTACAGTAATTACCCAGGTTGGAATTTGGCCAGGACAAATGGGTTAACAGCCCCACTCCAAACGGGAACGTTGTGGCATTTTTAATGACTCCGAATAGTTAAGACTTTGATTTCCTATCTTGTCCAAGAGGTAAGGGGAGTGTTTTTGCACCCACTCGCTCACGCTGCTGTGCAGATCTGGAATAAATCCTCTCAGCTCTGCGAAGTTTATACTCATGCAGGCAAAATAAAAACGTGGCCCCGAGCAGGCAGGGCTGCAGCGCCCTGCACCGAGGAGCGGAGTGGCGGGGCCTGGCCGCGCTGCATCTCCCGCAGAGTCATTAACTCCTGCCGCAGCCGGAGCTATTCCCTGGACACGGCCCATCTGGTGCCGCCCTGCCTTGACCCTCCTGGATTTACGAGCTCTCGCGGGACTGCTGCCGCCCAGGAATGATGCTGTGCTAAGTAATAGACTTCCCTTTCAAACTGCTGTCTTCCTGTGCGCCCGTGACAGTCTCCTGTTCCTGGGTGGCACTCAGCGGCGCTGCGCAGCGGGCCGGGAGCCGGCAAGGTGGCAGCGTGGGCCGGCTGCTCACAGGCTCCAGAGCGGCCCCAGTGCCGCGCAGCCCGGCGTCCCTGCCTAGCTTCAGCTGCCTGTCTCGCGCCACAGCAGCAAACGTGTCCCCATGAGGGGCAAGCTCCAAGAACCTAAGCAGGGAAGTAACTTTTAATGAATCAGGCCCTGGAGTTTCACTTTTTTGCCCATTAATTTTGGAATATAATACAGTTAAATTAGATACGAAAATTTCCCCGGTATCATCCAATTATAAATCTTAATAGCCATAAAAGCCCCATGTGAAATAAGACTTCTACATCCCAAGCACAAAAAAGATTTGTGCTTGGCTTTCTTTTAAATCAACACAAACAGTAAAATTATTCAATCAATCAGTTTCAACTAGTTCTCCAGCAAAAAAAATAGAAGCTGTTATTCCAGAATGGTAAATGGGGCTTTGAATACCACATTATCTATGACTTTGGGGAAAAAAATCCTAAGACATTATGAGAAAATTAAGTACATCAGAATACAATATTAATTCAAGAAACCATAAAACCTGTACCAATATTTCAAATACAAAACTTTTCTTGTAAGGAAAAAGAACATGACATACGAGAGGAAACAACAATTTGCTCACAAAATTACAGTAACACTAACACAAAATAGTTTCCTAATAAGCAATTTTGCAGATGTTATTTCTGCTCAGATCTTGTATTGATTCAAATAACCTTTGCAATAATTAGCTGTAGCTCAAAAAAGATAAACAAATCACGAAAATATACAATTGTTCTGGACAAAAGATAGAGAGCACTTCAGTGTTTCTAGCCCTGATCTCCAATTTGCTTATTATTAGAGAAGACAGGAGTAAATACAAAAGCTGGCTATTTCAGCCAGGCAATAGCTAATGCCAAGAAGAGAATGCGCATTCAAAGCTGTCCCAACTTGCTGCCTAATGAGTAGCAATTAATCCATCTTATTGTATTTCAAAATGCTGAAGACTCCATTCACATCAAAGGGAATTTTTCGAGGCTTTTATCATTGTTCATTTAAAAAGTATAGAACTATCTTTAGCATTCTATAATTGACAACAATATTTTCTTTTTATCCCTCAATGCAGGAGGTAGAATAATGGATTTTAAAATATGTAATACACGTGAACTGTAGGCATTTTAATGTTTCTTTTTGTCTCTAATTAATCTTGCACTAGAAAAATAAAAATCTGAAATGAAAGTCTAAGATATATAATAGATACATATCTAGCTGGGAAGACTTTTACTCTCTGTTTAGGCACAATTTCCAATGCATCTTTTTTTCAAGAAGAAACAGAGATGATTTTGGCTCCCTCTCTGTGCAAAGGTGGGAAATGCTGCAACCTGATGCTATGGACTGGTACATTTGAGGTGGAAAAAACAACATTAGAACATAAAAATTCTGTTTTCCTTCCTCCAGTCTCTGTGTGAGAGGAAATGTCATGAAGAAGAACTGCCTCTCACATCCATCTTTAAGGACTCCTTTATTCCGACCTCTCCTAGCTCTTTCATGAGAAGGAATTTCTCTAACCTCAGAAAAAGATTAATCGTCTCAGACAAGTGAGACAAAAATCTCTAAAAAGTGCTTTTCTGTAGCAAGAGGAATGAAAGGGTTCCATCCCTGGAAGGGCTGATGCGACACACTGTGCTGTGGTCCTGAACTGTACTGACAGCACTCACAGGAAAGAATTCCCTTTCTAGAGGGCTAAGGATTCATCAATCCAAGGGATTGCTGGTATCTGTTATTGATGGAAAGGAATTCTGCGGCACCAACAAGAGTGGAAAGCAAGCAGCTAAGAATTTATTCTATTAGGTAAGCTGCAGCAATACTGTACCCGAGCCTTGGGTAAGAACAGCTCTGAATCCTTTGCATCCATTTGGATTTTTGCGGAAGATAAACAAGAGAGCGAATGCCTCGGATTCCTCAGCAGGAGCGCTGGGCACTTGGTCCAGCAACAAGAGCTCCAGGGTCAAAATAAACCCACAAGGTGTCTCAGAAGCAAAAGTTATTGGTTATATCCTGTGTCAAGGTACAGAAACCAGGAGCGGAGGTCAACGGGACAGACAAGGCACATCCTGAAAGGTCGGTGAGAACTGCCGACAAGGGGCCCCTGTCAGGGCGAGAGGACGTCGTGGTGGCTGAGAGCAGCTCCGCAGCCAGCCCGCAGGAACCAGCCACAGGGGCAGGACGTGCGCCCAGGGAATCCCTGTGCAGCAGGGCACGAGGCTGCCTCGGGTCAGGTCTAACTGAACTCATAACTATGGACTGGCAAGAAGGATCTCTGGACTTCTTCCCTTCATGTGTGCTTTCCCCTCACGTGGTAGTTAGGAAACCTGACATTGGAGGCATGTGTTATTTTAAGTAGCAATGCCACCCATCACATGTTTCACAAAGTAATTACAAGTACGAGCTCCTTGCTGAAGCTGTGAGGTTGACCAAGAGGATGGAGCAGGGAGCAGCGCGGCGAGCCAGGCCCCTTTGTTACCTCAGATACTCACAGGCAGTTTCCACCTGTTCCCGAACACTAATCTGGAGAAATGAAGCTGAAAGCGATTATCCCTTCACAGCAAAAGGCAGGCAGCACCTGCTCAAGAAGGAGAAACAGAGTGCATAATCTTCCTGCGGATCAATGGGCCCTTGCAGACTGTGGCTAGCACAGTCCTCACGGAAACAATGGCCATTCCTGAACGATAAAATAAATTCTGCCTGTCTTCATTTCAAATCAGCGATGTTTCCTCAAGCACATTTCAAAGTATACTGGGAAATACGGATGGGTCAACACAGGAATAAGAACAGAAATACTGGCAATGCTGCGAACAAATTGCCTGGAGGAGTGAGATTCCTTCTCAGGTTCAAAACAAGGGGTTGCTCCCACTTGCAAGCGGGTAGTTACAGCCCCTCGATCGGGCAGATGAAGTAACAGCTCCCTTCCCTACAAAGCCAGCATCCTCACGGCCACTGCTCTCATCAACGCCTCATCTCCCACTCGGGGAGAAGAAACCCTGGGAAGCAGCAACTGCTCTGTGCAAAGTTGGATCTGTGCAAAGAGCACACAAGCTAAGCCATGAGATCTCGATCACTGAGAACAAGTGGGACAAGAAGCCCAGGAGTGATGGCAAGAGCCTTGCTGGCTCCTCTAAAAATTTTAGGCCTTCCTGAGGCCCAGGGTCCCTCCGAAGGGGTGGGATTGGGTCCAGAGTGGGATTGGGTCACTGGCTCCCGCCAGAACGGAGGGCTCAGCCAGCTCAGGACACCTAGGAGTGGGCAGGCACAAGGCTGCTGCCAAGAAAGCCCGGCAGCTTCTGCTGCCTGCAGAGAAGTGGGAGAACAGGATGGATTGGGCTGCCTTGAGCCCAGGGAAATGGCCCCGGCGTGGATGGGCTCTCTGCCCTCGCGTGCTCTCTCACAGGGCTGAAGAGAGTGTCTGCTGCAGCCTGCTGATGGATGGGAAAGGGCAGGAAGTTCAGAAAGCCTCACAAGATGTTTCTTTGCCCTAATAGATCTCTCCTTCTTCAGGCAACGCCTTAAAAACAAAATAAATAAAAACACCCTTGCATCTCTATTTACTGCAAATATTATTTTGGCTGGAGGACTTAAATATTACTAGAGTTTAGCTAGCTTCTTTCTTCTCTGGAAAGCTTCAATAAAAATCAGCAGGTGCAGTAATAAAGAATATATTTTTTTTGTTTTAAAAAGTGTCTTCATAGATTTAAGTTGTTTGAGAAAGTTATTTCAGAAAGGGAAATATTTTAGAATATTAAATCCAATATTTTTGTAGGTTCCTAAGTCTGTATTTTGATATCTAAATATGTTTACTGATTTTTGTGGCCCTAAGCACTTGACATTCCTATAAAAGCCCTGAGATCTGCTGGTGCTGAGCACCTCCGAAAGAAAGGCCTTCTATTTACCTACTTAATTTTTTAGGCACCAAGGATTGACACTTTAAGCTTAAAATGCCACATATCTCTGTATTATTGCACCCTCGGTTAAAAAGCAGTATGTTTAAGTTGTCTTAGTTGTTCTTGATGAACCCCAACTGCTCAGCCAGTGCAGCTAAAAAGCCAGCCACCAACAGCCAGACAAGCTTGCCAGCATGCTGCCCACTGCGGACTGGAAACCAAATGCTTCTGTCAAGAAAGCCTGTTATAAAGCCAGTCTGTTATTTATATGTTGCAGCTCCAGGATTGTGGTAAGATCCGCAGAGCTCACCACTTAGTGTTGTGAAATTACTTTCTGAAACATTTTGCTTTTCAGCTAGAACAAAAACATGATTTGTTCTCATCTGAGGAAAAAAAAATCAATAAAAAAGGGGGAAAAAAGGAGGGAAGTAAAAGATTTGCAAGTTCCTTTGCTTTTTCTTTAAAAAAAGGAAAAAAGAAAAGGGTAACAAAAATGGTTAAGTTCCCTCTTCTCCCACGTTCAAGTAATGTAAAAGCAGAAAAAGCAGCACAAAAGAGTCCCAAACTCTGCACTGGAAAATGTGAAAAAGCAGGCAAACCAGGAAACCCCAATATGCGTTTCCAAGAGTTTCTTTTTAGTCTTAGAATATATTTTATGGAAAACAGGGAAAATGGGAACCTGTACAATTCATCAAGTCAGATTAAGCAGACATACCTAATATTCCCTGAAGGGGATTCTGACAGAGGCTCTCCAAAGATTAAATGTCAACATTATGCTTTAAAAAATAATTTTTCAGGGAATCTTGAAAACAGAATTTCACTTAAGGTGATATTAGATTGTACTCTAGAAACACCTTATAGTTAGAGCAATCTTGATAAACTGTGCTGTCTAGCACTTCCAATAAACAATCTATTTTAAGTATTCTTTATAGCATTTCAAAAGCACAGACAAAAAAAATATTTTGGAGCAGAAAAGAACTCCCTCAATTAGCCCTCTGGAAAAAGAAAAGTGCCTCTACAAGTGCACAGTTCTCCGTGTATTTAAGTGTACTGCTTAACTGTTAAAAATAATGGGTTAAAAAAAAAATCAGGTTTAGGTGCTGAGCTGTTACAAAGAGTCGTTCACTTTGCATTTGGGCAGTGTTAAAATAATCTTTTTAATGTGGATGTGAGTGCAGAAATCAGAGATTAAACACAAAGAAATGTAAACAGCTACCACATGCAAGAAAACTAGGTTACAAGAATCACAGCACCAGGCATTCACCAATCACCATGGCAAACAGGAAGTGAAATGCATAGCAACCACAAGCCCAAAAGCAGAAAAGCGCATACCTTCAGCTTGGAATGAAAATCACGAGATTTCCTTCTGGCAAGAACCTGAATGTGACTAGACACCTGCAGGGTAGGGGAAGGGAGGAAACAAAGGAAAAGCCTGTAACCATGGAGATGAAAAGCCCCCTACAACTGGGCAAGCCAAACGTACCTTAATGGCGGCTTGGATTTCTCGAACTTTCTTTCTTGCTAAGACCTGTATGTGACTAGACACCTACATTGTTCAGGTTTATAAAAAAAAAAACAAACAAAAGAAAAACAAAAAGCAAATCAAATTTAAAATATCTACTGTTTTAAATAACCTTTTTTTTCTTTATTTTTTCTCTTTCCACAGGGTCAGTTATTTGCATCCTCAGTGAGCTCTGCTGTTACAGACACCGCGTTCCGCGCGCCGGGGCGCCCCGCACGGGTCGGCGCTGCGGGGCCTCGCTGCCGGGGGGAAGCGCACGAGCGAAGGGACTGCGAGCGAAGGGCTCGCGCGCGGCCCCGGCGCGCAGGCCGTGCACGTCCTTCCTCTGCAAGTTAAACATCACATTTGCCTATAAAACCCTGCTGATGGTGGGGAGCAGATGTGGGCAATGCCCAGGTTGGGCCTATCATCTGTACCTATTACACAGCAGTAGGAAGCCTGGGTAAATTCAGTCCTGCATCAGACCAATATTATTAGCCCAAACTGTTGCCAGCGCAGAGAAGGACCTGGGGGCCCTGCTTTGCTTCTTGTTTCCTCCACCCTGTATAGAAATTTACCAGGTGGATGACGAGGCTTGAAACTGCACAGTTCAGCACAACATGGGGCTGCAGAGCTCAACATCAATGTTTAGAGCCCACAGTGGCATAAGCTGCTAAGGAGAGATCCCCCGTACTGGATCTAGGGCCCAATGTATCAGGTGCTGTGCAAGTCAGGAACAATTCCTGGCTGGAAAATAAGCAAAAAAAAAAAAAAGGGGGGCGGGGAGGGAGAGGGAAACAAAGCTCTACATCCTCTTTTTAAAGCCTATTTCATGATAGTAGTATCAGAACACCCTGTATTTTCAGTGGGAAGCAGATAGTGACACATAAATGCGCACTGTCTTGGAAGGCCACCTGCAGAAACCCTTCGAGCAGCAGCTCGGGAGGCAGCCTGTGCTCGCGCAGGGTTGTGCTGTGGCTTACTGAGCAATCTGAGAGTCAATCATGTAGACCCAAGTTTTCACACGCTTTCAGTGGGCTATTAGTGATGTTAAAGGTTACAGAAGGAGCACAACTGTAATGCTTAATTGCTCGGTAGAATTTCTAAAGCAAGGGAAATCAAATTTTTCTAAACACTCGGTCCAAAGTGATTCATGACACATCATAGATGGAGGCACACGTCACCACGTGTAGGTCATCGCAGCCTGCTTGATTTCACTGCGTCTCTGCCAGCATATATTGGCCAAAGTCTAGCCCACACAGTCTGCATTTTGACTCTGGATGCAATTTTAAGATCACCAGTGTAACCCCAATCTAGCAGAGCTCATATAAGCATAACGGGGCAGAACTTGGGTCTTCTTTAGTGTTAGAATTCTTTGGCAATCGTTTGTGTGTTCCTTCTCTCTGCGCTGCAGTTTCTCTGCCTTCTCACGACTTCATTTTTCTTCCCTTGTACATATGTTTTCCTCCTAATAGACAAAGGACATCACCCAGGGCAAAACAGCACCCAACGGCACGAGCTTTCAGCGGAGCGCTGGCAGCAGGAGGTGCCGCCGGCGCCGTCCCGGCAGCGCCCTTCTCCACGTCCCCAGCCCCGCGGCACATGCAAGCCTTGGCCTCGCCTCCGGCACGCGCCCGCACGGGACAACGGGCACCAGCGGGTCGTGTTAGAGAAAGCCGGGGGCTCTGGGCCTCGCAAAGCCACTGGAGGCAGCGCAACAGCTTAGTCACCACAACATAGACTACATCGAGACAGGTTCTGTCCTCTGTGGGACTGCTGATCACAATGGATATTATAAATTAAGTGATTTAGTCATACGAGATAAGTTAATGGTCATGCAATAATCATTGCAGAAAGACTTAAGACTGGTTAGAGGTTTATTCTGCCTCTTTGAAGAGGTCACAGACTAGGAGCCTGAAGGCTCTTATGGGGAATTTTTATTACTGTTATTTCATCTTGCAGCAAGTACTATCCATGAGCTGCCAGTATGATTACTATGTGTTCTGATAGATATTTGCTACTTATTTAGCTCTCATATCCAGGGATTATAACCTTTATTAAATAGGTAAATTGCCCGGACATTATCCACCATGTCAAAAGTATCCTTACATTATAATTCCTTCTAGAAAGTCCTTCTAGAAAGGTAAGGCACAATACTTTTTCTGCTTTGACTTTTAAAAATTTTTTTTTTCTTTTTTTTTTAAATAAGGGGGATGATAGGTTCATGTACAGATAGGTTAGGACTGAAATGATGTACAACACAAAACCCGTTTTTAAATATTTCCTAAGAAGCACATACTTAATCATAACAGTGAAGTCAATACATCATCTCATCAGAGCTGAAGCAGACAGCCACTGCAGCCAAAAATGCCATGTTTTGTCATTCATTGACATGCATACTTCCCCACTGGGTTATTTTACCTGCTTCCTGGTCCGTGTCTTCCCTGTTCTAAGTTTGATGTATCTCGCTATCAATTCATTCCTACCTGAAACAAAGAAAAATTCATGATAAGTGTCGAGCAGCACCACATCCATAAGTATCACTAAAACATAACATTTAAAAGACTTATCCTTTTTACACACACTTGACTTTACAAACTTTTCATCGGTACTTCCCATTATTCATCAATATTGTACTTTTCCCTCCTTAAAAGGCATTGTATCTGCCACATGAACTGTGCACAGATGGCTGCAGTTTCCCCCCGTTCAAGTCTGGCAGCTGCTTTTGCTGGCACGGGGCAGAGCAGCAGCGAGGCAGGTCCCGAGCCAGTGGTTGTGGCCAAGGTCCCACACGGCTGGATGGACACGAGGGCTCCCCTCGGCTGCAGGGAGGCGACACCAGGACTGGGTTTTTCTGCCAGACCGACGTTTTCAATCCAGGTCCGTGTGGAGAGCTGCCGGAAAGGTGGCTCGCCTTGGGAAGCCGGTGTGGCACCCAAGCTGAACCTTGTGCTGCCCGGAGGTCAACAGCTGCACCGCAGCTTTACTCAGAGCGTCGATCCTGCAGGGAGCCCACAAAGCCCATCCAGTTGAGCAGGAGGCACTCGGTGTCTTCCACACCTTACTAATCACACCCTTAGCTTAAGCGCACGAGCGGTCGCATCGCGAGCCTGGGCTCTCTGCCGCAGAGGGACTGATAAACACGGCGGTTTGTTAGTTAGGACTCTGTTTCTCTTGGAAATGCACACGATTTCCAAGTTTCTAAAATGGCTATTTGACTCTTCTTCAGTCACACATTATGCTACTTAATATAAACTAACATTTTCTTTCCAAATAATTTATTTCCTAAATTTTGCTGACATGGGAGATAACAACGTTTTATGTGGCACCCTGTTTATTTTCACTACACAGTATGTTTCTTCCCCGTGAGTTGTAATAACTTAAATATACTTGTTCAACAAGTCTTAAGTTATAGGCTTATTTGCATTCAGCACAGGGGAGAAGCAACCCATCTGTAAAACATGAGAAAACCGATTCAGTAGCACTAGAGGAGAGGTTAAGAAAACACCTCGTCACCCACCAAGTTATTTTGAAGCGGATGAGTGCAGAAAGCTCTTACATCAGCCAGGGGCTCCAACTCCACCAGTCTTGATGCAACGAGGGGAGATGGGGAAGTTTTAGGCAGCAAGACTATTTTCTTGGGCAGAACATTGAACACAATTAGTTTAACTAGACTTCCAGTTTCCTTTTTCCTTCTGCCTTCGTTTCTAGACCTTATTTTTACCCTGTTGCTTTAAGTGTCTCTGCCAGCAGCAGCGTGCTCCCTTCTCTATGATAGTTTGTTCACTATGTGAGTACTGGAATATGAAATACTCCTATTATCCCAAAGAGAGTCACAGTTTCTCCGACTCCCTTTTTATTTTGGTCTGAATCTTATGCCAGACCTTTCTGGAACAGGTAACTGTAATCACGATTGTCTCTTCAGGACAAACTTTCACGAGGTAAATTTTCTGTGAACAGTTACACCAACAACCAGCATTTTTGCACCTAAATGAGGGGTTTCCACATGCAAAGGGAACAGCTAGTTACCTAATGCCACGCACAGACCTTATCATTGAGCTGGACAGCAGTTTTGCAGTGTGTTGTGCCAGGAGGGTACTTGCTGTTTTCAGTGAACAAAAGCCTTTGTGTTCACAGAGTGAAACTACTGCAATGTGCACTTTCTGTATCTCTGTACTCTCAAATTCCCTTTATCATCATCCAAGCAGTTCATTTCAATACAAAAAGTAGAGGAAAACTGGAGAGACTTTAAACACTGCTTGCTCTGTAACAACAAATCCTTCCCAAAGCAGGAAGGGGACCAACTTCTAGGACCAACAGCTCACTACAGACAACTTGCAGCATATAACAGTGACATTGCCTTCATTTTGATGCTGTAGGATGAGCCTGGTTTGGACAGATTCTGAGTGCTCAAATCCACTGTGGAGAAACTATTTTCTTCTATGTGGCTTCTGCAGCCTCACACAGTAACAGCAGCTTCCTCACAGTGACAGGGCTGTGACTGGGGGCAAAAATGAGGCAGAGGCCGCGGTGCTGAGAAGAAAGGGAAAGGCCCAGGGAAGCTGCACCTCATGCTCAAGGCGCTACAGGAAAGAGTTTTCCCAAAACATTTGGCTGGGGTTGGATTTTGGACACCTCCTCACTGTCCCTGCAGTGAATATGAGGCTTGCAGGGAGTAAGGAGGTGGTCAGAAAGAATCTCTGGAGGACACATTTCACTGCCTGCAGGCAGGGAGCCCTAACAGCGGGGCAGCCGGGAACACGGACCCCGGAGCACGTGGTGATCCGGGAGGTGTCGGAGCCCGTCGCACAGCCAGGCCGGGGCTGAAACCCCCGCACAGGCAGGCGATAACAACATCTTCACCTTTGAAATGCACACGCTGCTTCCCCCACGGGAAGGGCCTTCTTTACAGCTTTGTAAGTAGATCTATAACCGAAAAACTCAATTGTTTCTTGTGTAAAAAAGGATGTCAGGCTGCCCTTAGCAGCAGCTGGTGACTCTCAAAGGTCAACAAATCTATAAGGGGATGTAAGGAACACAAAGGTGGTGTAAGGAACACACTGGTGTCTTATGCCCCTCAGTCTGCACTGAAGATATCTTGGGTAGATGGTTGCAGCACAGGGCACTCCTGCCAGCCCTTGCCTATTAAGGGCAGTCCCCTGGGATCACAGCTGCAGCCAAGCAAGGAAGAGTTAAATCTTTTCACAGTTTCACAGATTTCTTCCCAGTCAAGAGAGCTAGAAAATGATTTCTAAAGGAAAACTCAGATTCCCACGTAGCCACAGGATGGGAAAAGCAGCTTTATAGAGGACCCCAGGCAAGGACAGCCTGGCCTGCCCTGACCACAGCCGCAGCCGCGCGCGGTGCCCAGCTCCGCCCCAGCCCGTCCTGCAGGGCCCTGGCAGGAGCGAGCGGGTTTCTCCGGCTGCCCCCCAGCCACGGGGGCCACCTGACGGGACGCGGGTGTCGCCAAGCGCTCACCTGCACTTTCAGGTGGGACCTGGCTTGGGAAGAGGCACCCAAGAGTCCCAGAGCTCCCTGGAGCTCACCGACAGCAAGCGGAGCCCCAGCAGGATCTGTGCAAGGTGACCCAGGCAACAGCTTTACTTTTTTCCCAACAATCATGTTTTCAACCCAGTAAAGAAATAATGCAGCAGGTCTAACCAGAGCAGGAGATACAGGGCTCAGTAAACAGCCTCTGCTGTCCAGAATGACCTGACAAGCCCTAATGTCTTTCTTAGACCCCCTACAATGCCATACACAAAAAACTAAGTATTGCCTAACATGAACAAAAAGTAGACCTCACCAGGGGAAAGTTTACAGACTTGATGATGCTCCTCTTTTCCTGCTCTGACAGAAACTAAGAGAAAATAAAATATCTCCAGAGGACCAAGAGAAAAACAGCATTTCAAGGAAAGGAAGGCAGAATAATCCTAGAAAGATCCTTTCCTTCTTTTAGGGCCCAGGAAGAATCTGAAGCAAAGTGAGGCTCAAGGAAGCTCTCACACCGGCCATTAGAAATCACAGGGTGAACACAGGCCATCAATGAACATATCTGTTTTCACTAAGAGCAGCTCAGCTGTGGAAATTTTTTCCACATACACACCCTCACTCTTTTTCCCTGACACATGTATCTGGGAAATTGCCTGGCAGAAAGGAAGGGGTCGGGTTTATGAACTGTACATGTTCAACTCCTTCTTGTCATCTGCTCTGGCAGTCTCCAACTTTGAATGTTTTAGTTCAGGTATCAAAGAGAGAGTTTGGAGGAAGTGCCCAGGCCCAGCCAGATAAAACATCTTCATGGCACAGGAATCATTCTAAGCACCATGAAAGGATCAGAGGAGGACCACAGAAAATATTTTATATGGGCTTTTTTTTGTTTGTTTGTTTCTGCCTGTTAAATTCAGGCTTTTATCTGTCATGCCCTTCTGTACTGGGAGTTCAATAGCAAAATACATTTCTGCCTTGGCAGATACTGTGGAAAGTGCATTTTAAGCAAAGGGACATCTCTCTTAGCTGTGCTGGAAAGTATCTGAAAAGGAGCTGCAGGGAGGAAAGGCTGGATAGGGCTTTTCCAGCGAGGCTTTACTGGGACAGGGTGAAAAGCCAGCCCTTTGCAAAGCCAGGCCTGAGCTTGCATTGCTGGATGGCCTCTGCCTGCTTTCCCAAGCTCGGTTCAGCCCTGCTGCCCGTCCCCGAGAGGCAGCAGCCTAAACAAAGCAGCTCCAGCAAAGGCTGGCGCAGGGCAGCGTCTCCGCGGGGCCGGCGCCGCGTGCCCGGGACTCCCCTTAGAGCGCCAGCAATTAAAGCACCGCGCTCCAAGGCCCCAGCAAGAGGCACCATCTGAAGGGAATAAAAATAGGTAAGCAGGGGAAATTAAACCAGTTAGTAATCTGAAAATAAGCAGCTAGTTTTACAATTTTCTCCTATTTAACAACAACAACAACAATCAAGTAGCAACTAAGGAGAAATTCTGTTTTTCAAAGTAAAAATATTATGGATTTTTCCAAATTCCCCGAGCCCACGGCTGGGAAAGGTATTTCCTAGGCTTAGCACGAGGCCTGGACGCTGCTCTGCAGGCTGAACCCTGGCAGGACAGAGCGGCTCGCTGCGAGGCACACGCGGGCCCGTGTCCTGGGCACCCGGCACAGCCTCGTTTTGGGGTGCTCCACGGGCAGCTCGGGGCTGCCGGCAGGAGCTGCGAGGCTCCGCATTGGGAGCCCGGGTGCCAGCGCCGCCCGCTCTTTGTCCTGCTCTGAGCGTGGCTGGATCCAGAGCCACCCCGGCTCGCGAGGGTCCCTCCATGGGGCCTTACTGAGGGAGAGGCCGCCTTTAACCTCCTCCCACAGTGGAGCGGCGCTTCCCGAGCCTGGCACGGCCACGGGAAGTTTGGCTGCTCCATTTTGTCGGTGGAATATCGGGCTCGCCTGAAGCCAGCAACGCTTTCGGAAGACGCCTTAAAGCCAAATTGGCTAACAAAAAGCCTCTTGTAGATAAAAGCGCTCTGTAAGTCAACAACTGGCTAAGCAGTTTAAACCCCCAAGTAAGGCATCCTCTATTTAAATGGCATAGGCAAATCTAATTTAAGCCTTTAAAAATATGAGGGGCAGGTGCTGGAGTGGCGGGCCGGGCGCGGGGGGGCGGGCGGCGCGGGCAGCATTTTGTTCAGACAAGCTCCGCGCAGGGTCACGTGGCGCAGGCCAAATAAACAGCATCTGGGGATTTTCAATTACAGCCCTTCACCCAGCATGCCTGCACTGTAATCTCTACCAGATGAGGCTCAGGCCTCACTATTTTCAATAATTCACACACTGTGTACACATAACATGACAATAAGGGCATTCATGCAACCGCCTGATTCGCACATCAAAGCTCCCAAATGGCCAGCTGTAAGCATGCTTACTGCTGAATAATTCATTCTTTTCACAGGCTTGAAAAAACGCGCAGCAGGAGCTGGCAAGCTGGGGCTCTTGCCTGTGTGGCAGGCTCCGCGCGCGCCCTCAAAGAGGGGCGGCCCTGCTGCACGCAGCCACCCAGCCGGCTATGGCAACGGGCACTCGCCAGCCTTCGGAGGCTGCTGTTACAAAGGGGGCCAAAGAGGAGAAGAAAAAAAGGAGCCGGCGGCACAAGCGACGTTTCCAAGAGGGCAGGGGAGAGGAGATGAAATAGCCCACATTTCCCGAGGCAGGTGCTTAATAAATATAAAACTGTTTTCCTGACAGGAAAAATCTGCTTTACATGTATTATTCCTAACTAAACACCTTAGCTGTACCAAGGGCATCGCTGTCAAACTCAGCAAAGCTGAAATTTCCACATCCTTCACATACATTTCCTACCGTATGACAAGGCACATTTTAGTTTAGACTAACTATAGTATGGAAAAGGCAAGGCGGGGAAGAGCAAAGCTAACTCTGTGAGCCCTGCTCGGCGAGCCTACAAATCTCAAGCAAATGCCCCTTTCTAGGTGCTATTTTAGCACTTCACACGTGCCACTCCATCCCGGTCTGCTCAGCATTTCGCTCCCAACCTG
>JAUBOD010001069.1:561460-607136 GCA_032353885.1 Nothura maculosa | reverse complement strand
CTTGTCCAACTGATGCAAACTAAGCATTTCTTGCCACCATTTCCTTAATGGGGCTGCTCCTGCTATTCCCCGGCTCTGTCTATGAGTATTTAGACTGCAGGCCCCAGACCAGGGACCACCTACAGTGTCTGCTTCTACAGTCTCCAGAACAAGGCTTCCATTTTTGCTCTTTCTCTCTAGGCTAGACTCATAATAAATATGATTATTTTAACAAGAATATACATTAATAATTGTTAAAGCGTTGCTTGAACTTTCCTTTGAAATTCAATCCCTGCTCTCCTCCCTCTTTAGCAGTTTAATCGCTGGCTGAACTTTTGTTAACTGGAAGTGCCATAGGTAAGATTTCTCCCCTTATCAGTGCTTTTAATCTTCAGGTAATTTAAAGTAAATACATTTTTCACAGTGGTTGCAAATAAGTCCAACTGTTTTCTTGACTTTGCTGAACTCTAAGGTATTTTCTAGCAGCAACCTGCCCTGGCAGCAGTAGCAGAGACATGACATAATGCTGTCTGTTAACGGCTACCTAGCCCTGATTGACAACTCCCCCTTTGCTTCTGAAGAGTAAATCCCATTTTGGGGAGAGATCTTAGGACCTCTCCTGCCTACCAAGCATGTTTTGCCCCCGGGCAGGGCCAGAGCGTCAGCTCTGTGAGGAGCTGCTGCAGAGACAAGCAGCTCATTCCCAAGCTCAGAAGAGGGGGCTCGAACCTGTTCCGATGCGCCGCCCCGCTTGCTGTGTAAGGGAGCTGGTGGCCACAGCCGGGGTTGGGGAAGGCCAGGCTCTTATCAGCTTTCCCGCACGTAGCGGCCGCCCCGCGCACGCCTGGGGGCAGCGGGGGAACAGCTGCCTCCCGTGGAGCCGCTGCCTTGCCCGGGGTGGGGGGCGCAGCGGCCCCCGAACCCGTGCGGATGCTGGCAGCTCCGCTGGCACGCTCGGCAAGGCGGGAGGCCCCCAGCGCCACCACGGCCCTGCCGGTGCCGGCGCTGGCCGTGGGGCTGCCTCGCTGCGCCCGGGCACACGCAGGGGCCGCGGAGCCGCTGCCTTTTGTTGCGCTCCGCCATGGCGGCCGCGCTCGCCCTGCGCGGGGCCTCCTCGGGCCACTCGGTGCCATCAGCTGCGTGCTATAAAGAGAACAGGCCATCCTGCTCAAGGGAGAAAATTCGTATCAGCTCACTGATTGGTTTTCTGTGATTATTTATATCACTGGTGCATATGACAGAGAGGCCCGGGGGCCCTGCGATGGACAAGACCGCACTGTGCTAAGCACTGCACAAACACAGAGCAAAGAGATCATCCTTTGCCCAAAGAGCTTACACCTAAGCATAAAATGAAAAATCTCATTATTGACAGATTAATGACAATCTGTCAGAGTAACCATTCCCGTTAGGAGTGTGTTATGCAGAAAAATAGTAAAGCAGCTCTTATAATTAGCTAAAAATCAGATGCAAAAATTGTATGGTTAAAATTAAGGAATAAAATGCATGGGGATATTATACGAAAAATGAGGAGTGTGATAGGAGTATACAGGTACATTTAAAATAGAACATGCAGACACAAAATTCCCAGGGCAAATACCAAAGGAGGGATTTCCTTTGTGATCTTCACAAAAACATGCAACATTTACATCCTTAAGACTGGCCTTTTCAAACAACATCTGTGGATCTTCCTCCTTGAAATCCAGTTTACTGAGCTAATTTTGTTGAATAACAATGCTACAAAAAGAAATCATTGTACTACGGTGGCACCTTTCACCTCCTTTATTTTTTTATTAACTTTTGCATGTTAGTGTTACTTCACATATATTTGTGAAGATTTCTCTCAACCGACATGCTGCTTCTGCTCAATCTTCTATAAATCTGTTATTAAATGTTGGCTAAAAAACAATGCTAAAACTTCCTAAGTCACATAGCTTTTATAATTACGAGTCAGTACGGAAAAGGTCATAAGTATTTGTTCTGCATGTACAAATTGCATGCACACACACAGCTTGCCACAGCCTCAGGACAATTTCACACTACTTTAGTTCAGCCTCTCAGTTGCCATCTGAGCAGGAGAAGCTTTTTGATATTCAATACAATATTAGTCAGCGCCGGCACTTATGTGATATTTAAGTACACGTCAAGAAATACAACCAGAAGGAAAACCAAGTCTCCTGATGTCGATGCGCATGGTCTTGTGGAGGCCAAGGAGAATCAGGCTGCTTTATCCTATGGGAGCACCTGGCTCTTTTCCAAGGGCAGAAGGACCAACTCCCAAGAGCAAGACACAGCCCATGCCCTTATTTCCCATGGGCACCTGATTTGCTTGTCGCTGTTACTGGATAATTTTAACATGTGTTAGCACTTGGCCTCTCCCATCTTCAGCAAGCAAAGATACTGACATCAACTTGAAACTTTCAGAAATTATTCAGCCCTAAACTACCCTGGCCCTAAATGGTGCAAGCCCCCAGCTCACATCCAAAGGGCTGCTCTAGAACTGCAGTACTGAAAGTGTCTATTGTGAATATTAGCACTTTGGTATTTTCACAGCCGTGAAAACGGTGGGCAGTCTGGAGGATTTCTCCATTCATGCAATTAGTGGGACACAGGAAATGTTTAGATCTAATCCTATAGCCTTTACAATAAAAAAAAATCCACGCAAAGCTCACTTTTAGTACTGCATTAAGCCTCTCACTGCAGGCTTGTGAAAGGGGTCTAAAGCCAAATGACAAAAAAACAAGCAAACTCGTTATACAGTAGTGCAAGACAGGCACGTTTGCAGCAGTTTAATAAAAAACACGGCAACCACTGCAGAGATCTTGCTGAGTAACAGGATAAGTGTGCTAAATATGAAAAGAAAAATCTTACTATTAACATAAACTATATGACAAGAACACATATGGTGGCTCCCAAAATTAAGGTTTGCTAAAAGTTTGAAATGACAGCCATAGGTGGTGAAAGAAATCTATATGTGGTATGTGCACTGCTAAATGAAATTTCCAAACACGAAGAGGAAACTGTTCCAGACTTCATACAGTTAACGTATTATAGCAGCAAATGTCCATTTCTGATATTGTTCATTGACACACTGATATACATTATGTCATTTCGACAAATGGCAGCTTTGTCTGTAGCTAATAACTACAAGGCGTGGGTAAGACACAGCTAAAGCATAAATCCCCACGGACAAGGCTTCATTGTGAGCATTAAATAATTATTGCAATGCAAAATTAGTCAGAGTAGTATCTCTGTTTTACTTCAAGAGTTGTGTCTGATCCAAAGCTGACTTTACTGCTAACTCTCATAATGATGGCATTTCATGCTGTATTTTTTGATACATATAAAAGGAGAAAATCTACCTTATTTTTTTAAATCAGCTTCATTTATTAAATCTAATTTCTGATAATATTTTTATATTTTAAATTTGTCCTAGTTTAGTTTGTATGTCCTCTGAAGGGTATCAGATTTTCTTTCTTGTCACGCAAAAAGCTCTTTACTCAAAGAAAGTGCAGTGCTGAAACTCCTGTCTGTATTTGTCCAGAAGCCTCTAATGAATGTTATTAGCAACTTTGAAATTAATAATCTACAGAGAAAAATGAGGCTATTTTAGCTACTGTTATAATTTTTACACAATAGGAGACACAACAGAGAGTCTTAACAGCTATTGGAATACTTTCAAATAATGCTCATTAATTTAAGTTCAGTCAGCTTCTACATTTGCCATAAAAAAACCCTACTATGTGAATTTTCCTTCATAAAGAAACTAAGGAAACGATTCATAAAATGCTGCATTAAGCTAAATGTTAACATTAAGAACCTGTGACCTACCTGCCTGGTCATTACTCACATTGAGTAGCCCTACAGTCCAAATCCAAGAATAAAAATTTCCTGGGATAGATAAACACATAAATAAATAAATATATTGCAGAAGATCCACAACTGACAAGGCCACTAGGACTGCCTCCTATTTCTGCCATAGCTAGGTGTAAGTCAATAAATAAATAAAAAGAAAAATAACAAAAGAAAATGAGCTGCCAGTGCCTGTCATATGTGACCCACTGCCCAAATCCTATACTGAAGGGATATCCCCTCCTGCAAGACAAGTCTTCTCCTTTAGGACATTAGGCGAGGAAAAACACTTTTTTCCTGGAGTTTCTGCATATCCAAACTGTCGACAGCTGAAATATATGTCATTCTAATGAGTTCTGTCATAACCAGGCAAAATACAGCAACGTTAGAAAGCATTTATCAAAGATATGACAGGGCTTTCAAATTGTACTGCCTTTCAACCCACTGCTTAATAAAAACGTGCGAAGTGATCGAACACTCTGCCTCGTCAGCATCCCTGGCTGCAATAGCCTTATTTTCTTTGGGAGCAGCTATTCACAAATAACTTGAGTGAAGTTCAGAGTCAGAATTATAGGAAATACAGTTGAGAGGTTTTAGGGGAAAAAGAGGGCGACAAAAATAATTACATAAACCTATTAGCTATAAACAAACGTTTCAGCTCTAATAAAATCACTCACTTTACTGAGATGACCTAAAATTTCCTTATTCCTTTCAAGTCGTCTGCTGCCCACAGGAAACCTAAGTCTTGTTTGAGCAAGGGCTGTGGTCCTGAGTCCAGGCGCCTTCCCTGCATCACTGCCATCTGAAAGAGAATTCCACTGGTAGATCTGGACTGTACAGTTTGTAGCCCTCTACTTGGCGTTTCCTACATACCACTTAACTACACTTAACAATAAAGAATTATATCATTATAAGTAATGAAAAGCTCTATATGAGGACAGCACTTGATGCCCTTGGAAGTCAAGAAAAGTCTTTGTGCTGGTTTGAGAGGCTGCTGGAGCAACCATGGCAGCCTGTGTCCTACTGAAGGTGCTGATGAGCTTCCAGTGCTCTCAGCAACAGGAACAAGCCCCCTCTTTTCTCACAGCTTTCCAAACGCGCACCAAACTGCACTCAACTTTTACAGATGGAGACAAGCTCCCCCTTGAATTCAGCAGATGCCGGTGGAAGCAGGATGGCCCCGGCAGGATTTGACTTGTGCCGGGGCCGGCACGGGCACAGCTCAGTAACTGGCTGTGAGTTTCTCTGTCGGACCCGTCCCTTTTATGGATTTAGAGGTCTGGATTTACAGACAGTTTCAAACATTTTCCCTTTCAGGCCTGAAGCATAGTGTCTAAAAATGCATCTTTTTATGTTTTCTTTAAAATTTTCATATATAAAGGATTCCACTGCTTGTAAATATACTTTTCACTACCCAGTAAATTCTATCAACTTTTTTCCTTCTCTCTGCTTAGCATCTCCCTGGGGTCAAGAACACTAACACCAAATTTCCATCATGTAAACTCCAAATGCTTTACATTTCTCTTGTGTCCATTTCATTCTCTATGTTCTATTTACAGCACAGAACTAGAGCCAAAAATCCAAATTTATCTCCATTTCTGAAGATTCTCTCTCCAAGTTCCCCATTTCCTGATTTTGATCCTCTCTTTGGCCATGGATTCTTTCAATTCATTCAGGGTGCCACAGCTGACGGGAGCAGCTGTTCCTGTTTAACCTAGCCTGACTATTGCTGCTAAAACTCTGCGGCCTGGCCTGAGACGGACGCCTTTGTCCTCCTTGCTCCTCGCGGGTTGGTAATGGGAGATGTGACCTGCCAGCTGCTCGTGAGCCTCCTGCCCAGCCACAACACCCAGTGCTCGTGTTAACTTGGGGAAGCGGCAGCGCGTGCCCGCGTCCCCAGCTGCCACCTGCGTGGACACCCAGCCGGCAGCCCCCGGCCATGGGGCAGTGCAAAGACATTTGGCCCGGAGCGGGTGCGAGCAGCCCCAAGCAGGACGCCTTGATTTAGCGCTCTCCTCCCACGGCTTCCATTTTATAGCAACGCTCACCTGATATAACCTTAAGGGCACTGGGAGCTGGCAAGCAAGGGCCGCAGATCTGTGGTTGGGGAATACAAAAGCAACAGGCCTTGAGGTTAAAGCAGGAGCAGTAAGGTGCAAGCCGGGTCGCTTTACCTGGCTCATCATTTTTATGTAGCTTGCATATGGATGTAAGGGCCTAGATGGAAGCTTCCATGTCCAAGCATTTTGACTTCTGCTTTTATGTTCAAGAACATGGCAGCTCTTCCCTGTGACCTGAAGCATTCCGGCAGCATTCTGGCACTGCCCTTGCATTGTGCAGGCTCCGTGCGCAAAGCAGGTTATGATGCTCCATTCCCCCAGACATACTGCACAGCCCAGGTCACAAGTATCTGTGAAGAGCTTTGGGAGCTGAACAGAACAACGTCCTTCTGAAAGGGCAGCACGGACCCTTGGAGCGCCTTACGGGATGCGAGCACAAAGCCGGAATCCCCGCTGACGACTCAGCAACCCGCGAAGCCGTCCACGCTGCAAAGCCGAGCTCAGGCGCTTACAGACACACGGGGAATATGGGTCTAAACTGGACTCGTCCTAAATGCAATCCAGGCTTGCCCTGTTCCTGCACATAGGTTTGAATTTCATTCTACGTATCTATGTAACTATGTATCTCTTGTGCTTTAATGACAGTTTCTCTCCCCAGATAGAAGCTCCTCATGTCCCTAGCTCACATTTACAGACCTGGCAATCCTCTTTCTGTCTTGTATGGCCTGCATTTCAGCCTCCTCGCCTCAGTCTTTCTGACCCATCATAGACTTTGATATCTTAGATTAAGAATCGAGAGCGAAATGCAGTAAATAAACTCACCGGTTGCATGCCTTTTCCTCCTGATTTTCCCAGAGCTCTAATAAAACCCATTGTGTTAAAACACACACAAAATGGTCAAATGTATACAGGCACACACAGAAACCTACTTACTATGAATAGTGGGTTTATATTGGACATAGTTTATCAGAGCTTTAATACAATTTTGAATTACATTTTAAGGAATTCTGCCTGTGACAGGAAAGGTATCCAGGCCTACATTTTCCAAAGGTGACTGATATCCCAGAGGTTCCTTGGGGCAATTCAGACTAGAACCTGGACGTACACAGGTGCTGAACCCGAGCCGCCTGCAGGGACCGCAGGCAGAGCAGCAGCTACGCACCCAGTGGGATCACTTCACAAACTGTGCAGAGCAGGCTGCCTTTCTCATGTAGCATCCTGACACAGTCAGCCCTAATTGGGAGGGAATACCATGAAAAATAATCTGTGGCCTCAGTTCAGCCTTCCACGCTGCAGTTTTGCTGGAGAGTGGTCTTCTACTTACATACAGCACATGAAATAAAGTAACCTGCCTGCCAAGTTATACTACAACATGCAATCCTGGCTTGTGACATCCCGAAATGGAATAGGACGTCTATGCAAGAAAATCCTTGTCAGCATTCTCCCAACTGCAAAGGCTATGGCCCAGACTTTTCACAATGCAGTTTCCCACAGGAGGTGGTTTTCAGCCCAAAGCCTCACCTCATCATTGTGCAGGCAATGGTGAATCTGGCCTTTTATGTGTAACCTGGTATAACATTTTTGTTCAGGAAAATTTGTTCTGTACTTTAGCATCATTCTTCCTAACAATCTGCAAGACAATTTTCTTCAAAGAAAGCTCTTATTAGGCTTTGTATCTATGACCTTAGGTTATCTTTTGTAGTTTAATCTAAACAAGCTGAGAAATCAAGTTTTGCCTGTGGTAGCCAGCCCATCAATTCCTTCGATTGTCCAGTACAGCTTCCAATTCTCACAAGCAATTTGACAATTGCAGAGTATTTCATACAGCATGCTATGAAGTCTAGTGCTGTAAAAATAATGAGACCTGAAATCACTGTATTGCAAGTCTGCTCATTTAACCATGAATTTTCAGGTAATTTAGATGTTTCGATAACAGACATACTACAGGCCAACACGTCACATTACTCTTATCACAAAAATGTCACATGCCTGTCTTGCAGCTTGCATAACTCCCCACTCCCATGAACTCTCCAAAACTTGCCTAAGCCATGGGCAGCAGAAGCAAAACCTATTGGCTTTAACAGATGGTTTCATAAATAGCAGAGCCCACCATCCTGGCATACCTGGCAGCAGCACATGCCAGATATTTACTAAGGTCTGCAACTCATTAATAGGGGATATATGAATGTTCCCTGATGGTGAAGACGAGGAAAATCCGAGTCAGCTTTGCCCACTGAACACAAGGTCAGATTCCCATGGGAGGAGAGAGGTGCTCTGGGTTTTTCCCCAGAATCTCACAGCAGAGAGGCCCCTCACCTGGCTGCTGGGGGTGGCAGGGGTGACAGTGGCTGCCTGCAGCTGCCCACATCAGTCATTTGCCAGAGGTTACTGGTGCTTTCGCTGGCTCCTGAGCAGCAGCTGAAGGCGCCACTTCTCTTGCACGTCTTCTATTGACAAAATAACTTCCAGAGGGCAAAGGTGGCCCACGTGGCGGGAGGAGGGCAGCGATTCCAGAGCTGACTGGAGCATGAATCACCAGGCCCGGTGGCGAAGCCGTGGTCACGCAAGAGCCCGGCGGGAGGAGGCCCTGCCCCGCAGCGGGGCTCTCACCTCCTGCACGTGCGCAGGGAGCTCCGCTCTCCGCTCCGGTCCATGACAGGGCAGCTCCGGGCTCAGCCAGGCCAGCAACACGTAACAATACTTTAATCTCTCTTATTGTTTCCTTTAAAGTTTGTTTTACTTCTTAGTATTTCTATTTCTGCAGTTGCTCTGCTGCATGGAGTCAGTGTGCTTCGAGGTCTAACAATGCGCTCCAGCATGGGGCTAACCAGCAGTATCTTCTTAAATTACACAGATGCTTTAATTCAAGGGAAAACGAGCAGGTACAGAAAAGCCAGTCTGAAAGCAGGCTGTAAACAATTCAACAAGTTCAATTCCCTTCCAACTCTAATTGTAAATTTTTATAGATTTAATGCATCTGTCAAGTTGATACCGAGCAATGGGGTGAGTGAGCAGTCAGCTTTGTTTTCATCTTAGTAATTAAAACCAAAAAATAGACAACTAATAGGAAACATTAGAAGGTAAAAATGCAGCAGCTTCTAAACATATGGAAGCTTTCAGAAAAGCAGAAATTTTCCCTGGAAAAGATTTAGGTGTCCTGACAACTTTCAATCAAAGATTTCTCTGTTTCTAAAAGGAGCTTATTAGAGGATGCAGATAGTTACCACATAATAGGTGCATCTCAACAACCCTGCAGCCTGGCTTTACTAGGAGTGACTAATGTTTTGGTTTCAAAAATGAATGACTTGCAAAAAGCTTCATCCTGGTGCCTTTCCCTCCTGAAAACTGCAGAGCTAATGCAGCTCTAGGAAAGCAAGCTGAATTCTTTCTCCAGGCTGCACAACAAAAACAAGACTATTAAAAGGATATAGTTACTTTGAAACACAGTCTTAAAAACTATTAAAAATAATGTCTGTACCTGAGCCCTCTTGGTATTTTATACAGTCTCATAAATTATTTTGCCTGTTTTCAAAAGTTTCTCTCTTCCCCACTAATGGACAGAAGCTGAACATCTCTCTCAGTGGAGCTCTGCCAATTTATACAAGCTGAGGATGTGGGCCATATTTTTAAAGAGGGAGGTCCTTTCCACCGGTTTGCCATCTGCCAAGTTCTACTTTAAGCTAATTAAATAACATCAAATTCTAGCAGGCGTTTTCAGGCCATTAGAGTTTTCCTTTTCTGGACCCCTACAGACACCTAGAGAGCCTGACTTCAGCAGAGCCGAGCCACACATTCAAAGGTGCTGACAACACTAAATGTCTTTTGAAAAGTCAGAAAACATCCTGACAGTTTGGTCACTTTCTGTGGCTCCATTCAAAGCAAGTTTGTGTAAAAACTGTGAATGTGACCAAGCAATCTCAAAGGTTTGGAATTACTTGGGGATTGCCTTCAAGTATCTGATGGTTCCCCCTAATCAGTTCGCAAGTCCAAGGGCACAGGAAACAAGCTGGCGTAATGACCCACGGCGCAGGAAGGTGCGGACAGCTCGCTGCCCAGAAACAGCGAGGCCATTGATCCTCTGGAATTGTTCTGCTCCTCAGCAGCTCTCCCACTGCCAACCCTGCCTGCCCTTTGCCTCCACCGCTTACTCTCCTTGCTCCTTCTTCCCACCCGTGAACCCTTCAACTTTCTCAATGCTCTCCAGCTGCGAGGCCTGGAGGGAGCTGCAGCTCCCCGTGCATTTGGGAGGATCAGCCCAGACTGCCCACGGCAGGTAAAAGGAAATCATTTTATTTACATTCTGGAGCTGCAAATATAACAAACGTTCAATGTCTCGAAGCCTCCTAAACGTACAGTTGTTCTATGCAATCATGGATTTTCTATAATTCTAGTATTTTCTTTCCTTCTCAGCTATTCGTATGATAAACTCACTCAAGCTACTGGTTTTAAAACAGGCTGTAAACAGTTAGAGCCAAGATTGTCTTGTCTTTTGTGCATAAGACCTACCACAATGGAGCCTTTATCCTGACTACAGACTTTCTACGCTGCTGTAATTCACATAGTAGTAATAATGATAGCGAATGTGAAATAGTATAAGGGAGATTTTAACATGAACAGAGAAAAACTCTCTATCAACCAAAAGCTCTACAGGAATAATGGAACCCACAAGTATTATTGTCAGGGTTCGCACGCATCCTGCTTTTCATCCTGAAAGAACCCCAAACACCTTCTCAAAGGTAGAGAAACACAACCTCAAACACACCACATCAAATGAAGCCTGTTTACCAATATGCAGCAGCCCCACACGCCATTTGGGGCTAAAAAGGAGGGTGGCTTTTGTCAGCTGAGACTGTCAGTGGAAAAGGGAAGCCACCACGGCGAGAACCCGCAGCAGATTAATAACAGTCGACTCCCACTCTGCATATACTTAAATAAGCACTGCCTCGGTCTGACCTCTGCCTCTCATCCATGTTACTGCCTCCTAAGGAAAACAAACAAATAACAACAAAAAATACCCACAAATTTGAAT
Organism: Nothura maculosa; assembly: GCA_032353885.1. Taxonomy (NCBI): domain Eukaryota; kingdom Metazoa; phylum Chordata; class Aves; order Tinamiformes; family Tinamidae; genus Nothura; species Nothura maculosa. The sequence continues at coordinate 596,219 of JAUBOD010001069.1, read as the reverse complement.
GAGCAAAGTCCCGCAAAAACTTGTCCCATATGTATATATAATATACGGGTAAATATATATATATATATAAATAAAATATACACACACACACATACACACACATTGTATATATAAGATACACATGTACTATATACAGGGGAGTACCCATGCCACGAGCATTCAGATTGCAGATTGCATTTAGATATAAATCTCACATCCAAATTCCATTAAGTTTTCGCTATTATTTAATGGTACACTCATATTTTTAAGTAAGCCACTACATTAGTGTATACATGTGGACACAGTTCTGTATAAACTCCAGATTCAACTGTCAGTATCGACTGACCTACTTAATGTCTTTTTAGTACAAATTCATGCCTATCATTACTGAGTCCTATGAATACAAGACAATATGTATTAGCACTATTGTAATAGCTACCACAAACAAGGATAAACCTCCCTAGTACTTTGACTTATATGAGCAGATTTTCTACTTTCCTTCCTAATTAATCGTATGGAAACAACCCTCGCGGATTTCCCTTGCACTGACGTTAATGCAGAGGAAAGCAAATACGGCAGCGGCCCCACAGGCGGGAGCGGTGCGGCTCAGCGTCAGGCACCGCTCCGAAATGGCTCCGAGCGCTGGCAGAGCTTCCTCGTGGAGCTGCAGGGGAGGCTCCGAGGCGAGGCCGGCGCCCTGGGGGCCGGGACCCCGCGCAGCCCGGAGCCGGCTGCGCCGCCACACGCTGCGGAGCAGTGAAGCTGCCGTTGGAAAAGTGCGGCGTTTCTGGCAAGCCACATGCTCTAAAGCTGCACGTAAATCACTGCAAACTTCCACTTTTGTTTCCCCGGAACTTTTTACATGTTTTTGCTTTCAGGCGCAGGGCCCTGCTCAGCATCTTGCTGCCATGGTGTTTTTCTATCTTGACAATTCACTTCCGTGAGCAGGCACGCAGCCAACTGCAATGAGACTCAGCGCAGTGAAAAGCCCTTCAGGTAAACAGTGTGATAAGCGAAACTGCAAAAACGAGACAATGTTTTTGGACTCCAGGCAGTTGCTATGGTGACGGTTGCTAATTAACTGCATTCAGCCACGAGAACAAAGGGTTTAAGGGCAGACAGGACTCTGTATCTTCGGGTGAGCAATGCCTAACGTCTTATGCAATCTGCACATCTATCATATCTGGAATACCTGAGCCTTTGCTTAGGTTGCAAAATACCTCAAGAAATGATAGAGTGGTTTATTCATTTAAGCCTGAATTCATTTTTACTTAATTAATGCTCTATCAGTATTGGAAAAAGAAAGATCCATAAAATCCATATGTAGATGTCACATGTATTGTAAATTAATGCATCAAGTCAGGATTATATTAAGTATTTAAGTGATTTAGGTTGAGAGTTACTGCTTTTGCAGCTAATAAAAATGCCATTTGAAAAAAAAAAAACCTTTAAAGACAATATAACATCCACAATCTGTTATTCTTTCTTGTGTCTTAAAACTATTAGCTTACAGTGCTCAGAATAAGTAATCCTCCAGCTCCTTCCTGAGTGACGCTGGCAGGAATAGATGCTGGGCTGACAGTGTGTATTTACATTAAAATGGGCTATTCGGAAAAGCTGTTGATCGATGTTATCGTAAAGGCCTTATTCTTTGGGAGAGCTGCTCGGAAAAGTTGTTGATCTACATTACCACAAAGGGCTTATCTTTCGGGATAGATGTGTATCTCAATTCTTACGCCCTCGGCCTACAGCACCTCCCAGAGAAAAGGGCAGGAGCCCAGGAGTGACCTAATGCCAGACCCCAACTGCCAGCTCTGGCCGCAGCTGTGGCAGCGAGCAGGGGCACGGCCGCCGCGCGCCCATCCCGTGGCCAGGGTGGCAGCTCGGATCCCACCGAGCGGCCTCACAGAGGGACGCAGGGCAGGCACTAGAGCAGGTCCCAGCTCGAGGTCCCAGCTCGCTTTGCACGCTCACCCTCCAGCTGCAGGTTCCCGCCCTCGTAGCTGACACTGCGAGCGCTTCTCTCCACCCCAGTGTGAAGTAAAAGGCCCCAGCTCTGCTCCCTGCCGCGACACTGGGGGCTGTTTCATGCCTCAGACGCAGCAAACTGTGCGGCCAGCGGCGTCCGAGCCCCGGCTGCGCCCCAGCTGAGCGGGCCTGGGGCTGGCGGCGCCGGCAGCGCCGTGGGGCTCGCAGCCCCTCCAAGGGCACTTAAAACCTCGACCTGCTTCCTAAGGGAAAGCTGCGAGGAGGAGGAAAGAGGCAGCAGCTTATTGGAAAGTCCCTTCCATTAAAGCTGAAAAGCCAATGAATAAAATACATCTGTGCTAACATGGGATTTCTTAAAGTTTGGATAAATAAGGCAACATTTTTCCTTCTTAAGTTATAAAATGTATAATTTAAATAACATCAAAAGGGGATTTTTGAATAGTTAGATACTCTCAGGATTTAAAGAATCACAATAATTTTAAAGTTAACTCCCTATTAAGGGGAATGGGATGAGTTCACACCTGGTCTGAGGCACTATTACAGCAAAGCTTGCTGCATACTGAACAAGCAAGTAGTGTATTAATTTACTACATGAGAACCTAACCTTTTTTTTTGACATTTTAAATTATGGGGCATTTGCAAACAGATCCTAAATCTGAACTGCACATGGATTTTCCACACCAGCCAATTCAGATTGCCCCTAGACATCCCTTCCAACATTAATCACTTACCCACATTACTGTAGTTCATATTTCTTTTACAGAAACAGAGGTCTGCAAGATTCTTAAACTCTTGCCTAGAAAGTAGAAATTATTACTTATGTGGCAAACTACGTTTTAAACATAAGAGACCCAATTCTGCCTTCAGTTACACTGCCATAAATCTTTAACAACTCCATTAGATTTATAACAGTGTAGCTGAGGAGGAAATTGAGCCCAAGATATTTTCTAAATCAGTAATTAAATAGCAGAATTTTAGTTTGGCACAGAGTAAAGACCTCTTAGATTACGTCTCTGGATAAGACTACATACCTTTCTGTTCCTTGAATAATGATGTTATGAATAAATTAAATCATCTTATTTTCACCAGCCCCTATATTATTCTAGGGAAGGTACACATTTCACATCATCCCATGGGGGATCAACGGAGAGCTAAATGTTGCCTCCCTTTCCCATCCACTTTCTCTCTCTTCTCCATATAGAAGTTCAAGTTTTATAGCTGTCCGTTATTTGCATGCAGTATATAACATTACATGTACCTTTTCTTACTCAATTTCAAGGAATTACTATATTAAACAAATGCTTAATAATAATAAAATGGCATTTAGCCAATTCCCTTGCGAGAGGTGCAAAGCACCCTGCAGTCAAGTTATTAAGAGGCTGGACTTCCAAGGAGCGGCAGCCGGCGCTCCCAGCGCGCAGGATGTGTCTGGGAAACGGGGCTGCCCCGCGCTCCGCAGGGAGCGCTGGCCCCCGCCTCATCAGAACATGGATGAGGCTGCGCAGGGGGAGAGGGCTCCCATCCCAGCTCCTCTATAAAACTCCTGGCAACTTTGCTCCAATTATTTAATCTCTCTGTACCTTTTTTCTTCATTAGGGGCGAATGCAGCCTGTAAAACTCCTAATTTCATAATTTTAGCAGAAGTGGCTTGGGCTTTGGGTGTTTTGTTGTTGTTGTTGTTTGGTTTTCTAACCTAATTGCAGCTCTGAAGCATCTTTCCTTTTCTCTCCCTCGTAACTCCACCCGGCTGGCTGGCTCCAGGGCCGGAGCCTACCCAGAGCTCGCTGGCTCCTGTGAATTCCCTGCTCATAGAGGTCAGGGGGAGGCTGTAACTCGGGACAACCGCTATCAAATGTGGGCTCAAAGAGATCAAAAGAGCCTTGGAGGCAGACAGGCCAGGCCAAAGGGTTTCCTGAGCTGTCCCATCTGCTAACAACCCTGCTCCCGCAGCCCTGTTGTGTAGTCCCAATAAGTCTTTTATCACTGCCTGCAGATTGCAGAGGTCTGAGCATGGCTCCTCCATGGGCCGTCCCTTACTTAATTCTCCTCAGCACTTTCACAGGCCTTGGTGACTAGATGTCCTGTGGATAAAAAACACACCGTACGGCCTCACTGCACCACACATGTATGAGCCTAGGAAGCTCATCTGTTCAAGTAACCAGCAGGAACACGGATGAGAGAATTTCTTTGCAGATCCCTCTCACAGTTCAGTCACCCAAACAAAACAGGATGGGATCCCACCAGGTGGAAGCCAATTTCCATTTTAATTGACCAGGAAAAGAATAAATCTTATTCACACACACATGTATGCACACATATGTGTGTGTACATACATAGGGATCTCTATTAGTTGAACTAAAAATTTTAATGCCATGGAAGAACTTATTCAGGAAGAATAGAACAAATAAAAATGCAATTCTTTTCAAAGAAGAATTAAATGGTTAAGTTGGCAGATCACAGAAAGACATCTGTTAAAATGATTCAAAAACTCTTTTTACTATGGAACATTATTTTACTACTAGCTACAGTTGTCAACAATATTCCCAAACAACTGCAAGCCTGTTGTCCCTCCCTAGTGGGATTGGAACTGTTCAGATTCCTATTTCCCCTTGGATACTTAGGACAGAAGAGTTACCTATTAGTTCAGAGGTAAACTGTGATGCAGATCCAATTGGCTGGAGATAATTTATTCATCACCCTAAGCCAAATTCATCATCTGGGGCTTATTTGGGGTCCCAACAAGTCTTTCCAAGGAGGGCAGGCAAACAAGGACCAGCTTTTTGTTTTGATCTGTTTTGGTGGCTCACACACACAGCATCCCCTACAATGGTAGGGCAGACTTTGTGCACGGTTCCTCAATACCATAAGGTTGTGTGGCTACCAAACAGCCCGATATCTGGATTTCTCTGTAGCTAGAAGCGCAATCATTGCAAAGAGATCCCAATAAAAGGACAAAATCTACCTATATCTAGGGAAATCCTCAGGAGGCTTGACCTAGTTGGAGAAGGCTGCTGTGGGAAGGCTGTAATTAAACAGTCGCAATAGTGACACTGAGTTGTCACACTAGAGAACGCGAGCACTGACCATGATTTCTATTTACAGTGTGTCCTGGAGTCCTCTCTAGGTAAAATTCTACTGGTGTTTGATTGACACCTTAGCAGCTCCCTTAGGTCACAACATTCTCCCAGGCTTTCAATTTTCCTGTGAATTTGGGACACACTGTTGTGCCACTTGCCTTTGTTTGCAAGAGCATTCAGGACATAGAATTAGCACATCTATGTTCATCTCTCTCCCCCTTCTCCCAATTCCTGTTATTTTTGCTTGCAAAACCACGTCCTTTGTTCAGCCAATGCAAAAACTTGTGTATGCTTAGAACAAAAACATTAATAATAAAAGCTTCAAAGGAGGCATCTTATATTAGCCAACTCATTACTTCTGCTGAAAGTCTGCAAACTGTTAATCCAATAACACACCCAACTCCTTAAGCTATATGGTCAGACTAAAATCATGTGGAAACTGAGACTCTGAAATGTTTCTTTCTGATGTCACAGACCAAGTGTCCCACATCAAACTGTTTGTAGGTTAGGAAAATATTCATACAACGATAAGGCTGCAGCTTCTCAAGGGCATCACAAAGAAGCCATGTGTGCATCTCTGAGGAAATCCCTGTAAGAGCCAGGCAAGATACGTATTAATTTTGAATAACACAGCCCTCAGGGAATTGTGCAAGCATCACGCCACACTCACAGCATTTACTCTCTAACAACTAGGCAGGCCTTGCTCTTGGAGGCACGGGGTGGGATGTAAGGCCTTTTCTCTGGAAGACTGCACATCTTCAGGTGACTAAAGGTGCCATGAAAAGCCTTTATGTCCCCGCTGTCCCTTGCTCCTGATAGTGGTGTTTGTGGTCAGACCTGCACTCAGCAAATCCATGGGCAGGAGTGGAAACTTCAGGGTGAAATCCCTCGCCCATGTGGAAGCAGTGGTGGCTTTCACCAATCACCCTCAGGCCCCATCAGACACCCCTGGAACAGCTGCTGGAGGTCAGTAATTCCAGTAGCTCCTGGTTACTGGTGCAAGCCATATTTGTGGTGGAGAGTTTTGACTATTTTTTTCCAGGCACCTCTTCTTTTAAGGTGCTATTTGTGTTGTTCAAATTTCTCTCCCTCTAAAACAACAGTTTCTACCTCTCTGCTTCCCAAAGGATGCCTGGAGCACTGGTGTCTACCATGAATATAACTTACTGTGCATGTCCTCATATGAACCTTACTGAGGATATGGCCAGCGGATTCTTTGTGCGAGGCATTTCAGCTGGTATTTGAAGCTGATAAGACAGAGAGCACTTCTACCATAATCTCATATTGGTCTCATTAATGAGACCAACACAAACAACACAGCCCATCATGATCCTGAAGTGGGAGGGTTCTTCTTTGACCTGGTTGTCTGAACCAGAAACACAGCACCTGACTTGCTCCCGATGGATGTGAGTTCTTCAAGGAAACAGATTGAATAAATGACTATTATAATGTTTTCTACATGTAAGCTTTTCAGCTCTTCTGAGCTCTCAACACTGAGCAACCAACTCTAACACACTAGATCAGTCCGATTAGGGCTGTTTCAACTACCTCCTGCTGTGACAACCCTATTTCTTAAGGCTGCAAACTCTGCCTTCTGCAACTGCAGCATTACAAGTTCAGCTTGTGAAATCAGTTCTAGAAGGAAAATGAAATCATATAAATCATACTAAACAATCTCCTAATCATGGATATTCCAGTGAGGTTGCTTTACTTCAGTGTTCTCATTCTAATATATGTCATTTCTAAACAAAGGTTTTACTAAAGGAACATTGTCATAAAGGAAAAACATTCTCTTACTTTACTTACTACAGTCATTTGAATAAAAACAGCCCTTAAATGACTCATAAGTGGTCAAATGCCAGATCTGAACTTGTTCGTGTATCTCCCACTTAGTTCTAGGCAATCCCTAGTGCTGCTAATACTCCTCTTTAAGAGGGTAGCTTCTAAACACCAGTAAATTTGCATAGCAGCTAGGCAGTTTACTTGACACAGCTTCCCATAAACAGGCTATAAAGAACTTTCTGTGAGTCCTCCTCTACACAGACGTCCAAAGAGAAGATATTTGTTAAACAGAGGATGAAAATAAATAAATAAATAAGAGTGATACAAAACACTTCCAAAGCATTTGTTTCTATTCTGGGTGCAAATTCTTTGGAGCAAAACCTCCCAGTATGCCCTATTCTGCTTCTCTTTGGAATACCTGGCTCTCCTGCCCACTGTGGCCAAGGGGAGTACATGATTGCTGTGCCGTGCATGACCTTGCACAGCATTACTCACATTTTCAGATGTGGTGCTTCCCACAGGCTGCTCTCGCCCGCCCGCTCCCCAGGTAGGAGCTGATATGCTTATCACACAGGGCTCTTACAGTCCCGCTGAGGCTTTCCCTTGAGGATGGCCGCTTGCAGCAGAGGGAAATGAAAGATTCTCCATCGTTTAAGAAGCTATCACTGTCCCAAACTGTTAAGAATTTGCTCTTGAAAGTTCAAAAATGAAATGCTGTTCTCATATTCTAGAAATACTAGACCACACATTAGCCTGACATCCTTGGTTTCTAACAACAGTGGTGCCCGCTGCTCAGCTCACACGTGCACACCGCCTTCTTGCAAGCACAGCACGGTGATGTTGCAAGAACATCACCAGATTGCAAAAAATGTTTATAGGCAAATATGTTCAGCATCTGAGTAATTTAAGTAGTAACTTTTCAAGCAGATGTTGTCTCTTTGGCCCCTCGCTTTCCGCACCCTGCTCAGCTTGCTCAGCAGAGCGCCGTGACGTAACGCGGCGCGCGATCCCTGCATTGCAAGGATGCTTCGGCACAGATTTGTTTACCATCTCACTAACCTAAATAGTAACTTCCATAATAGGTGCTCTATCTCTGCTGCATTTTGTGTATGTTGCTGTGAGACATACACACAGAGAAAAGCGTATCTTTATACAATGATTGCAATAACAGATGAATAAACACGCAACCTGATACTTCACATCTGGTATTTCATCACCCCAAATTCCTTATTCGCATTCAAATATATTTAATACTGTGGAAACTTTATAAGGTATTGAAGTCTTTATAGAGGCAGTAACTTGCATAGAACTTTTAAAATGAAAAGCAATAGTAAAAATAATTTGTACCATGTTACCTTATTCTTCATAAAGCTAGCTGGTTTCCTAACAGCAACCCAGAGAGACACAGGATAGTACTAGTGAATTACAGAATCACATAAGTTCTACAGATATGATTTTCTTTTTGCTGATTTTCCAGCTCAAAGTTCAATTTTAATATCTCATTTAAAGAAGTTGTTTTGGAAACAAAGACTAATTTTTTTACTCTTCATGCAAAAATTTTAGTATCTAAGCAGATGATTTTTTTTTTTTGACAAAAGTACCATTTTTCCTTTCCTTTACTACCTAGGGCAATAAATTTTCATGCATGAGCTAACAAATGCATATAACCATTGTGGAGAGCTGCTTTGTACCTTCTCATTTTCAATTGTGCTCATTTATTTTTTATAACACAACTAAATGGGCTCTGAAACTTTCTTTTTAAATAATCACTAATACCCTTTAAATTAGTTTTATTCTGTACCTGTGAGATAGTGGAAGTCATGATGGCTAATTTGATTCATAACTGAAAAAGCTGGAAGATCAAGAATGGAAGATCAAGCTGTTTTCCTACTGTGATGGCAAAAGCCATCTTTGCTACTGTAAAGCTAAATCAGCAATGTGGATGGTAACGGGTCTGCAGGCATTTTTACACTTACCAACAATTTTGACTTACTTTGACATTTTGGTATAGATTTGGCATAAATTTTGAAAAAAGGTGGAAACACACACAGTGGGCCAAATGCATTGCTGTGGTAACTCCAGTGCCTTCAGCGCTGCAGCGGGGTAAAAGCAGGGCTACATTTCACAGCAGCTTTCATTCTTCTCATTTTTTACAAAATACCCTTCCAGAAGCAAAGACAAGCTCAGGCAAATCTCTTGCCAATAAGTGAGTTCACAGGAATTGTTACAAGTAACTGAACTGTCAGCAGTAAGAGACTGACAATTTGAATGAAGTACAAACACAGGACAGCCAATGCCCTCTAATGGGCTACAGTTTTACTCTGTGCTAGATAAACAAAAATGGAGAAAGTCACCACAACTGATCTCTGCAAGGAGAAATAAATTATAGGGTGTCCCACTTCATATTTGTGTGTTGTATCTCCATTTTATTATTTCTTTTAAATAGAGTAATACACACACACACACAAAAAAACTTGCTAATATCTTACTAAACACATGAAAGATGGCTCTAAGAATGGATTGTCTCTTGCTTGGCCTTTGCTCAATTGTTTCTCCAAAAAAGCAGAGCATCAGTTTATGGGTGAGTATCTCTACTCTGGTGCAAGTTTCCATATTTATTTATTTATTTATATTTTCTACTGGGCAATACTGCAGTAGCAGCAAACGCATAAACTCTCACAGCCACACATGCACGTGGGGAAACAACAGAATACTTGGCACTGCTTTCCTGCAAAAACCTTATCACCAGTGATTTGGCTTTACTTCAAACTCCCATTCTCTCAAGAATTCCCAAACTAAAATTGCTGGAATTTGACCCTTTGAGCCAAATGAAGTATCTTTGTTTTTTTACCCAATTGCTTTCTCTAAATTTAAAAACACAGATTACTTTTTCCTTCCTCCCTCCTGGCTCTTTTTCAGGAGCTGTGTTCCTGTGCTCGTGTCAGCCACAACTGCCCCATGGCCCCACTGTCCATGGGCCGTCAGCACCGCCAGGAGGGCCCCCTCCTGCTTAGACAATCCTCAAAGTCCTTCCAAGTGGAGGGTCAAGCAAGCCAAAGACAGCCAGTTTTGGAGACATCACTTCCAAGGAGCATTCTGGATCGCCACGAGGAGCAGTGTAGAAATGGTGGCTGCTGCGTAAACGAACGCTGCAAAGTTCTCGTTAAATCATGGGCAGAGACTTAAAATGGTTCTTCAAGCAAAACTTCTGCCCTTCTCAAAGTCTCTCTCAAAAAATAAAAAAGTACCACTGCTTAACTTAATCCACACAGCCTGATCACTGTATTTGCTCGTGTAAATATCATATTTGTTCTACTGCCTATATCTAAAGCTAATGCCAGTCAGAAAATGAAATGCTGCTCTCCTGACCTTTTGTCTTCCATGGCGCATGAATTACTGACACATTACAATATCCCCCTACACTACGGCCGCTTAGAGATATCGCAATGTCTCTCTTTAAAGTGAAATAAACTTGGTATGCCACTAAAAGGCATTAAATTATTTTCATTATGCCACACAGAATCTAAAACACTTACACTGTTTTGATTTCAAAATCCTTGGAGAACAATTATGCTCTCAGGGCCATAAGACTCTATTATAAAGTCCTCAGAAACCTAGCATGGTTTCAATAAATCCTCAAACACTACAAAGCAGTTACTCAGCTTGAAGAATGAAAACATGAGTTCATCAGCTATAAAGCCCGGGTGTAAATTCTGCTAGTATAGGATTCTGCACTTCCTAACGCATTTCTTCTTCATAATCAAGGCAACACTAAGTCAAGCTTTCACCATCAAAGGTACAACTCATTTTTAATTAAAAACTACCAATATTTGTTTTAGGATAGGCATGAATATCATATACACCTATATGTGTATGGTATTACTGAGTAGAATTAATAATTGGGCATTGATCTGTGCAGATGTTTTTTGCATATATATATATATTTATAAACAAATGTCATCAATTCAGGACTCGAGAACTGTTTGAAATGAGTGATTGTCACAAAGAAAACCTTTCATGGAAAAAAATACGTTAATTTCTTTCATTTACACAACAGCTCAAATAAAACTTTAAAATATCAGAAATCAGATGTCAGGAGTCATATACTGTAGATGTAAGGATTCTGATTTAAAAAAAAAATGTAGTCAAACCCTATTTTGGCTGCTGAGGCTGTTCCAGCGAAAGTATAGCTCTCAACCATAAATACACAATAAACTTGCTTGTATATACACACTTATGTCCTCCTAGAAAGAGCACAACCCTCTAGTTAAACAGTTCTTCCCCCTTTTCCATGGGGAAAAAACAGCAGCAGCAGTGACCCACAATCAAAAGAACCGGAAGTTGGCAGAAAGGAGAGGATAAGAGAAATTATTCTCTCCAGCACAGGAAGGGAAAGAAAGGGAAGAAAAAGAAAAGGGAAGGAAAAAGAAAGAGCGAGCGAGCCGGAAAGCAGGAAGTTTGTGCCGGTGGCGGCAGCCGAGGTGTTGCCGGCGGCGCTGGGCCGCGGGGTCACATGGCAGCTGGGCCCGGCCGCCGCGGGGGCCCAGGCCGCGCGGCCCCCCCGCCACGAGCGCGGCCCCGTTTCCATTACCTCATGCGGGGGCGCGGGGGGGCACAGCTGGTGGCAGCTGCGGCACCATCTGCTCGCAGGGGCTGCGCCTGGCGGCCCCCTCGCGCCGCCCGCGGGGCCGCTCGTGCTCGGCGCCGCCGCTGCCCCCGCTGCCCCGCAGCCCCCGGCCCAGGCAGCGCAGCAGCCGCGCGGCTCCGGCCTGCCCTGGTCCCACGCAAGAGCACCGCGCTCGGCCCCTCCGCACCAGGGTGCCGAGTGGCAAGGGCAGGAAGAGCGACAGGCTTTGGGAGTGAGAGAGGGACCTTAAGGTAGAAAGGAAATAAACAGAATGCTCCGGGATAATGTATCCTAGTGTCTGTGTTCCCAGACGGAGGGTGTCTTTACGAGATACTGGCAGCATGTCACCTGATTTACAGCCATTTGCACCCAGAAAGGGACTGGGGGCCGAGGGGAAGACCCACACGCCTCACTTGTGTCTTTCATTGAGGCTCCTGAGCATGACAGGAGCTTTATCACTTTGCAATTTCACATTGCGGATTCCGTCACATGGTCACTCAGGTGGTATTTCTCATTCCTCTCATATACCATTTATTGAAAAATAAATAAAAATCATTAATTTATTTCTTAGTGAATTTGAAACCATCTTTTAACCCTTTGCATTCAGGCACATAATAGCATTCATTAGACGTGCAGTTCTGCACCTGCCCATCGCATCCCAGTGCCCGTGGTGAAGGGCCTGGTGTGGCCAGCCCCGCGTGACACATCTGCCCAGCAGAGCTCCCTCAACCTCAGAGATTTCTGCAAGATTTGTTCCAACATCATCAAAATCAGAGCCAGAAATTTTGTCTAAAAACAAATTGGGCTTTATGGCTTTCACTGGGACAATTATTTCCAAAGGCTAAATGCGCACCACTTACCATACATTTTGCCTTCATCTGATAAGATGATTTTCCTCCTCCCGCACGGTGGATAGATAGCTAGAGCCTCCTGAAAGCTCTGCTCAATGTCAGGGCTCCAGACACCTTCTGCGTCATTGTCAATAGGTTTATCTGCAGAATCACTCATTCTTTCAATATCTTCGGCAGGGCTCTCGCTGCCGCTCCAGCTGCTGGGCTCAATGGTGATGGCTGGGGTCTCCAAGCCTAAGCCTGGAGTCTTAAAGGAAATAAACCTACAAAACAAACAAACAACCCAAAAAGGCATTAAAGACATGATGTGAACATCTCTGGCTATTTCTGACTCTAAATTAACTTAACAGCAGCTGACCAGTAAAGGCAATAATGCAACCACGGGAAGCATCCAGGAAAAGTAAAAGATTATTAACAGTTCTACCACACGCCAGTGGAGGTGTAAGGATAAGGTGGTCAGAATGGGACTTTCCCACTTAGTTTCTCTGTGTTACTGTATGAATGCATATAGAATCAAGTTATTTTTCACAGAAAGTCACAGTGGGTCTAATACTGGGGTAGGCTCTGCAACACGTGACTTCTCATCTGGCTTAAGACTGGCACCTTCAAAATAACAAGCCAGATCCTCAGGTGGGGGATAAATCAATGTATTTCCACTAACTGGAAGGGAAATACGCCAGTTTACACTATTAGTGACCACCAGAGCCTAAAACCACTTCAACCTAAAAACAAAAGCAAAAACTATTGTTCACATTCATCCAGATGTCAGTGGAGTAAATGGAATTACACTAGCGATGACACAGCTCAATGTGATTAACTGCAACAGCCTGTAATTCTTAGATCTTACCCAAATAAATAATACAATCGGAATCAGAGATGCACACAAACTGAAATCTTGGAAATGGTGATCTCAAGGGGATTATGAAAAAAATACATATTTTGTCTGTTTTAAAAGGTATTTGTCACAGAACTATAACAGAACAAAAATTACAAGCTTCAAGTTGCTGAATCAATTTAATAAGAAATAATTTAATATAGCTGCACCTGCTCACACCACCAGGGCTACAGAGCTGTCAGGGTTCCTTTTATATTTCTGAGAGAAATACAACTCTGCTATAAAGATTTGCTCCAGGCCAAGAAGCTGCCATACCAGACCAAATTCATCTCTAGTGCAATTCTTTAGGATGTCAGTGAAATCACACCAGGACCAGACTGGTTCAACATGTCTAGGCACAACGCAGTTTTATTTTGAGAAAAGAAGAAATTTGGTGACTCTCACCGACCTAAATAGACGGCAGTGTTCAAACTTGCATCCACAAGTCACACTTAGAAATTCAGTTAGTTACTAAACCCGCAGAACTGCCCTCCACTATAACCTACTTATTCTAGGAGGTGAGAGGAGAGGGATCCCTTGCACAGTTCCTCCTCTGAACTCAGCGACCCTCAGAGATATCCCAAACCTAACAATTCCATGGATGAGAGGCCACACATGGCGCATCCCAGGCACATGTGGAGCACTTCCAGAACCTTGCATCACTACATGGGAAAGGTAGTCTCAAAAACTTTGTTTTCCTTACTTGCATGTTTCTTATTTTCACTTTGATCCTAACATTTCAGCACAGTTTAAAATGCTAGCGCCTACCCACTGGTAATCTCAAGGCTAATCAGTATCTTGAACACTTTTTAATAGCTGATAATGAGGCAGCAGATGGATTCATAGGGCACCGCATGCAAATTTTAAGTTCACAGGAAGTCTGGCCAAATGCACCGCTTACTGCCCAAGAACTCCAAAAGGGAACACAAAGTTTTACAAAATCTCATCATAAAAAAGATGTAAACATTTGTAAGATACCAAAACACATTTCCCCCCCACCCCATAATTTCCAGAAGGCTGGAGGGCTTGATTCAATCCTCACCAGATTTGAACCTTGTGCTCCAGATTTCACAAAAACATACCCACAACAATCCTGGGAAAGAACTAAAAGAAAATAATCATTTCCACCTAAGCCTTCAAATACATGGGGAATTTTAGGTAAACGAGAGGTGATTAAATGTTGACTGGGATAATTAGCAGGGTTTCGGTTTTACTGCCTCGGTGCAGGGAGAACTGACTACTGGAGCTTTTATGGGTCTCACATGATGGAGATCAGAGCGGAGCGTTTCAGCAGAGGACAGCACAGAGCAGTATTGTTTACCGGGTCACTCCTTTGGAGGTGCCCCAGAGAGGAAACCATTCACCCCCTCGCTCACAGGCACCACTTGCTGCAACATAGAGCTCAGCCATGGGCGTCTTGCTTTGCAGCCCAGCCCGTGCTCTGCTTACCAAAGCCGCTGGAGTCATAGCCTCAAGTCTTATTATCGTCCTATAAACCAAGCCTTATTACTACCTTAGGCTAAAATAATAATTACAATGCACACGAGGAAAACAGAGAGGCTCTAAAGTAATTAATGTTACTTGGTATTCAAGTTGGATCTTGCCTTGTGTTTACTGGTGATTTCTCACTAAGGTGCTATCTGCCTTCCTATCCCTTTATGCCTGCTTGGATACCATTTTGAGGCGGTAGTAGCTACTTATACCTGCCTCGAAAATGTAAGATAAGTGTGTGCTTTTTCCAAAACCTTTGTGTGATAGGAGAGGAGAAACTTGCTAGCAAAAAAAAAAGAAAATCCCAGAAAATACGACAGTGGTAGTACAAGCACTAAATAGCATCCTCTTATTTGAGGATTATAATGAGCTACTCTGTTAATCACCTCCAGCTTAGCTCTATGTATCAAAAGGCAATTCCACTTCGTCCTTAACTTGAATTCTAAGGACCCAGCTGTGATGAAATATTTCAGAGCTGTTATGCCAGAGGTCGGCATGACTATCAAAAGTGCTACAAGCCCTCGATAGATGAGCTGTGCTGCACATTTTTAATGGGCTATAAACCGCATGTGAAGTATTTGGACTTCAAGCCCAATTTACATTTAAAAAATGTCCTCATATTTGCAAACTTCAAATCTTAAAATATCAACTTGTGGTGGAGAAAGAGTTAAATTCCTGGAGGTAATTAAAAAAAAAAAAAGGTAGTAGGGCAGACGATCTACTTGTGCACATCAAGTTGCAGGGTTCCTGTAATAGCTAAATAGATGATTTACAGACCCAACTTCATCCTCGCACATTCTGTTAATAAATTATTAAAACTCCTGAATAGTGCTCAGAAAACCCAAAAACCGATTTTAGCTGGCCTCTTTGTACCTCATAGGATTGTTTAAAGCATAGCACTACAGTTTAGGGAGATCTTTTTAAAGAGTTTTCCTTTAAACACCAGCCTCTCCCTCTTACAGATTTCAAGACACTTCCCTCTACGCACGTATTCTTTCATTTGCAAACTGACCATACCTTTGTTCCAATTGCTTTCTATGCTCTCCTGTTGAGTAAATATTTAGTGTGGTCAGTGTTCATGAAGACACATTTCCCTGTGCACAACAGAGATGTCCTTCCCTCAAACAAAAGGACATTTTCCATTTAGCAATGCAGAAACCGTTAGGGACAATATTAAGTTTTATAAATTTTATGGACAACAGTCATCCAACGCAGCTTAATGAGGTACAAAATAAATTTACTTATTTTCATTATGTTTCCTTGGTTTAAAGTTACTTTAAAAACTCAGAAAAACAAGGATAGCTTTTGTCAGTGCTGATCAAAACCAATGAATTTAATCAAAACCAAATGGCAGCCTGGAACATCTTATCAAGAGAATTATTTCTTTGTGCGAGTGAAGCACTCTCTTATGCCTTCACTTTACAAGCAAGGCAAACCTGAACTTGCCCAGAAAGTTGCTGCTCACAGACCAACAACTGAGATCAATAGTCTTCACAGGCATGTAGAACAAGTGCAGATTTAAGGCCTAGATATGTTTCATATCCTTCCATAGCTGCATTATGAACTAACGTGCAAACATTGTTTTTCAAGAGTCTTCAGATCTGAATCTTACTTTGCAACGTTCTGCAAAAGTTCAGTTCTTTTCTCTTTGTTCAAATAATTTCCTTTTTGGAATTTCAGTATACACGTGTTAAATGCTGTTTTCATTGGAGTATATTTAGATAGAAAATACATATACTTACATATATATTTATATATAAAATATATATCCTAGAAAAGGTTTAATACTGTGCAGGTACTGATACAGGAACATTAGAAACATTAAAAACATACACCGTCTCAGAGAGATGTCTGACAACAAAAAGGGATCATTTCTGTCCAGTCTTCTGAATTCTACCCACTTGAAGGAGATCAAACTCCAAACATTTTTGAGATAACTTGCAAAGGCACCTTCAAGAATTTTCAGTTAGAAACACCAGTGTAGTTATGCACTACCACATAATCACTCTAACTAACCCAAAATTCCTGGTATTAAAACAGATCTTTAAGAAAGTTCTTAACTCTTGAGATAACAGATTTTAAGGGTTGAAATGGTTAATTATGCTTTTGAAAACATGTCTTATTTTTAGTTTGTGAACAACTTCATCTGAACTTCAGTTCTGGAAAAACAATGGGACCAGGAATCCAGCAAGCTTTTTATAAATATCAAGATTATAACAAGCAGATGAGTAAAAACCAACCAATTCTAAATTTGCAGATGGCAACTTTTCTCTCAAGGCTTGAAAAGCTACAGGCCCATGGGATTTTCCTTCTGCTTTGTTCAGAGATGTAAATCCACAGCTGGAGCACCAACACTTCAGGAAAGAAGTGTTGGAGAAAATCCAGAGCAAGAATGTTATCAGATCTAGAAAACATGACCTACCAGGAAAGGAATTGGGTTTGTTTAGATTTAGAGAAAACTGATATGAGGTGATAACCAATTCCAAACAAGAAAAAGGTAACAGCAATGAAGCAGAGAAGAAACTCTGCCATTTCTAAGAGGATAGGATAAATAGTAAAGAAGTCAGGTTGCAGCAAAACATTGGAAGAACGTTCTGTCCCTAATGAGAATGAGAATGGATTGGAGGGAAGCGCTGGGGCACAGCACCACTAACTGCGTGTGAGGAGCTCACGACACCAACGCCTTGGGAACGATGCGCTTGTACGGAGCCCTGTTCAAGACAGGCAGATGGACTAGGATGGACATGGGGGTGGCACGAAGCTCAGGAGCCAAACAGCAAAGGGAGCACAAAGGCGCCTCCAGAGGGATGCCTGCAGCCGGAGCACGTACTCCACCAGACACAGGGTGATGCAGGTACCCAAACAGCCAGGGACAAGGCAGCGTTAGTCTGCATGTGCAGTGACTCATGGCACAAGCCAACAGGAAATCAGGCTTCTTCAAACCAGCCTTCCTACCTCTGATGCTTGAGGACCTGTTTCGCTTTCTTGTTTTTTTTTTTCCCTCATGTGTCTGCTGGGTGGTTTGATGCCCAAAAGCCCTGGCAGAAGCCATGTGGGCATGTCTGATTTGAAGGAGGAGAGGGCTGGGAGGAGGGGGCTTGCCCTCCTGCTGCTGTCCCGCAAGGAGCCTGGAGCCCGGGCTACTCAGCTGCCTCCCTCTGCTTCGTGAGCTCCCCGGAGCTGTGGCATTGCCCACATCACACCCAGCTTTCTGGAGCTCTCTCTGGGCTGATTAAAGTAAATATGAGTTTGTGGAAACTTTGGATTTTCCTAAGATTTTATGGTTTTTTTAAATACATGTCAGTTTAGCCCTAAATGACAACAAAATCAGTACTACTATTGCCACCAGTATAGAATTCATGTGTACATCTCCATGACGGGTCAGTTTATTTCTGCCTGAGGAAACCAACTGGACAAAAGTCACGACACGTCCAAAGGCACAAGGGGAGCTGCTTGGTGAGTCCCAAGCCCCCAGAAAACGCCAGGTAGGAGCCTCTCCTAACAAACCAAGCAGTGTATGCCGCGAGAGCTTAGCTGAGGCAGCTAGGTATTGAAAGGGGCCTTTTGTACAACATTCCAATTTTCCCAATCAAAAACAAACTAAAGCTTCTATAATGCCAGTTAATGCATCTCTGCAATATTTCAGCAACTCATGGGCAATATGCTCAAGCCTTTTCTTTTTCTTAAACTCTGATTTTAAAAGAAAAAAGATTCATACTATGGATTTTGTAGCTGGATATTTTTAAGGACTTTTAACACTCTTTGAGGAGCTCAAATAGCATTAATTTCAGCAAAATTTCAGAGAGAAATATTTAAGCAATTTTATATATAATTTAGTTTTATGAGGAAAGGATATAACATTGTACTAAGAATAAAAATGGAAATCATTAACAGAGCTTCCAAGGGTGAAAGCATTAACTTATAATGACTTTATTGCAATTTTGTCACAAGTTTCACTTATCAGCAATTATTCCCTCTAAGCAGATAGAGAACCAGGAGAGAGAAGATGACCATTTCTAGGATAAAGTATTCCTTTACAACTCAGCCAGACTAATTCAGCCATTCATTTTTGCCATTGAAATGAAATAAAAAGAGTTTTTTTCTCTGAATGCATGAACACTTCAGGGAGAAATTCTGATGCTGTGCTTTTCTGGCCATCAAAAAGTTGCATACAACGATGCTTCCATATGCTTCCTAGCGTACACATTAATCTTATGTCAACTGAACAAGTCTGACTGGTTTGACTTAACCGTTTGGGGTATTTTTCACTATGAATTCAGCTTGTGCACTGCCTGCAAGTGCTTGCTTCGGATTTCTCTTTGAGCTCTGTGGAGGAATGACATGAAGGGTCCATCTAGAGCTGCAGAGCATCTGTGAGAAGCAGCTGAATGGTTTTTGGACTGGATTCATTATGCAGGGGCTGAACTGAGGCAGTACTTCCCTCCCTTCAGCTGGAGCGCATAAACTGTGCATAAAGGCAGAGGGAAGGCAGACCTTGGCAGGCCAGGGTGCAAAATAACCCAAATGCTTAACACTGATAAAATGAGATTTTCTTTCAAATGCAACTCTACTCCTCCCACTTAAAAATATTTCTTTTTCTTCCATGAAAATATATAACCTATGAGGAAACTACTGAACAAAACATTAGTTAGACCTTCAACAGTAAGCAGCAATTAGGCCTGAATATGAAATTAGAATTACATGAACTATTTCTAAAAAGAAACTACACCTTTCCTCAGCCTAGTCACTTTGTACTTATGGAAATAGATAATTCAGCAATGAGTAGGCTGATACAGGGGAATTTTCCTTTTGCAAATGACTTTCCTCTCTCTGCTTTCTTTATGCAAGTAAGAAGAATATTTCATATCACCACTGATGACCTATATATTTGTGCCCCAAAAGCTGTATTCTTGAGAAGTAATTACTATTGTAAGGATGATGAGTCATTGACTCCAAGCCATTTTTCTTTTCCATTAGTTTTAATTACACACAGATTACTAAAATTATTTCAAAGGGCTCTTCTTTTGAGTAAGGATCCAAATAGATTCTGATTGCAACTGTCTCAAAATCTATGGCATTGTCTGAGTTTCGTTGGCTCGCCAGAACACCTTCTGCAAATGCTGTCAGCTTTAAACCATGCAAAATTTCAAGCTGGCACCCCAGAGCAGTGTGCAAGTGCTTTTCAGGGGCTATCCATTCCTTAGGGTCTATCAGGTACAGCAGTTACCACCTTATCAGCAGATAGGTGAATCTGAACATATCAGTGGTGACTCCCCAGCCCATTAAGGTCACACCTGCCTGAGAAGCACCTCCTCGCACACACGATGCTCAAGTGGCCGCGGGTGCCCTAGGTGCAGTGCTCGTTTACTCCCAGCTGCGTTCAATTATGAGGCTGCTCCTAGGAACTAACCCAGCTCAAATTCTGCCCTGTGCTAGTAACTAACAAAGAGGATTCTAAATATGACTTGGCTCTCAGTAGCATGAAGAATACGGAACATCATGATTGACTTGCTTTTCCTAATTATCAACATGCAGCAAAGGAAGGATAAAATATTTAGCAGCTCTCAGGAGAAACCATTCTTCCTGCAACTGCAGAAGGTGGCTGCACAACAACCCAGCTGCTGCCTGCTGCAGTGGGAGCAGGACATGGACCTAGCACTATCTGAAAGGATCATTTACGGATGGCAACAGCAATATCTCCTAGCAGCACAACACTGTATCGTGTTTAGCCCAGCTGTATTCCAGCTGGGACTCCTCTAGGGCAAGACCTGCTGTTTTGTGAAGTGCAATTATTAACATTTCACCCTTTCCCCGATTATCCAGCTTTGAGCAGGACGCGCTGTCACGAGGGGGGCTGTCCTTGCCCACGAGAGTTACAAGCGCAGGACAGGCCAAGTGACTTGTGCCTGCTGGAGGACAAGTCTTCAGCACCAAAAACCCAACTTGCTGCTGCTCTGGGGAAAAACACAGCACAACAGAAAAACTGCTCCCCAGACAGGAGACCTGTAGGCAGAGGAGAGGCCCCCGAGGACGGAGCCTGCGGGCGCAGCGTTGCTTGGGCATGCATGTGGCGCCTGCCTTTGTCAGTTCACTCCAATTTGTCTTGCTGCCAACACTAAATATGTCTAAACAGAAAATAAAAATGAGAATATGTATCCATTAGGAAAATGGGCTTTTTAGCAACAAGACTGGAGGGGAAAAAAAAGGCAACAAATATAGACGCAATTCTTGCTTAAATTTAACAACTGTGTATCTCTCCAACGCCTTCATGTCTGTCACCTAATGGAGGCCCAGCAGGGATCGAGGCTTCACAGGGCACGGTGCCTTCCAAGTAACTCCACTAGTTCAAAACTACATTCCAACAGCCCCAGGAACTTCGGCCCTGGCTTTCCTTGAGCTCGGATGGGTGTTCACCTGCCCCACCCCTCCATACACATCATTGTGCAGCCTGGACCTGGCTACAGACACAAGTGACCTGGATGCCTTTTTCTGCAGCCAGCCATCGTGGGTACGTAATGGTGCTTCTGCCACTATTTCAGTCTCATCTACCTGGGAGTATGTGAATTATGTAAACGCAGTCAATGGTTTTCATATGTGCAAACAGACAATCTCTTCTTTGTATTTTGCTGCAACTACCAACCCACAGCATCCCTGAGCATGACTGGGTAATTTTTAACCCAAAACCCAAACTGCAACTATTAATACCACGTACCACATATTATAAATATTAGAATTAGGTATGTCCTTGATCTCTTGTGTGTTACTAGCTTCCTGCTGGGACCTGTGACAGACCTTGCAACAAGTTGCTCTGTCTAGACACGGCCCTGAAAGCATCCACTTGCCCAATTCCCTCAGCAGCCCCAGTTTTCTAGTGGTGCCCGTGTCACATGCACTTTAGAAAACCACCTTCAGTCCTCCAGGCTCCTAACTACGCTATTTCATTCCTCTCAAATGACTAACTGGTTTTCTACTACAATCTTAAATTTCTCTTTCTCTTAAAAAAAAAGTTTTCAGGATGAAAAGTTATTTTCCACAATGGCTGCAAAAACATGAGTGTTCATTCTAACAGCTTTGAGTGAGGTGGGAAAAGGGACAGAAAACCACCTGCTTGAACAACTTTATATAAGTTCAGTCAGGAAAGGGAAAACCAGTGCTATTTGAAGGGTGGTCCAGCATCTGACTAGTCCATATGTAACATAAAACTTTCGTCTATATAAAAAATGTTTTATATAATGATTTAAGTATTCTGTTAAAAAGGTACAAAAAAGGCACAGTTAAGTAAAAGGTTCATTCATTTACTCAGGTGCATTTGTTTAAACAAGAAATAGCCACAGGATTAACTCTTTCCCTATACTAAGTAGAACGGCAAGTTTTGCAACTTGCAACATCCAAAGGGCCAAAGATGCCCCTGAGATTCCACAACCAGCAGCTTTTACCCTTCAAGTCTACCTGCTCTCTGCTTCGGAGCTGTCATGCAGCCACTGCTTCATGCCAGGGCAATGCACGCACACACACACACACACACACACACACACACACACACACACACACACACACACACACATTATCTCAGACTTATGTATACATTGAAAGAGTGAAATTGTAGTTCAAAGTCATTTTACAAATTAAGAAACTCTGCCACCATCTTTTACAACTCTCTTTAAAGCAGCTACCTTTGGATCCTACCTTTAGAGAACGGGACATTGCAAATGCCTCATACTGATCTAAAAAGCTGATTTGATACCAGGCAGAATCAAAAGAAAACATTTTATTCAGTGTCACTACTGAGCTACAGCCCTGGACTCTGATCCTGCCAACACAGAGCCATTTCATAGATACCAAATAATGAGGCCAAGTTTCCCAAAGCTCTCCCATCTCCACGAGCCCTGGAGAGGCTGGGAAGTAGGGGAGTGATAGCACAAGGATGCTCCTGTGCAGAGGCTGTGTTTTCCTGGTGACAGGACACAGACAAAAAAAAAGACAAAAAATGAAAGGGGGAAAGCACAGAACCACAGCCATCATTAGAGCTGGGGTTTAACCCCACGTTTCTAGCCCTGTTCTGACTTACTCTGACTAAAATGGGAGAAACCAATCTGTGAGGTCAGATAGGAGTCGGGGTCCATGTTGACTAGTCACGGCATGTGCGATGGTTGTTCTCATTACAAGCCAATACCAGAAACCTCACCCAATGTATTTACATGTAGCAAAAAATCAAAGTAACAATTTTGTGTCCACGTGCAGCAGCTGTCAAGTATAAATACATTAACTGTTTTTGTTTTCCAACTGCTAGTACTTGTGTTATGGGCAAATTACCTGCCAAATGAAATTTTAAGTCTGCCTTGTTTATCTATATACTACAAAGGAAGCCTCCTAATGTAGGGGAGTGAGCCTGACTAATACAGCCCTTCTACACTTCATCTTCTTCCATTTCACGCTGCCCTCCAACGCCCGCAGCTCCCCAGGTGGGGCGCACGCCGGCACCAGCCTCACTCTGCAGCATGTCTTGTACCGATAATGCCAGATCGATAGCCTGCATTTGGTCCGTAAAGGAAAACTTACTTCTGACATCTCCAACTGCATTCTCTGAAAAAAAAAAAAAAAAAAAAAAAAAAAAAGAATCTTTTTTTAAGCACCAGGACTTGCATCTTCTACCAGGGAGCAGAAAACACTCTCTTGCTGAGAGACAGGAACAATCCCACACTGTGACAATCTTTAATTGCTAAACACTAAGTAAAACCTACAATGACCAACTATGGCATTTTCAAAACCAAATACAATCGTTCCGCAGTTATTGCCTGTTGAGGAAGCAATTTCTGCCTTAAGCTCTGACTTACATTTCCAGTCTATTTCAACTCCTTGTTCACTGGAGTTTAATCCTGCTTCAGGAGGTGTCAATTTTCCACAAAAATAACTTAGCTGGCAACCATTAGGGTTGTGAATTCACTGGACGCTGATGAGAGTTACAGAAGAGATGGCATAGTCCAGCCAACAGAAAACAAAATGGATATAAAAAACCTAACAGCAAGCCCAAGCCTGGCACCTAAAGCTCATAATTTACTGGCCTCTGAAGATCTCAAATTCAACAGAAACCCCAATTTCAGAGCCCGCTGTCCTACCTGCCACAGCACTCCTTGCTGCCCCCCGCTCACCATTCACAATTTGTAGGCAATCGTCTCTCTCCCTGCCTGAAGGGCAGCTTGTGTATCCCAAGACTTGCTGTTACTTTCAGCCTCAGGGACAGACCCACGTGCCCTTCTGCACAGGCTGTCCCAAGGAGGCCGCATTCCCACCAGGCAGCCTGGGGCGGCAGTGCCAGGACTGCCCTGGCCTCCCCAGGGGGAGGAAGGAAATCAAAGCCCGAGCTTGGAAGGCTGCTCTGAAGGCTCCCTACCTAGGGCACCTCTCACTCAGCACAGCCACTGCAGCCAGAGCTACTTCCTAGAAAGTGCCTGTCAGGCCAACCCTACCCAAGCAAAGCAGCCTGGGCTGGGGATTTTCACTTCTCTCTGCTCAATCACAGCTGGGACTAATGTCCCACTCTGTCACATGTGGAGTGGGGAGGGAAATCAGAGAGGCCCAGAGAGGATTTTCAGAAGGCTCTGCAGAAATGAGAAGGTCCAAAAGAAAGAAGAACCATCCAAGCACAAAAGAGAAAGGGAATGCAAGGAATGCCCCTCGCTTGGGACCCTTTCACCTCCTGTTGTGCTGCCATTGGGGGCTGTAACCCATGTACTGTAACTTATTTCAGGGTATGTTTTCCTGAGAGGACTCCAGGCGAGCCCAAGAAGCCCTGGGCAGTTGTGGCAGCTGCACGTTGGCCACGCTGCTCCTGAAACGCCACAAGTGCTGCAGTGGCCGGCTCAGTTCTTCTCACCACCATGGGCAGAAATACCTCCCCAGGAGCACCCGTATTTGTTAGATTGC
This sequence comes from Nothura maculosa, assembly GCA_032353885.1. Taxonomy (NCBI): domain Eukaryota; kingdom Metazoa; phylum Chordata; class Aves; order Tinamiformes; family Tinamidae; genus Nothura; species Nothura maculosa. The sequence goes on along the minus strand of JAUBOD010001069.1, from coordinate 571,625 downwards.
AAGGGCTCTGAAGGAGAAAGGGGTAAGGTTTTTCAGTGTTTCCATACAGTTTTATCATGCTAATTGAGATCTTTAGGAGTTATTTTTGCAGCAAATACGACAATACACTTCATTCTACAAAGTCTCTGGGGGAAGGACTGTGCACAGGCAATCCCAGCAATGGTCTTCGATGAAAAACAAAAGTATCAGAATACCCTGCTAAAGCTGATATTTTTCCTGTCTGATATAAATACAGTGCTTCCAGCATAAATGTTTTCTCAATATCTAAAGGCTAGACACTATCAAAATCTATATCCAGAAAAAGTCAAATTTCTTGCATGCACTCAAGTCTTGCAAGAAAATATTGTGACAAGCTAAGGAAAAGATAAAAAGATTTGAATCATTCATACTTTTAAAATACACCATTTGCCTTTTCAAAATTACCTTTTCAAAATTACCTCTGCTTTCCAGAGTGTTGGCTGCACACGGGAGTTCCGCTAACGGGTGCTTTTCTGGCTGGCCAAACGCGGCACTGCCTCTCCAGCATGTTTCAAATTAGAGGCTAAGGGAGTTCCATGCTGATAGCTGAGATCTTAAACTTTACAATTTAATTTGCTACCACAAAACACCATTAAAAACCCACATTTTTGAAATTCAAGTTTTTCAAGCTTTTAAGTCCTTGAACTATAAAAAAACCTATTTAAGCTAGAGGAATTTGTGGACTACATGGTAAGCAGCTGTCAGAATGGTATATCTCACAGAGAGCTGACTATCAATCTAGTGGTGTTCCCAGTGAATCTAACACTAAGAAAAAGATCAGAGCCCTCTTAATACTTCTCCTTGAGACACTGACTTCCTATCTGATTACTTATGCTTTCCTATGCTTTACTTTGCCTAGCTGTGATATCCCCTCCCAGAACTGCTGAGAAGCTCAATCAAGCTGTTATCCAGTGCCAATAAAATGCTTAGAAAACCTAGGAAAATGTAGTTGACTTCAGTATTTTTATTATTATTATTAAATATAGGAAAAAGCATGACCCAAAAAGTGAATGATCCAGGAAATGATCCCGGGGGGGGAGGAATAAAGTATTTTGGCTTTTTTCTTCAGGCTAGCAGTTGGTTTCCTTACATGACATTTTAAAATTTTTATTTAAAAATATATAAATAGAAATTGGTGTTGAACATTATAATACAAAGAAGCTTGGCTCTTGGTAGAGCAACATTATGATTTAGATCCAAGGACATTTATTTTTCACATTGAAAGTATTTTTTAAACAGCATTTCCTGGCTCAATCTCACTGTGAAACAGAGATGGGAGGGCAGATAAGCTTATGAGACTTTAGATCAAGAGAAATGTTATACATTTGTAGTCAGAGCTCAAAAGTTGTTTCATTTGTTATGCATGGGAGATGTTGTATTACATGCTACATTTTACTAATCCATTTTCTTTTCAAAATTGAATATAATTGTTATTTTCTGACAGCACATTTGCAATTTAATAGATAGATTTACTAGTCATATGGACTTACAATAACAAATTCTTCCATTTTCTTTCCCTGACTCACTTTTCTGCCACATTGATTTATTTCTGTTTCACAGCTGTGCCTACCAAATCATTCTTGCTCTCACTTTGCACTTTTCCACTTCTTTCTGCAGCTGATTCAGACTAAAACAGAATTTTTCTGGAAACATGAAATTAAAGAATCCTCACAGCAAGAATATGATGCCCAGAGAAGAAGAGAATTATTTATCTAAAGGAAAAAGTTTATCTAACTGGCAGAGGCTCAAATTTAGAAAAGTTAAGCAGTTCTCAGTTTAACTTCTATCACCTATAACCATTACACAGCGCCAATTAGCTGCCCGTGGAGATTCTCCCAAAGATTTTACCCATCTGTGTTACTTATAGCAGTAACCATGTAACCTAAAGTTAACCTAGCTTAGTAACTACTAAGCTAAGTAATAATATTTTGGTTATATAGTCACAACCCCCAAATATCCTACTTTAAAAATTAGTATTGCTGCTGTGAAAGTGGCAAAAGAAAAACTTACTAGCACAAATATTATTCAAAATAAGAACCAATCCAAATAAATAATCAAAACCAGATCAAAACAGACAGTGAACAAACGAATGCTGAAGGCTGACTAAATCAAATTAGCAAGTAAAATGTGAAAAAATATGGGAGCCCATTGCCAGCTCCAGCCTTTATGTGGCTGCTGAGGGCGCTGGAGACGTAAAGGTTCACGGCATTCTTGAATTTGGAAAGCTAGTTCAGCCCTGCTCCAAATCCTACAAATAGCCTCCCCTTCACGGGACTCAAAAAGGCAGGGCACAGAATGAAACTGTAGCTCTGTATTTACGTATTAATTACTGAGGAGTTCCTTAACCTTGGGACATATCCTAGTTGGGCATTCTAGAATCTCTCGGAGAGGGAGCTGGGCACAAACGGCCTGGCTTGTTCGCCCGCTGTGTTTTTCTCCATGGCTGCTCTGGGCAGCACCCATCACAGGCCAGCACTGACAGCTGAATGTCCAATTACAGGGACACTGGAGGTGCAGCCCAGCTGCCAACCATGCAGAGATTTGCAGTGATAACAATTACGCTTAAAAGCATCTCTACACGTTTGAATGCTTTTACACATTCTCCTTTTACTCTCTATTTATTATTAATGGCATCTCAACTAATATCAAGGTCCCAGCATGTCTGGCACGGCAGGCACACAGAGGGCCAGCAAGCTCTTGCTCTGAGGAGTTTACAGGCTAATTCTAAATGTCAGCAGATGCAGGGTGAACATTGTGAGCTCTTCTGCTTTTCATCAGGAAATTTAACTCAAACAGGTAACAATTTTTAACCAGATGGAATCAACTACACATAAATCACGTACCATAGGCTAGACTATGAGTATATCCTCGTATATAGTTTATATACTGAGGTGACAGTGGCCACTGGCGATATAGATAATAAGATCCCAAAAGATTCAGGGCTCTACCGGTAACCATCTGCATGGAGATTTTGCAGGCAAAACAGGGAATTTTGTGCTATTCAAATAAGTCACTATATGTTTACATGTAAGTATATTTTTAACTCCATGCCAATTCACTTAATATGTATGCTTGGCACAAGAATCTAATGGTATTGTATTTTGCACTTCCTTGCATTTTCAGATGTCATTTAAAATCAACCATAAACAGGCTATATAACGTCACATTAATGCAGCTGGGAACTGATCACAGGTGACTATTACAGATCTCCCCAAAAAAGGATTTTGCAGCCATAACCGATACAGTTTGCCCACCTGGGGGCTATGCTGACCAGCTGCCAGGAAGCTGGGGCCTTATCAAGTTGTCACCCAGTGAAAACTCCCCTCTGCGGGGGCACAGGCTGCAGACCTCAGTCCCTGTGCTGGAGGCAAGAGAGCGGCAGGCTGCCGTTTGAGGCCCCGTCGTGAGCTGGTCTGCAGCAAAACACTGGGGCCCACACTTGGGAGAACAGCAGGTGAGTGTGAGGAAGGGAGAGCTACTGTGGAAGACCCAAACTTTGGGGAAGAGGCTGCTATAATGCAGAGAAACTCTACAGGAACCTTGGGCACTGACCGCAAACTGCCCTGTGGCACCAGAGGCTCATGGAGGCCCTCTGGGGGCTCTGGGAGCGTCTCTTGTGCAGAACCATGCGAAGAACCAGAGCCTCTGCTTGCCCTGGTTTGTAAAGGGTGCAAGAGATGGGGAGGGCGGCGTGTTCCACCAGAGCAAACTAGTGTCACGGGGGACTCGTCGCCCCTCATCGCCTCAAGGTCAAGAGCTAAATTTACCAATGTGAGATACAGAATCACAGGTGCCACTTCCAGCATTTTACAGAGAATGGGTGTGTAAAGTTCAGATTACCACAAGCACATGCAGCTGTTTTAGGCAGCATGAAGTACCTAGCAACCTGCCCACCACCCACTTGTGTCCATGCAGAAGAAGAGTTATTTATTGCACCAAACTGGGGGAATGGTTGTGTCAGCTAAGGAACCCTGGGCTTGCAAATCTTTAGTTCTCTCTAGAGGATTCACAAACAAACTCATAGGACGAGACCAATGGTGTGTCTGGTTCTCTAATTTCCAAGCCCTACCCAGACCAGCTTTGCCTGCTTTCCACAGTCAGGATGCCCAACACTACTCCAACCCTTTGCTATGCAATGAGAGTGCTCCAGGAGAGAGATCTCTTGCCTGGAGCATTACAGTGCTTGTATATCACAACACATCTCTGCTGGCTACAGATAGTGCAGGGACCAGATCCCTTCCTGTTTTCATTTTCTCAGATTCTCAGACAAGCCTGTGAAGGCTCATCAGGAAGGTCTGCAAACCCTTCCAGAAGTACTCGTCACCGAGGCCTCCTGCCTTGCACTGCAGAGGCTGAAGGAGAAGCTGGTGTTCCTGCACGCTGAAGTCCTCCTGCATGGCACATAAAGGGCAGATGTTTACAGACACTGAGGCCTGGAAATCCAGATCGGGAAGGAAGGTATTGTTCTGCTGTAATAACACAAATGGGGGATGCAGCTTCCAGCACCAAAAGTTCAGAAAACCATGTTGCTATTGAAAAAAACTCTCTCAGATACTTAGTTGAAAAGATTAAAAGCTGCCTGAGAGTGGAATTGGACAATTAATGCTTTAGGATGCAATTTAGTCAAACTCCAACCTCCTTTATACTGCAACCACAAAAATATAATTACGACTCAGTGGAAAAGCATACTGTATTTCAGACTGCCCTGTCCTCCACAGCAAAGTCCTTAATAGAAGGCCTGTCACTCCCATCAGACTTGGAAGAATGACGTACCAGGACTGAAGGAACCCTAAGCATCTCTGACTACCTAAAAAAAGGTAAAATACTCCCTTAGAAAAAAAAAACCAAAAAAACCACTGCAATCGGTTAAAGAAGACCTTTGATGATGAGACAGCTGAACTTGGCAGATTCCACTCCCTCCTAGATGCCAGGTAGAAGGGATGAGGCTTATATCCTTGAAAGGCAGACTAATAACTCGGATTATAACTCCCTCTTCCTAGGTAACATCAGGGTTAGGCAGCAGATGCCAAAAGCAAAAGCAGATCTGAGAATGGCTTGAGAACTTACTGCAGGGAACTTACCCAGTCTGTCCTGCAAATGCTTTCAGGTGTTAGGGCAGGTCAAAGGAGAGGGCAGTGTGTACGTAGGAGGTGGCAACACCAAACTAAAAGATGGCCAAGCAGCAAAGCAGCAACAAAGGATGAAATTTCAAAAACAAGACGGATGTTTTCGAGCTCCCCCACTATATTTGTGAAAGTTATTTTCTAAGAGCTCCCTGCCCGTGCTGTAGCTCTCAGGACAGCTCACTGCCATCTCCAGGACTATGTGCAGTTTCACTGCAGAGCACAGGAGCTGCGAGGGATGTTGCACAAAACCAGAGAGCGGAGCTGCATTCTGGGGCCTGCTGATGCAGAATAAGGAAGCCACAAGTGGCTTCTTGCTGCCCTGCACCCTCCGCTGCATCGGTTAGGAGCTGGCAGGAAACCTCCTCCTGGGGCTTGCGCAGGCTTTCAGCGTACTCCAAGTAGGGGAAGGGCAACTTGGCTCGCAACAGCACATGCCTGGCCGGCTCGCTCTTCTTCTTTAGATAATGCAGCTTACAAAGGACCGTCTGTGGCGAGTTGGGGCTAGCTGAGCACAAATTGGATAATGGGGACCCCAGGATCCTGCACGGAGGCTTTTGGGGCCGGGCAGAGCCAGTTGTGTCCGGGCTGACTTGCTGTCAGTTTCCCAGTGAGACCTACAGACAACCCAACACTTTGAAAGGCAGCCCAAGCCACGGAGGAGCCCCCATGCTATAAATAGCCTTAGGAGCAGGCACATCATAGCTCTGCTGAGCCCAGGAAACGGCCATTAGCCACACGGAGCAGAGTTGGCAATGCATAAAGGTTTTGCTTAATACGCTGACTGATTTCACAGGAATATTAATGAACAATGGAAAAACAAATATATTCACATCCACACACAAGAGCACAGCTGGAAAAGATGTTTGGCTTAATACCACAAACTAAAGAAAATGTCATATCTTGTCAGTTAGTGCACAGTCACTGTGGAGCACCGAATATTTCATTTCTGAATCCTATTCCAGCAAAGTTGTTTGGATTTGTGGAGAGCTTGGCCCTCCCACTTGGATTTGCATGATGAGGAGTGCTTTGCACGAGGCGCGCATTTCTCAAAGCAGGTCCCCCCTTGCTGTCTACGCACAGCACATTGGATTATTAAGTGAAGAACTTCTCTATAAAAAGCATTCCAAGATCAGAGCAGCTAGGCCTTGTTTGCTCCGTCTGGCCTTCCTCATCTAATAGTGTCTTTCTCCCATAGTTTTAGTATCGTAATTTTTGCAAACAACTATTCTTAGGGCAAAGACTAGGAAATGTTCTTTCCAGGCATTTAGCGCTGAATCTTTATCTGTGTCTATGAGCCCACTGAGAGTTTCACATAAATTCCAATTGCTTTTCCACTTCCCTCTTTTTTCCACTCTTGAAGACGGTTGTTGCATAAAGCACTGTAGGATTCTATTATACTTGGTGTTTACTTTCTCTGCTATATAAATTATCCTTTTCTATCTGGTACTCTTTTGCTTTGAAAGATTTACTTCAACGGGGTGAAAGGAGAAAGCAAGTTTTGAATATGCAAGCAAATACTTTACCTAGACAATGGCAAGAGCAGTCCACAAACTCGCATCCAGAGATGGCAATCAGAAATAAAAGGAACAGCATGTGGATAATAAACCCCACGTCTTGCTAGGCACATCAAGGGGCTGCTGCAACCTCGGGCCTGTGGCCACAGAAGCCCAGATCAGTCGAGGCCAGCAGAGCAAGCTGAACTGCTGGATCTGCTGAAGTCCTGAGCACTGAGTTCCCCAGACTAGGACCTGTCCTCTTATTTTCTTTCTTGATTGATGTTTTAATGTTTAACTTCACTTTGCTTTTTGCTGTTTGTAAATGAACACTAGCTAACTATTTTGTTACAATCCTAAGGATGGCTTTGTTTCATGTGCAAAGCAAACATGCAGGGAAGGGGGTGATTAAGGCAGAACAGGTAAATGTTTTACAGAGATAGCTAAGCAGCAAAAGCACAACAAAGCATGTGGTTATTTATATGCCGAAAATCTAGATACTCGCTTCATCCTCCCCACCAATCTTCTTTTTTGTTCTTTTTGTTTGAAATTTTAGGCAAAAAAACCACCCATGAATGTTCTTGGCCCTAAGTAAGTTCACAGTGGCCAATATTTCAAGAAGTTGCCAGCAGTGAGCAGGCTATGCAGGTTACCCGTACTGCCTCCAGGAACTATGACAGAGCATACAACCCACCAGCCCGGGGGTAATTTTTCACCAGCTGATATATCTGCAGGACATTAGTAGAAGAACATATTGCTGCTTTTCTCATGGCAACAGGAGTAACACCTGGAAAGGTGTTTCAGAGGCATAAAAATGCTGTCATTGGGATCAATCTGTAACTCAGATTCTCAGCAACTCCTGAAACAGGAGAACACACTATTTCTTTGAGTGCTCACCCAATAATTGACCTGGAAGTAATGGAAATTAAGGTGAGTCTAACTTGAAGTTAAGGATCTGTGTCCAATATTGTCATTAATATCTGTACATCAGGCCATTAGAGTGAGGGAAGATTTCTCATCTACTTTGCAGAGGAAGATGACCTCATCACTCCAAGTGCAAAGCACTGGGAAAAGAGTTTGGATAAACCCTTCACCATACAATAAGTGAGGCTCTTGCGCACCTGTGGCCTTGACCCCTTCTGGGTGGACGCGTGCGGGAGCTGAGCCTGTTCAAAGGCCTGCTGAGAGAGACAGGCCAGCAAGGTGTCCATAGTTGTTCCTTGGCTGCCTGGGATGCCCGGGGGCTCTCCGACAGCTGGAGCCGCAGTCCCCGCTACTCCCTGCTGTGGGCGGGAGCCGGGGCCCGCACAGCCCTGCACGAGAGGCCTGGCAGCGCCCCAGGGCTCGCAGGGGGCACGGGGGCAGCAGGGCCTCCCCATGGGGCAGCCTGCGGCGCGCACGAGGCGCCGCTCGCAGCTCGGGCCCAGCTAGCGCCTCCCCAGGCCATCTGCGCGCGCGGGACGGGCCATTGTGTGCGAGCAGCGACCCAGGCGTGATCTCTCTCTGTAGGAAAGCTACCCGCGAGATAAAAGAGATTTTTTTTCCCCCTAAATGGCGAAAGTAATTATGAGGAGCAAGCCCTTACCAAGCTATTTATTGCACTTCCAAATCTAAGGGGTTTTCCTGTCTCCTCTCAAAAGAAGTTTCCAAAAAATCCTCACTGTTCCTATCTGTGATGGGTTATGGGAGGAGAGAAAGCACAGGGCAGGCAGTAAATTAGCCTGCTAGCTGATCCAAAGGCCATTACCGAGTGTTTTTCATTATAAGTATGGCTTCACTAATTTCTGCAATGCATCGCGGGCTATTTCTGGAAACTTTTAAAAAGCACCAGGCTTCTGCATTTTAATGCTTACCAGTGTAGTTATTTCAGTTTATTAAACAAAAAAGGGGGAATCTGCTCAACTGCGGATAGCTTGCACGTCACAAAAGGACTAAGCCAGTGCAAAAGCAGCCAAGCAGGGACACTATTTAAAGTCCAACACGAAGAAAACCTTTCCAACCTCTTACACCAATTAGGATAATCCAGGTCTTTTGATGTTAAAATCCTCAAGAATCATATGGAAATCATAAAAAGCTCAGCATTTAAAACAGATTTAGAATGCAGATAAAATCATTTTCCTTCTGAATATTTCCACCAGAGCTGGAGGCACCATCAGCTACAAAACTCTTTGCGAAGCAGCTCATGTCCCTTGCAACTGCAGCAGTGCAGCCTTGGGCCTGGGGAGCTGGAGGAGACTGCCCGCCCGTGAAGGCAGGCGCAGGGAGACAGGGAGCCCCGGGGCTGCCGGCCCGGGCTGCCCCCGCTGCTGCTCTGGCCGGCGGCAGAGCCCAGCGGCGCCGCGAGCTGCGCGGGGGGCAAGGGCCTGCGCCCCGCGGGGGCCTGGACTGTCTGCTCCTCAGGTGACTGTTCCTCTCTGTGAAGGCCCATCTCCCATAGAGAGAAGATTAAAACAGCGGGCTTAAAATCCATGCAGTGAGTTATCTGTAAGCGAAAAGCACTTCCTTTTATTTGGCTGTATCTGAGACATTCGTACAGCACTCTAAGTTTTTGGCTTCCAAGGAAAATCACGGCAAGAATTCTGTTTGCCTTGATAGTTCAACAAAGGCCAAGGGCAGGAAAACGAGGGCTGTGCCGCAGGCTGCAGAATTGCAAGCAAGAGCTGGAGAGCCATTTCATAGTCCTCAAATTAATCTCCAACCAACTATTTTCTCTATAGAATCTGACACAGCAAAATAAAAACTCTGCCAAAAGCAAACATATGTAGAGAGGGACATTTTATAATATCCTTCTAGGCCCTAGTAGGGTATTTTGTGTAAGCGGAGAGCTTAGATACACCTTCCTGTGCAATAAGAAGCATCAATTTAGCCTCCCTACAGAACTAGTTGCACACTCGTGCTGCAGGCGCCTGTCGCGCTGCACAACATGTTCCCTGCAGGGAGAGAGATGAAGAGGAGATGAAGAGGAGAAAAGAGATCAGGGGAGGGGAGCCCGACTCCAGAACTTTGCATTGACATTTGAATAAATTGAAAAGTAAGCAAAACCGTTCGTGTTTATACAAGCAACTGCACTGTACTGTAACGGAGGACAAGGGTATGAAACTATGTCCTTATAAAGTAACGTTCATCTTTTACTTATCTAACAAAGAGAAACACAGGAGAGGGTCAGAGGCTGCTGAAGGAAAAATATCCAAGCGCTAAGGCCAGGAAAATGGAAAACAAAGTTTAGCAACAATAGGAGTGTTTGCAGTTAGAACAGACAAAACCTTAATCACTGCTTATTATTCTTTTAAAAAGAAACATGACTATTATAGTCAGTGGAATGCACACCTCTGTGAGAACTTAATACTTAAACTGTCAGTTTGACAACTGATAAAATGATATTAAATAAGGATTAGTGTTACAGGTCTGGCACAGCTATAAAAAGAAAATTAATGTAGTAGCACTACACATGAATGTGAAATCAGTCTTTCCACATAGTCATTCTGATTTTCAGTTATGTCTTGTAAAATACATACTTTGAATTTCCTT